>PDIP01000034.1:35115-86925 GCA_002811645.1 Corallochytrium limacisporum
GGGGGCCGATGATCTCCATACTTTTAGAACTGAATCTTCCCCTTTCCTACGCGTCCAACACCGCTCTCCCCCGGGGGGGGGGTGCCCTTGCAACGCCCGGAAATAAACTGAAAAACTTTACCCTCTGGCTCGCCGCGGGGTCGCGGTGTTTCGGTGCGCGTAGGAAACACAAGGCTGCCCCGAAGATTGGGAGCCAGAGAGACAGCAGCACATGGATAGGTCCCCTGATTTCACTGATACTTGGAGCCAGTATGTTATTCACTGTGTATGATTAGTGCGAATTTGTAATGTAGAAGTTCTTTTGGGTCGGACCGAGCACGATGTGTACGCGCCCGGGGCAAGTTTTGCAGCGGGCCCGGGGGTGAGTAGAGGGCCCCGCCGGGGGGGGGGGTCAGAGGAAGAAAGGGAGAGAGAGAGAGAGAGAGAGAGAGAGAGGGAGAGGGACACGAGCCAGGTGGAGGAGGGGTGGTGTGGTCCTTTCCCGCTGCAGATAAAATGATCAATCTTTATACTCAGCGTACTGCACACTTTCTCTGAGGGGAGAGGGCTCGGTCAACATCTTGCAAAGTACCGCACGCCCCGTGGGGGAGGAGGACTCCACGCAGGACTTCCTCCTTTTCTGTGAGTGAGTGAGTGACTGAGTGAGTGACTGAGTGACTGAGTGAGTGACTGAGTGAGTGAGTGACTGAGTGACTGAGTGACTGAGTGAGTGACTGAGTGACTGAGTGAGTGACTGAGTGAGTGACTGAGTGACTGAGTGACTGAGTGACTGAGTGACTGAGTGACTGAGTGACTGAGTGACTGAGTGAGTGACTGAGTGAGTGACTGAGTGAGTGACTGAGTGAGTGACTGAGTGAGTGACTGAGTCGGGGTGCTCCGGGGGCGGCTCTATCTCTCAGGGGTTTTCTTTTAGTAAACTTTGTCCCCCCCTCCCCGGCCTCCTTTTTTGTTTTGCAGTGTTTTCTTCGGTTCATTCAGTACTCCTTGGGTGTGAACACTGCAACATATCATTTCGGTCCTCTCTCTCTCTCTCTCTCTCTCTCTCTCTCTCTCTCGCTCTCTTTGTGTCTTCGTTGTCCCTCGTCCTTTGGTCCTCACTTCGGTGCCTTGCAACCCCCAAAACCCCCAGGTCCCCTTCGTCCTTCTCCCCTGGCCCGGCCTCCCTAACCCAACCCAACCCCCCCCTCTCCACCCCAACTTCGCCGGCGGAGGCCGCCGATGTTTAAAAGGCCTCGCTCCATCTCGCTCCTCCGCGCCCACGATCTGACCCGTTTTCCTTTACTTCTATCTCTCTCACTCCCTCGTCTTTCACCACGGTGCCCAGGTGCCACCAGCTGAACGCAACGTGGTCACTACAACGCACGCAACACACACTCGGACGAACGGGTGAACCAGACCCAATTGCTGCTGCGGCTGCGGCTGCCCCGGCTGTACTGCCCGCTGCGACATGCAATGAGCATGCAAGGACATGTATTTGCTCAATCATATTGAGAGTGACACCGTCCACTTGCCCTTGCAGCGGGGGTGCAGCGCCTAGAACTTGGCACTACTGGATACCAGCGATTCAGCTGCGGACCACTCTCTCTCTCTCTCTCTCTCTCTCTCTCTCTCTCTCTCTCTCTCTCTCTCTCTTTTCTTCCAATTCCCCAGGCATCGCCGCCCCTGGTACGCGCGCAGCAGCTAACAACCGAACAAAAAAAAGAGGAAAAGAAAAACTGCGCGGACCAGAGCACACCCAAGAAAAAGTAACGAAGACGAAATATGGAAAGAAAAAAAGGAAAAAGAAGAGAGACCCCTGTCCTCCCTCCCTCCCCGGGAGAAGGACACGACTCTTCCTTCCTTTCTTTTTCTTTTTCTTTTGCAAACTTTTCCTCTTTTTTCTTTTTTTAAAAAGCCGTCAGTAACCCGACGGGGAGGGGAGGGGGGCCAGGTGCCTTTGCTTCTTCTCTTACGGTTGGACATTGGCTGTGTGCGGGTTTCGGTACATTCGTTCCATGTCCACCTTCCCCTTTTTTTTCTTTTTTTTCTGCTTTCTTTATTGTATCCTTTGGTTCACGAGTCATTTATTTTCCTTGCTTTTATTGCTATTATTTTTGCCTCTGTGGAAGGGTTTCTGAATTTCCTCCTTTCTATTCCTTTCTTTTTGGATATTCTCCGTTCACTGTTTCAGTTTGCAAAAAAAATAAGTCTCCGTTTCCTCTCTCTCTCTCTCTGTCTCTCTCTCTGTTCGCTTTTTGTTCCCTGTTCTCTTTGTGTGTTTTGGGCCTGTGTGTGTGTATGCGTGTATTTCCACACACACACACACACCCTCACTCACTCACTCACTCACTCACTCACTAACCACCCGCCCTCCCCTCCTCCTTCTGCGATGGGTGTGCTTGTTTGGGACCACGGTTGGATTTCGGGTGGTAGGGATTTTTCTATTTTTCGTGGCGTGGTTCATTTCTCTCTCTCTCTCTCTCTCTCTCTCTGTGTGTGTGTGTGTGTGTGCGAGACGTAGGGAAGAAGACGGGCGATGTTAGTGCGGTTGTGTGGTGATGATGGGTGTACGTGATTGGCAGTTGTGGAACGACCATGACCATAAATGTGTTTGTAGTTTGGAACGTGTCAAAGAGAACATACCAGGTTATTTGAGGGCCCGCCTAATGTCCGGGTGGAGAATTTGGGTGACTTTAAGAGATCTCTTATGAACGGTCATCGCTTTTGCAGCGGAGCACATTGTAGCTTGTGCGTACCTTACTTGGATTAGAGTGCTAGATCTTCCCAATTTAGAAAAGTTTATCCAAAGCGGTAGGTTCGAAAGTAAATTGAGATACAGGGCGGAACAATGTTCATGGGCAATATTGGGTAAAGCAACAACAGGGCAAAATCCTTGTAGAGAACATCGGGCTTCCCTGACCATACATAAGTTCTAAAACAGATAAGAACATGGACCCGTACCATCATCCCGAAGTGTCGGAGGATGATGCTTCCCCGTCTCGGTCAAATAGTTCACCTTCCCATGCGGTCGCGATCAAAGTTTCCGACCACAGTCAACAGCAAAGCCCAGGCGGAGGCAAGAGCCTGGCCTTCTCAGAAACGGACCTGCGCGGCACCTCGCCGACTTCGGTCGTTGAGGACCATGAGAACACCCCACTGAAGCGCCACTACAGTCAGCCACTAGGCGCCACGCTCGTCGCCAGCACCGACCGGTCGAAATTGAAAAAGAAAAAGAACCAGAGTTGGTTCGGCAAGCTCTTCGGCGGTGCTCGCTCGCGAAAGGCGTCGGACAGGAGTGACATGTCGGGGGAGAGTGTCGGAGCGGGACCGGATATGATGGCACCCCGTCGCAGTAGTGCGGACTCTGCCACCCTGCGTGAGGCTTTCCCGCGTACGAACCATGACGAGAAAATCCGCAAGCAGCGGTCCCACCAACCGCAGGGTCGCCTCAGTGGCGAAGGCGGTGGCGGTCAGGGCAGCGTCGAGGGCGACAGTTCCGGGTTGCTCAGTGCGCAGGAGATGTCTCAGATTATTGACACCTATGGGTCACCGACTGGGCGCTCCGGCTTTGCCGGAGGGCAAGGCTCAGGGGGAGTCATGTACGGAAAGATAGGTTTTCTGCACATTTCCATCATTGGCGCGCGTAACTTGCTCGTGCCAGGACCAGGCGGATCAATTATGACGCGCCGTGAAGCAGAGCGGAGTGATGCGACTATGAGTGTGGGCCTGTACTGCAGGCAGTTGGTGGCCCACGAAGTTGCATCACAACTTTCCGTCGACGACTCGCAGCGGGACTCGAAGGTCTCCCTCGGAAGTAGCGGCCGCGGCAGTGGCGTGGGATTGCAAGGAAAGGGCGCCGAGCGTCTGCCGCAGAGGGCAGCTGGAGGCAGAGTGCTGCAATCATCTACAAATTGGGTCACGGCCAGTGACCGGCCCGTGTGGGACGAGAAGGAACGCATTATGGCCAATACGCAAGATGTGGTGGAGCTTGTCGTGTGCATGCACTACGGCGACGACATGGACGAATCCGATGACATCATGCCTGGTCACTTGTCGCGGGGATCATCACCGGAGCAGGGCACGATTGACGACTTGCGGAATTCCCGGGATGGGCGACACGTGCCAATCTCCGACTCAGAGAGCGACAGCGATGATGACAGCTTGGACAACGGCCTAATGATGCCGGACAAAAAGGGTGTGCCGCGGATGCCTTCCGCTGTGCCGGATGATCCGCGCGCTGGTGAGGTAATTGGTCGTACCCGGTTTACCATTGGCCTCAAGTGCCGTCCAGGCCTGGAGGTCCGCGGATGGCTGCCACTGACACCACAGGGTGCTGTGCTCGTGGTGCTGCGGTTCGAACCATTCACACCGTCACAGATCAATGATCTCTTCTCGCTAAAGGAAATTGGACCGGCCAGTGACATAAGCGACGCAGAGATCAGCGAGCGGAAAGTCAAACTGTCTCCGGCGAGAAGCAGTCCTTTACGTGCACAGTTCAGTCAGAACAACGATGACGGAGGGGGCGGGTCGAAAACGGGGTCCTACAAAGAGGACAGTACCTTGGACGAGCAAATGAAAAAGATGAAGAAGGGGTACGACGTCGGTGTATCGATGAGTGACCTTGCAGCCATGACCGGAGATCACATTATCCGTCCGGCTGCGGCTCCCATGAAACCTGTGACCTGCGATATCTGCAATCATTTAATTTGGTCATCTATGGTGCGCTGCCTGCGGTGCCAGGCCATGGCCCATCGTAAGTGTGTGGAACGCCGGCCGGAAGGCCTCAGTCCATGCAGCGCGGGTCCGACGCCGTCCATTTTCGGCGGCAAGTCACCGTCCTCCGGGACTCAGAGTAAGACCTCGCGTGGGGCCAAGAGTTCGAAGGTTGGATCGTCACTGCGGCTGCCCAAAGGACCCTTGGTGGGACCCAAGTCGCAGGATATCACCATCAACGTGATCAAGGCCGCCGAAGATTCGGACGCTGAGCATGAGCACTCGGCCCCCGTGACAGATGACATGGCAAAGGATGACATGGTGCTCCACAAGAAGAGCTCTAACAGGGCTGCAAAGGTATCCCAGCAGACAATGGGGGAACGGACTCGAAGTATGCGGTCATTCCCGAGTTCCGAAGATATTCCGCGTATTGATCGAGACATGGAAGAAGGCACCTTTGATGTCATCATTTCCAACATCAATGCTCGTCAGTTGAAGGAGATGCGCTTGTCTCGGGCTTCTGGAGTTAATCTGAGTGGGGAAAGCGACAAGCCTGCCATGGTGTCGCCCCTGTATGTCGTAATTTACTGGGCTGGTCAGTTGTTCCGGACAGGTCCGGCCACAGAGATCCGGCCCGGTGTGCTGGGGTGGCCACAGAATCGATTCCAGTTCGTCCACCGTGAGCGCGTGGATCGCTTGGCATCGCAATCGCTTGTCGTGGAGCTCCACTCTGGCGATCGCACGGAGGAAGAACGCGGTGGCAAGGACAAGAAGGAAACCAAAGGATGGCTCAGTGGACTGTTCGGCGGCGGTGGCCAATCTTCGAATGAGCACACAGCAAGCAAAGATAGTCTACGCCAGTCTACGTACAGCAATTCTGCGCCTTCCGATCTGCGCAGCGCGCCGACCGCGGACGACTTGATTGGCTTTGTCATCTTTGACCTGGCTTCAGTGCGGAAGGGGCCCATGCACTACGACTGGCGCTTGGTAAAGAATGACAAGTTCCAGGGTCGTATTTCTTTTGATTTGGTTATGGATCAGAATGTGGTAGTAACCTTCCGCTTCAAAGACGCTAGGTTCCACCTCACTTCCCAGGCAGCCGGTGCGGGTGAGGACCCCACCTTGACGCTGCCATCGCTCAAGTCTGCGCTCAAGGGCATTGGCGGTAGCAGTACGTCGCTGAATGAAATGGCCGCCGAGGCAGAGGCTAATGCGGCAGCTACCAAAAATAGCATCACTCTCCGCAGTGAAACATTCTACATGGACCCCGCCGAGGACGAGGAGCTTTCTCGCCCTTCATCTGGCCATCGGAGGAATGCGGATATGAAGCTCGTGCATCCGTACTACTACACCCTCGACTACAATGGTGCGTTGCCCGTGAGCAAGGCCAGTACTGTGACTCTGTCACCGACTTGGTCCACCACAAAGCAGATGGTCACTATTAGTGTGCGTTCGAGCGTGCGCGATCTCATCTCCACTGCCTTGCGTGTGACACTGTGGCGCCTACCCCCTCGGTACGTCAGCGCAGACACACCGGTGGACCAAATTCTTCGCTGGGCAAACTTGGACGCCACAGGCATTGCTGCAACTGGCTCAACTAATTCGGTAAACAGCGGGGACCGCGAGCATGGACCCAAGGGTGATGAAGTAGTGTGCAAGTGCTGGGTCTCTCTTTCGAAGTACCTGGACATTGGATCCAAGTTTGGCCAGGTGGAACGTGACCTTGCGATTGAGAGGCGCAACATTAACGAACGTCTATTTCGCCACGGTCTGCAATGTGGACAGTTGCGTGGGCGAATGGAGGTAGAGGGGCTGCCGAGCGTTGTGCCCATGATGGCTGGTGTGAGCAGCGAGACTGGTGTTACACCACATGCAATTATCCTCAATGTTGACGATCCGACACTGAGTGATGCGTCTGCGTCAAACACCGGCGCGAATTCGCACATGTCTCTCACAAAGGCCCAGCAACGAGCTCTGCCCAAAGAACTGCGCAACTTGGAGAAGGACTATGAAGAGCTCGTGAAACGGCATCACCGGCCGACCGCCAAGTTGGCCACGCCCAAGGCGACTGGCGGAGCTTTTGTCAAGCGATCCGATTTGGGCTCCAAAACTCAATCGCCGTTCTACTCGCACCAGGCCAGTACCACTACTCCGGTAAGCAATGAGCAGGTGCACGATATTCTGAATCGCATCCTGTCCACGCTGCAGGCGAGCGCAAAGCGCAGTCTGCGAACCTTTGTATACCAGGACCACGCTGGACTGAACTATGCACGCAGATTGTACCTGAATCTTTGGGATTTGCTCATTTCTTACGCCGACAGTGCTGCTTACACGGATCGTCGACGTTACTTCCAGATCATTACGGCAGTGACCCGTCGGTCCGAACTGACAAACGAACTTCCGGCCTGGAGTAGCAATCCGGAGGGTCTGCTTACAAAGCCCGCGGATGTCATGTTTGTGCAGTGTCTGCGTGTAGTGCTGAATAAGACGGTGAACTATATTCTGGTCAAGATGGGCAAGCATGCCGGCTCCTACGATGCCCTTCGGGACTTTTCCACCACCATCTTTGTGTACGCGTTTCTCTACCAGCCGTGGTTGCGTAAGTGCTTCTGCGAGGAACTCCTCAGCGATCAAGAGCGTTATAAACGCATCATTCGTGAGTGGGTGAGTGCGGAATGGGACATTAATGATTGCAGAAGATGGATGACACCCCAGGCAACGGAGACACATGGTGCGAGCATGGCAATGTTTTCGTCGATCGACATGAAAGATCTCATTGACCGCGCACCGGCCAAGACGAAGAAAGGTCTGGGCGCCCTGGATCATCTCACATCAGGCCTGAATGAGGATGAAATTGTCTCCAAGATGCACGAGATTCTGCACCAGCGCCTCAGACACCGTGGTATCTTCTTCTTTGGCTTTGTGCAGCAGCTAATGAAGCTAGTCGGCAGCAGCGCGGATGCGAAAGGCGTTGACTATTCGTGGCACCATCTGGCTGGGTACCCACAGGTCCTTAAGGCAGCGCTGATGGAAATGCGCCGGCGCAAAGTGGAAGCGTACCCCGATGCTCTCATGGATACGGTGCGATCATTACAACGCGATGAGGACACGGTAAACACGCTTATGCACATAGTCGTGGGACGCAGTAGTGTCTACAATTTGCAGCAGGTATATGCCAGTCTGCAGTTCCTGGACGTAGTGTTGGAAGGCATTCGGCAGCGTGCCATGCGTCGGAACACCAACAATAATTTAATCCAATACGTGGCCGCGTCTGCGGCAGCCAAGGCACTGCGTCAGAACCAAAACTCGGAGTCCGAAGACGGCCGCGCGCGGTCCGATATTTCCCACAGTGAGGTCCAGCGAGCGGCGGAGGCGCTACAGATCCACCAGCGACCTACACGCGTCGGTCGCACTCGGTACGACTCGACGCGTTCTGAAGTGTATGACCCCTTGTCTGACATTGGTGGCACAAGCCCGGGCGGTGGAGGTTCTAGCAACGCTATGCTCGGTATGGGCATGCTCGCTGCCATTGAACAGCGCCGCCTAAATGACATGGCGGGCGGTGCAGTGATTGATGGCACGGCCGCTCTGGCTATGGCCCAGAAGGAGAGCTCTAGCATGTACTTCTCCGTCTCAGATGTTGTCATCATCAGTGCCTATTTGCCTGAGAAGTTTGATTATGACTTCCTGCTTCGGACGCTAACCATTTTGATTGATCAGGAACACGTCGAGATTATGGCCATGACCCTGCGCCTGATCTACTATAATCTTGACCTCATGGGCCCAAGCCGTGCCCCGCGATTGGTCGAGAGTCTCTTTGACGAGAATCGCTTCTACCGGTTCCTAATGCATTTTGATCTGCAGGTTCGTAAGGCCTTCATGCACGTCATGTTCTCAATGATTTATTATGAGTTGTACCTTCAGGGTGTCCTAGCTGAACGGCGACGTGAGGTGCTCGGTGATGACTACGAAACGGTGTTGCACACGCAGATTTCTACTGGTGACGACACCTCCCTGCGACGCATGGTCAGCGTTGGCGGCGGCGCACGTGACGCTGGGGGCACCGCTGGCCGCAGCCTGAGCCGAAAGTCATCTGTTGCTTCAGTCCTCTCCGCTCGTGAGCCAAGCGCAGCAATCGGCATTCCTCGCTCGAATTCGGCACGCGAATCGCATGCTTCCGTGTCTGGGGCATCGCCGGTTGCGGCAACCCTGGACGAGCGAAGCCGACAGCGTGCCGCATCGCAGCCTATGTCTGCGTCCGCACCCGGTGGTGGTCACGGCTTCCCAGCCTCCATGGAAGAGGGACCCGACGCACGCGCGTCTTCGTCCACTCTCGGGGTAAGGAGTGACTATGGTGGCTCTCTAACCATACAGAAAGACCCGCCTGAACGAGCGACGAGTCCGGATCTGATGCTCCCCGGCATCGCTGCCTTTGGAGAAATGGTCGAGGAACAGGACTTTGTCATGGACTGGCAGATGGTCAGCCGCGAGGAAGGAGTCGATGCAAACATCGCATATTTTTCCCGAGTCGCAGCCATTTACGAGGAGCGACTCTCCTTTTTGCAGACGCTCGACATCGAAGAGTGTCGCAAGAAGACCCCGGCTGAACTGGACGCCATGCTGCCATTTAGTCGGTACCTGCTCCCGTATGTGCGCTATACACAAGCGGAATTGCCTGTCATTCGCGAACGATTCGTATCATTGAATGGTGTGCTGCCTTTGCCGCCGGCGCTGATACAGCTCAAGAAGCAGCGGGCCGCGAAAGCCAGTAGCGGCGCTGTTGTGCATGCAGCTATCGACGAGCACCCGGACGAGGGCGACGCCAACGGCACCAAGACTACTGCCTCGAAGGACAAGCCCGCGGTGCCTGTTCCAGACGTTCTCCCTGCAGCCGGACAAAAGGGCATTCCTGGCGAAAGACCGCAGCTTGAGGTCCTCACTCAAGTCGATATGGTCGAGGATGTCGACGTCGAGAAATTGGGTGCCTGACCCCGGCTCCAGGAAGCAGAGGACAACTTCCTCACTTCCAAGACGTTTCTACTTCACTCTCGCAGTACCCGGAAAGAATACACGAAACATTCATTATCCATCATGCCTTTTTCCACAGTCGCATTTCGGTTTGAGCGGTCCACATTTTGCTGTTCGCATGATAGCTATAGAAATTGTAATGATTTAGTTCTGAATGAAGCTACACGTGACGACTACTTGTGACTTAGCAAGGTTGCCTCTTTTGAAAAAAGTCCAACTCGAAATAATCAGATCTCAGTTCACAGTTACTTGCCACCAGCAGGCAGACGCTCCACCTTCTTCTCAATGAACGTCTCCACGACCTCCTCCGTCTCTACATAGTCGTCCTCGTCATCGGAGAGATCGCCTCCGCGTAGTTCAATGCGCGCCTGGCGTTCGCTCTTACGGCGCTCCTCGACCGCCTTACGGAAGGCATCGTACTCTTCGATAAGACGGCGACGTTTCTCGATAAGTTCCTTGGACGCATGGCTCTCAGCCAGGGCATCAAGGCGGTCAAACTTCTGCGAATACTGTTTCATATTCTTCTTCAGCTTCTTGACATCGTCCTTATTGAGCAAGGAAGCCGGGCGAGGACGCCACAGCACCTGCCAGAGCTTCTCGAACTTCTTGGCCTGTAGTTCATTGCCCTGGAAAGTCCAGATGATGAAGCCATTCTCCATCTTGGACCGCAGTTGGCTAACGCTTGTGGTCACGAACCGTCCAGTGGGGTCCCATTCTACATCTGTCGCCATGAAGTGTTCCTCCACGGCCATGGACGTCAGGTTGTCCACGTCCCAGAACTCGAGGGTACCATTCATGGTTCGGATGCCCGCGAGAAGGACGAACTGCCCTTTGGGCGACCAGAAAATGTGGTTCAGTTGCTTCTTCTCCAGTGTGTGCAGAAGTGTGATCTTTCCACCAGACACGGTCTGCTCCATAGCGTAGAAGGAAACGTTGGTCTTGGTCTGCTCACCACTAATCAAGCAGAAGCGGTTGCCCTGGGGTTCCCAGCTGAAGGCGATGACATTCTCCTTGACTTCAAGCACGTCGACTGGAACCTGCTTCTCACGCAGACGGAAGATTTCCAAGTTGATATAAGTGGTCTTCTTCGTCTTAGTGAAACGATCGACCTTCACGCAGAGATAGTCACCGGTCTTCTGCCAGAACATGTGTGCCATATGAACGTTGAACAAGTTCTTAACCCGGAGTTCCTGGCGGCTCGGAATAGACATGGTCACAACTCGGGCTGGGTTGTTGTCCAGTTCGGGTACCCAATAAGCAATAATATTGTCTGTGGGTGACCAGCTGAAGTCTTGCAGGCCGGGAACTTCCAATTTCTTCTTATCCAGGAGCTTGAAGGTCTCCGTCTCGTAGATGCGGATGCCCTCGTTGGGAACCAAACGGGCAAAGTACTTGTCGTCGGGGCTCCACTTCAGAACAGGACCCTCGGGAAAGGCGCGCATCTTCTCTCCAGTACGAATGTTCCATACAATGATGGACTGGGGGTTGCCCGGTTCATCGACCACCTCAGAACTGTAGGTCACCAGGTAGTTCTCTTGGGGTGAGAAGTCAATGATCTTGGCACCTGGATGGGGGAACTTGCCCGCTTGGGTCCAGTTCTCGCCGCTCCACAAAGCAATACCTTGACGGTGGAACGTGGCCAGGTACGAGCCCAACGGGCTCCACAAAACACCTGTTTCGGTCCAGTTTAGACGCTGGGTGATGCCCTCAGGATCATCGCGCGTATTGTGCCAATATATCGAGGTCATGTCATCGTGACGCACCACAAACTGATCTCGCGCGGATTCGTCGGAAAGCCACCAACGCGGATTGTCCTGGGGCTCGTACGCTTCACGCTCTACGCCCTGGAAATCTACAGGCCATTTAGCAAAACGCTCAATGTCAGTGAAGTGGTTGGCTTCAAAGGTATGCTTTTTGTCGAGCTTGTACCCCTGGAGGCCAGAGATAGCGGCTTTGGCCTGGCTGGCGTTCTGAAATTCGACAAAAGCGTATCCTTTGCTCAGATCTGAACCAGGATCCCGAGGCATATAGATGCCGTCCTCACGAACCTTACCATAGTTGGAGCAGAGGTTCTTCAGGACCGTTGTCAACTTCTTTTCCTTTGCTTCCGGGACCTTTGGGACCTGGTCGAGGACAATGACACTCTCAAAAGGATCGTCAAGAGAGGGCTTTTCAGCCATTAGATCGCCGACCAACTGATCATCGCCTCCATCGTCTGTATAGTTGCGAGTGAAACCGTCGCCTCCCGCCATAATTGTATATTTGAAGGTTTGATTGCCCTTGGTATATATAGAAACCCGTGTTGCCGGCTAAGTGAACTTCAGCTTAGGACTGTTTCTTGTATAGTGTTTCCCAAACTGTGATCAACTCTTTCGAAAGGTTCTTGTTCCTAACCTTTCGCGAGCTGTGATGTACACTGTTTTGTTTCTTTAAGGTGTGCAAGCAATAAGAATTCCAGTAGTCTTCTTTGAAACACGGGGGTAAATTTGACCTCTTAAATACGGCTTTTCTATATTACTGCTTAAAGAATGGTCATCTTTCTAAATTTTGGCATTACTAACACAACGCAGTGGTCTTACGAAGACAAACGCGACGAGCTGTACCAACACTTCCCACACCTCAGCGCAAACACACGCTGTTGCATCCCAAAGTGGGGCCCCGTTCCACAACCAGTCGCATCTCCTCCTATGTTGTTCGGTGTATGGAGAACCTCGAAGAGATGCAAGCCTATCAAAACGGACCGTACCAATAGAGACGAACATTGCTCCATCTCGGCAGTACATACATCTCTACTGGTCTGGACTCAGTCTTTGCACTCACTGACCAAAAAGTTTGTGGCTGGATGTGGCTGTTTATGTGTGTGTGTGTGCGTGTGTGTGTGGAAAGCTGGTTTGCCTTGCTTTTCAGTGCCCAGCACTACCCCCACGTGTGCTTCGCCGCTGCGGGAGGGATAATTGGGAAGAGAGGGGTGGGGAAGAGGGTATTGGTGAACCAGCAGGGTGGAGACGGGCGGCGCGGAGAAGGGACCGGGGAAGCGGCAGCCAAAGGAAGGGATAGGTGAGAAGGAGAAATGCACAAGTTCCAGATCCCGGATATGTAATTCAAAACAAGCCCGCGGGGCGACGGCGCTGAGTGCGGGACGGTGGGTGACTATGAAAGCGTTGGGATGGTGTATGATTGTACTGATATGTCGATTAACGTAGCAAACGAAAGCAACCACATGCTACCAGTGAGACGCTCAAGACTTGTCTGCATTGTCTGTGACATACTTCATGGCGGCCTGCACGTGGCGATCAAATGCAGCAGTGGCCTTTCGTGCTTCGTCTGGGAACTCACCGATGAAGCCGACGTCCTCTCCGACTTTGAACATCCATCCTTTGCCCTGAAAGTTGCGAGCAACCAAGGATAGGAAATCACGCAACTGTTGTGGAGATACAAGGCCCTTTAGAGAGGTCATCAGTGTCTTCTTTGTCACTGGACCTTCTTGTGTGTCTCGCATCTGTGCAAGAATATAGTCGCGCACTAAACGGTGCTTGGTACCCTCCGGTGCATCCCCGAGCAGAACCTCTGATGTGACTACCCATCGATTACCCACGAAATGCGCATTCTGGCGAAGGCTTCGGATCAGATCCCGGTCTGTGGTGCCCTCCGGTAAGGTATGCTTTTCCTGGAAGTCTGCGAGGGTGGCAATTCCGAATTTCACTAGAACTTCGCGGACCAGGTTGTCAAGAGCACGATTCATAGTTGTTTCCCTCAGTCCGCCACTCGAAGCGCCTGCTCCGGACATCTTCGAACGGCGACGGCCTGGCGTTGATGCAACAGAGCTAGGTAGAGTGCCTGGAGCACCAGAACCGAGAGTATCACTACTGAGGTCTAGGGCTCCTTCCTTGACACTGCCGGAGACACTGCCAATGCCGCTGATCCGCAAATCTGTTCCGGCATGGTGGTCACCGTCCTCAAAGTCGTCCTCAATCATGCCTAACACTGCACTGGCGTACTGCGCGCGTTGGTCTGCATCGCTTAGTGGCCGACCGTCCGCGTCAGTGGGCACCGTGACTGAAGCAGCCGCACCGCCGGAAGGTGGGCGGACGACAATGCGCTCGAGGCCTTTGGGGCCGGTGGCGCGAACACGGAGATGTTGCCATGGTTCTTGTGCTTCGAGCGCATCCTGATAAGCGAAGGATCGAACTTGCGCAGCCAGTGCGCGGTCGGTCTCCTTGCGGTGGAAGCGCACTTGTACAGAGTCTCCCATATCGGACGACATGGTGTTGGTGCGTTGCCGACCACCGTAGCCACCGTATCCGGCTGCAGCAGCCGAACTGAAACCGGTGCTAGAGGTGGGTGCATTGGAGCCGGCACCAGCAGCGCCACCGCCATCCACGTCCATAGCAACGTTCTCTCCGCTGCCCGTACCCTGCAACATCCACGCCGGAGGAGGTCCAATGCGGTCTGTGCCAGCGTCCAAGTGAGGAAGGGATGGTCGCATCTGAAGGACAGCATCTATGGGCAATAGAACCAGTTCATATGGGAGATCACTGTCATTGGCCTGGCCATCGGTGGGCATCAAGACGGCCAGGGCTAGATCTGCGGAATTGACCGTGTCTGTGGATTTGTGAGTGATGCGGAACGCGCCTAGTTCCTGGTCTCCGTCAGCATCCTTGGGATCGAAGTCTCCGGTGTCCATTTCACCGCGATCGGGTGAGGTGACTTGGCGCCGCAGCGTTTTGACACTACGACTGTTTCGGGAGCGGCTAGAGGTCGAGCTCACAGCTGTCTTGGCGTGATGAACCTGGTGCTGGTTCTTGTTAAACGTACGCAATTGCGCTGCCTGGCGGGAATCTACCGTCCGAGTGTGTGCTGGAGCGACACTGTCCAGCATCACCTTCTGTTGCTTCGGACGTACGCGGAAGGAACCCAGAAGTTGACCCTCGTGCTTACTGAAACCGTCGCTCTCATCTCCACGGTGCGGCCTTGGTCGTCCGGGGAACTGAAGAAGATAGATCTGCATGCCTTCAGGGTTTGTGGCTCCGAAACGCACTGGAATCTCTGCCACAATCGGATCATTCTCGTCATCTTCACCCTCACCTCCATTCTCACGTTCATTAATATCCATCTGCTGGCTGTTCTTTTCTTTTGCGACATTGCTGCCTTCAGTCTGGTCCCTCTCTGCTTCGTCATCATAGACAGTTGATTCATTTGCTGCGGTCGCTGTATCCTCGTCTACAGACATGGCTTGGGCATCATAAGAAGTGGTCTCACTCTGCTCTGCCCTCTTTACGCTGGATCCTCGGTTTGCAATGGTAGAAGCCCTGGAAGAATCTGCAACCTGGGACTGCGGAGCGTTGTTGCCAGCGGCTTCGTCATTTTTCTGTTCTTCTTTAACTGTGGATTCGGGGCCGTGCAGGTCGCTTTCTGCTGCGGCTGCTGCGGCAACAGGCCGCTGACGGTTAGCCCGTGTAATATTTGGCTTTATGCTGCGCCGGCCACTCCTCTGCATTATTCTACGGTTTGAACTATTGATACTATAGTAAGCTACGCGGACGTTTTTCGCCTTGCTCCGATACAGGATTCACCACACGATCGATATGACCCACCATTCACATGATTTTCCGTGCTTCTTTAAGTCGCTACTCGGTCGTTTTTCATGATCTCTTGTGTCACTGTAGTGATTGCTATGCATGTATTAGTTACATCAGAACTTTCTTAAACCTTTGTGGTTAACAGAACAAAACAAAACAACAGCCACGCGAACAGGCTGTATTTGCCATGGGTGAACCGCGCAGCAGGTGAAACCCGCACTCTTCCTGCTTGGGAGGGTCGGGGCAAGTAGTGTGGTCAAGAACACACGCGGGGCATCCCTCCCTCCCCCTCTGGGGGGGGGGGCCCTTCCCGTACGTTTTGCACAGGCGTGCACGACGCAATTTTTTTAGAGGTCCCCTTTTTTTCCCGTTCCGGAGCCCGTTCGGATGAGATGAAGCAGCGGCGAGAGAAAGGACCGGTTGGCGACAACTTAGATGTTTTCGACCACTGTAGTATCAGGAGCAGTAGAGTGCAGGAGCAGTAGAGTGCAGGAGCAGTAGAGTGCAGGAGCAGTAGAGTGTGAATGTTCACCAATTCCGTTCAGATATGATGTTTAACCGACTTTCAAGTAAATGATCTTAAAGAGATGTGTGTATTGGGGCTGTCAGCGGCACCAGGGTAAGATGACGCAAAGGTCGAAATCACAGTTCAAAGTATTGTTTCCTTCAATCAGTCCGTTGTTGATTTTTGGTACGCAAAGAAGTAAAACTTGAAGCCGAGAGACATTCCCAAGGCAGTGAGCAGGCAGATGACCTGTGAGATCCGCAAAGTTTTCATGTCTGCCTCCCGCAGTTCGCTGCCGAGATTAATGGCCTGCACAATGCCGCTGAAAAGGAAACCCGCCAGGATCAGGATCCAGCGCAACCATTCAAAATTTAGAACGCACAGTAGACTGATCGGCAGGTACACTACCAGAGAATATCCGACTAAACAGACGAGCTCTAAGATGGGCATGGGTGCGTTGTTGTAGCGCAGCCATCCCCAAAGACCTGCAGGTACAATGATGAGGTAACCGTATACAAAGGTTGCTCCAAGGCTGATCTTGGTGAAATCGTACCGCCAGTTTTCATGAGCACTCAAGGCTTCGCTCAGATTCGCAAAAATTCCCATGGCAAAGACCAGTGTTGTGGCAATCCAGAACGGTCCGTACAAATCCGGCGCCTTGCCGAGGCGTTCGAAAAATGATGAATCCCACGGAGTGGCGGCTAGCTTGCTGCGTTCGATGACCATTGGTGTGTCTACATCAAAGAATTGTGAATAGTAATCGATACTGAAGATGGATCCGCTGCGGGGCTGTGACTGCCCTTCGGTAGCTGTGCCTGTTTGCTCGTGGGACATTGGCTGCATGGGCTCAAGCGGAGCTTGGTTAGACAGCAGTCCAGCCGCGTCCGTTGTTCCGATCGTTGGTTCCGCTGCTTGCGCCTGTGTATTTATATCTGCAGCATAGTCGTAGTCTGTCTTGTAAAAGTCATCGTCGTCATTGGCTCCGTTGTTGGCGCTTGCGTCACCGATCAGGTTCTCGTTTCCAGAAGGAGCAGTGGTCGGCTCTCCGAACGGATTATCGTCGTCATCGTCGAACAACTTGTTGTATTTGTTGCTCATAGTGACTTTACTAGTTCTTTGACTCCTTTCTTACCCAGTGCCACACGAATTTTGATACGTTTGCTAAACGGATGTATGTCACGTCACTCTGATATCACCGAAACAAGTCATGTAATTTCACTGTTTACAATGCAATGAACATTGTGTACATGGATCAATATGTAATATTTTAAGTACCACTTGCACATGATCTCATTATCGTTCGTCATCACCTCCAACGAAGGCACTAGACAAAACAAAAACAACATGCTGAGCGATTCCGTCCTACCCGCACAGGAAGTCGCCTTCACCCGGGAAAAAGTGGCGGCTTACCAGCACATCTTGGGTACAAACACTACCACGGGCGTCTCCGCTGGCTTTTTGTGTGTCCGTTTTGAGTTATCGCGATTGGGGTGACCAGTGTTTTCGCTTGCTTTGGCGGGTAAAATCGTCCACTTGGTAGTGAATCAACTGATATGCTTACGGTTCAATACATTCACTATTCAAGTGCATCGTGATGAAATATAGCTGAACCCCTATTTAATTTAACATCCCCCCCCCTCCCGCGGGAGGCCGGTCAGAGCGCATGGGAAGACTTAAAGAGTCGGTGGTGGCTGTCGGCAGCAAGTGTTTTGAACGCATTTCGTATGACCGTTTGCCTTGCCAACCAGTGCGTTCAGCAAAGTAACAACACTGGCAGCCCGGGGCGACAGCAGTACATTCGCTAATCAGGTTGCAGGCGCCTCCGTGGTGGCCCTTGAGCACCTGGGCATGCACATACATGCACTGCCGTCTGCCTCCGATTCACTGCTGACTGCCAGCGACGATGGCTATCCGAGTGTGTGAGAAATTGAGTCTCTTTTGTGATCCTGTTGTGCTCGGTCGTGAGGGGCTACAACCAGGCATTGCGATATGCCAACGCCTGTGAACAAGACACAAGCGCCAACACTCGCAGAGCCATTGGCGAAGTGGGCACCGGCAACCCAGCACTGGACAAAGAAAGGCGCCATGTGACCCCTTTGATGGCCTGCAGTTAAAAAAGGCACACGGCCCTAAGTCCACGACCCAAAAAAAAAGCCAGTCAACACACAGCGCCGTCCCCCCCACCCGGGGAAGGGGGCCGCGGCCCAATGGAAACAAAGGTTCGGCGTCCCTACAATTCAGGCCCCGGCGCGGCGGAAAAACAGCCAGTGGTCGCCCAGTTAAAAATTTGTTCCCGACCAAATCCGCTGCCCCTTGGGCCCTGTTTTGCCCCCCCTCCCCCCCGGGGGGGGGGGCGGCTTGCAGCAGCGTGTTCGTCCGCGTTTTCCTCGGCGCTTTTGTTTCTTTGAGTCGCGCTCCCAAGCAGTGGCTGGCTGACCTCCCCCGGTTCCTCGTTTTGGGCCTTTCCTTCACTACCGGACGCGAACAGCAACCCAAAGGTTCAGTGCGTAGGGACTGGACGGTGCGCTGCGTGCGTGTTGCTGGCGCCCTTTTTTTCTTGACCTGCGGAGTACGGGCCTTTTCTCTTTGTTTTTCTTTGGGCATTCGGAAGCGCAGTGGGTTTACACCAGAGATTCTGAACCAGCGCCGGGAGGTTAGCCACGGTCGCTGTGTGAATTTCCAAGAGTGTCTCCACTGTGTTCCTGTTTGGTTTTCTCGTGTTCTTTCGCTGTGTCATTGAGCGTGTGCGCTATGCTTTGCGGAATTTGCAATAAGAGTTTACACCTCTTCCTTCAAGAGAACCCTACGCAGCTACTTGAACAGAGTGTGTCTATTCATGTGTATGTCACGACATCTGGCTTCTGCGTGATGATCACAACCATTTGTGGGGCTTGATCGTGCAAAAGATCGGAGTTTAACAATCACAATAGTGAGAAGGTTCTAACCGGGACTGGAGCTCGAACGAACCACATTAAAGGGTTTCTCTTCACTGGGAGCGTGTTCAGATCAACGGGTCAGAACATCTGTAGAAGAGGGCGACAAAAAGCAAAGAAGGCTCCGTAAGCGTATCGTAGCTTGTAAAGGTTTTAGAATCGTCAAACATGTCAAGTGTAGGAACAGTTGCGTTCGATGAATTCGGACGACCCTTCCTTATCTTGCGTGAGCAGGACAACACAGAGCGCATGAGTGGTATTGAGGCCATTCGCTCTCATATCATCGCCGCTCGGTCAATTGCGTCCACTCTGCGCACCAGCCTGGGACCCCGTGGTCTCGACAAGCTATTGGTTGACCCAGATGGCAGCATTACCATCACAAACGATGGTGCCACCATTCTGCAAAAGATGGACGTGCAGCACCAGATTGCCAAGCTCATGGTTCAGCTCAGCCAGAGCCAGGACGATGAGATTGGTGACGGTACCACTGGTGTAGTCGTTCTGGCGGGAGCTCTGCTGGAGCAAGCCAATATCCTGATCGACAAGGGACTGCATCCTATCCGAATTGCGGATGGTTTTGAGGCGGCCTGTCAGATTGCCTGCGAGAGTCTGGAACGCAACTCTGACAAGATTGACATTAGCGACCGCGAGACGCTCGTCAAGGTGGCCATGACCACGTTGGGATCAAAGATTGTCAACAAATGCCACCGCCAGATGGCTGAGATGGCAGTAGATGCCGTGCTGAGTGTTGCTGACTTGGAGCGTCGTGACGTAGACTTTGAGCTCATCAAAGTGGAAGGCAAAACGGGTGGCAAAATGGCCGACAGTATGCTCGTGAAGGGTGTCGTTATTGACAAGGACTTTAGTCACCCACAGATGCCCAAAACAGTCGAGAACGCCAAGGTAGCCATCCTGACGTGCCCGTTTGAACCCCCTAAGCCCAAGACCACCCACAAACTCGATATCAAGACCGTACAGGACTACAAGGATCTGCAGGAGTACGAACGCAAGACTTTTGAGGGTATGGTGGACAAAGTGAAGGCGAGCGGTACCAATTTGGTAATTTGCCAGTGGGGTTTCGACGACGAAGCCAACCATCTGCTTCTACGGCGTGAACTTCCAGCTGTACGTTGGGTCGGCGGTCCGGAGATTGAGCTGATCGCCATTGCGACCGGTGGTCGTATTGTGCCCCGCTTTGAGGAACTGAGCACAGACAAGCTCGGTACCGCGGGTAAGGTTCGGGAGATTGGCTTTGGCACCACCAAGGACCGCATGTTGGTCATTGAGGAGTGCAAGAATTCTCGGGCTGTGACCATCCTGCTGCGTGGTGGTAACTCCATGATCATTGAGGAGGCCAAGCGTGCTGTGCATGACGCTCTTTGTGTGGTGCGCAACCTGGTGCGTGACTCTCGAATTGTCTACGGTGGCGGTGCACCAGAAATCTCCTCCTACCTGGATGTGAACAAGGCCGCTGACGCGATCCCCGGCGTCGAGCAGTACGCCATCCGTGCCTTTGCTGACGCTTTGGAGAACACGCCCGTTGCACTCGCAGAGAACTCCGGTCTGGCCCCCATTGAGACCCTGACAGAGGTCAAGGCCAAGCAGATCAAGGAGAAGAATCCACGCTTGGGAATTGATTGCATGAGCAAGGGCACCAGTGACATGCGGGAGCAGATGGTCATTGAGACCCTGAACGCCAAGAAGCAGCAATTCCTGCTGGCCACTCAGGTCGTGAAGATGATTTTGAAGATTGATGACGTGCGTCAGCCTGGTCCTGGCAACGAGTAAGCATACTGTTTCTTGAAACATCGTTACCTCTTGAGGCATCATACTTTCAATGATACAAGATCCATCACTTGCGGTAGCTGCTACCTTATGGCGTATTCCTGTTTCCCCATCTCCTTCAAACCAAATCAGAAAGCACCCATCAGTCTTGTTTATAACCTACCCTTTTGTAAAACCGATTGTGTGTGTGTACAATAAAGACATCAACCCCCCATTTGTACGAATCCATCCACTGTATCACATTAGACTACGCTTGATTCACCGTGAGGAAGGGCCGGTGGGTCTCAGATTTATCGCCCCCCCAACCCCAAAGGGCCCGGTAAGAATGGATTTCCTGGTTCCGCCCTCACCGACCACCACCACGGCCACTTCTAAATTTTTTCCAAAATGCATTCCTGAACTCATTCCTTTTTCGTTTCATCTTTTCCCGAAAACCCTCCCACCTGAGGCCTTCCCGTGCTTTGGTCGTGGTGCCCCAGACTCCCCTGCTGCTGCTGACAGCGGGCGACAGAAACTGTGCCCGGGACGCCTTTTGGTACTGGCACTACGGCTGTTTCCGGGCCCCGGGGGAGGGGGGGGGCTCGGATTGCAGCCCATGGGTTCTCACTGTACCCAGTGGCCGCAGGCACCGGTGCAGGAGGAAAGAGGAGCAGAGCGGTATCGGCTGACACCTTAGCTTGAAGTCCCTGCAAAACACGGGTTTGCGCTTGGAAGCTCTCTCTTTGGGATTTTGTACATGAAGAGCTGGTATATTGTCACAACTTTTCTTGTTGAATTTAAGTAGATCACTTGTTTCCTAAATATCTGATTAACCCTTAAGTTGTTGTGGCTATGACCGACGCGGTGCCAGGAGAATATTGGCTAAGAACATGCTGTGGTATTTTATTCATCGTCCATCTTCTTTCCATGAATTATATGATTTGCCTCAGAAACACGAGAGTTGTTGCCAGTCACAAGAACAGAATTTCAAGAAACAGACCAAACGGGAATTGCACCTGGACTTAGAATTCTTTTAGACTATGCTGGGACAAGCAATCCTTGCAGCTGGCGCCGCAAGGCGGGTGGTCACGGCAAACGTGGCACGCAGTGCCAGGATGGGTGCAACGCGGCCCATCACTGTGTCCTTTGCCCGCACCTATGTCTCGGGTTCCGATAATGTCAAGCAGTCTGCAGGCGCCGCCGCCGTGGAGGAGGCCATGGAATTAGAGGAGTCGAAAGAGGCAGCCATGAAGCAGCCCCGTCCCCTCTACCTCGATCTGCAAGCAACCACACCCATGGATCCCCGGGTACTGGATGCCATGCTACCATACATGAGCCATAGCTACGGTAACCCACACAGCAGAACCCACAGCTACGGTTGGGAAACGGAAAAGGCTGTCGAAGTGGCTCGGGGTCATGTGGCCGCAGTAATTGGTGCAGATGCCAAAGAAATCCTTTTCACTTCTGGAGCCACCGAGAGCAACAATTTGGCTATAAAGGGGATTGCAAACTTCTACAAGGCCAAGAAGCGTCACATTATCACCACCCAGACTGAGCACAAGTGCGTCTTGGACTCTTGCCGGTATCTGCAAGAGCACGGCTTTGACGTGACCTATCTGCCAGTGCAACGATCTGGACTGATTGATTTGGAGGAGTTCAAGGCTTCTATCCGCCCAGACACTGTCCTGGCCAGTGTCATGTACGTCAACAATGAAATTGGTGTCATGCAGCCTATCGCAGAGATTGGGAAGATTTGCAGGGAGAACAAGGTCTTTTTCCACTGTGATGCCGCTCAGGCTGTCGGCAAGATCCACATCGATGTGGACGCCCTAAAGATTGACGCAATGTCCATTTCTGGTCACAAAATATATGGACCTAAGGGTGTTGGTGCCCTCTATCTGAGACGACGCCCACGCGTGCGCCTGGAGCCGCTTATGAGCGGCGGTGGCCAGGAGCGCGGGCTGCGCAGTGGTACTGTTGCCCCCGCCCTAGTGGTCGGTATTGGCACCGCCTGTGAAGTCGCTCTGAAGGAAATGGACTACGACAAGGCCTACATCACCCGCCTTTCCAATCGTCTGGTGAATGGCATCATGGAGAAGGTGCCGAATGTCATTCGTAACGGTGAAGGGGATGGACACACGTATCCTGGTTGCGTCAACTTGTCTTTTGCATACGTAGAGGGTGAGTCCTTGCTCATGGCTCTTAAGAACATGGCCTTGAGCAGTGGTAGTGCCTGCACCAGCGCTTCGCTGGAGCCCAGTTACGTGCTGCGTGCGGTGGGTGCTGACGAGGACTTGGCCCATTCTTCCATTCGCTTCGGCATCGGCCGGTTCACAACCGAAGAAGAGATTGACTATACCATCAACAATGTTGCCGAGCATGTCGAACGATTGCGGGAGATGAGTCCCTTGTGGGAGATGGTGCAGGAGGGTATTGACCTCAAGAGCATTCAGTGGAGCCAGCACTAAATTGGTCCGGAAACGAAACCTGTGCGACCGCATGTCGTTTGTCTTCCAAACAATGCTTCAAATGGAACAGGTCAGCTGATCCTTCATTATTTATTGCTTTCTGTATTTATATTTCAACTCGACATATCCCCCTTTTACTATTCCTGTTTGCACCAATTCCTTCTGTTACTCTCCATCCCAAGGAGATACCGAGGTAATGAAATAACTCAACTTACATAGATGAGAAATGATCACGCGACATTTATGTTCGGACCAAATTGGTATATGTTCGTCTTCGCTTTCTTTATGTTATGCAGTGTCGCAAAGGTCAAAATTTCCATTTGCTTTTCATTTTCTTATTTCTTGTTCTTCTCCAGCAATTCCTTGGCTTCGTTAATCTTGGAGGCAAGGAACGGACTGCCGCCGCGGTCCGGGTGGTTCAACAGCATAATCTTGCGGTGCTGGTCCCGAACTCGACGCAAATTTGCAGCAGGGCTTACTCCCAGAATCAGACCAGCCTCTCTCCGGGTCATCTTCTCCTCAAACCCACCGCGATAATAGGTCATTCCCAGTTGAGGCATTTTTATCTTCTTCAGAGCTCCGGATGCTACCAGGGCCTCCCAGCCAGCCAGGGCCGCTCTGCCACCATAGGCCAGACCGGCTAGTGCCACTCCCGCTGCAGCCAAGGAAGACATGACTATCTAAAATTCTTGTGGTTTCAAAATCTATATTAAACACGCGATTTCCTACCTTCTCGTGCTTATTTGCAATTGTTTTTCGCCTTTGAATAGACCCGCGTGGTGTTTCCCGTTTCCTTCACTCTTTTAAAGTCCAGGGGTCCTATATTAAAAGTCTGTAAATTACTGGCCATGTAGATCAATTACGCCATAAGTACCATAACTTCAGTTGCCTTCTAAATGGCAAAGAGTCCCCAAGAGTGAAAAAGTTGAGAGCTAATTCATGGGCCACGACAGCCGACGAGACGTGAGATACAGCCCAAGAAGCACGCCCCGGAACCCACCTGCACTGACCTCCCTCCCGCTGATCTGTAAGCTCTTGGCTCGTGTTCCCTTCACTCTCAGCCTCTTGTCACTCCCTCTCATGAGACAGCCCGGCCCACCACGCAGTCGCGCAGTACAGTCATTACGGCCCATGAGTCACAGCGTAGGGTGCCTTGGGTATGAGGTGCCAGCTAACCCCCAGGCCCCTCTGTCCGCCTGTGGGACAAAAATGGACTCCCAGATTTCTTTGTCCGTCGGTTTTCGCGTGGCTCCTCGTCCCAGTTTGGTGGTGGAATTCCCATCGGACTTTCACTTACCCGTCCTCGGTAAACCCCGGCTTGGTTATTATTGTTTCCTCTTTTGCTTTTGTTCCCTGAACTCCTCCCGCGGGAGTGAACACGGTTTAATATCTGGAGCGGAGCATGATGACGTGACCCATTGGTAACCCTCTGCATCAAAGCTAGATTAGATATCTTATACTTGATTACTAGGTGAAAACCTCATGTAAGTTCTAAAAGCACTAAATGTCGGGTCGTGACAAACAGTACACGTTAGCCGTACCGATATAGTTCAGTCTACAGCATGCCGGAGTTCCCACCGTTAAAGAACGATCGCCTGCTCAAGGCAGCGAAAGGCGAAGAAGTGGACAGGATCCCAGTGTGGGCCATGCGCCAAGCAGGCAGATACTTGCCCGAGTTTAGGGAGGTCCGCAAAGGGGCCGATTTCTTCACAATGTGCCGCACTCCGGAGCTCGCTTGCAAGGTTACCTTGCAGCCCCTAGAGCGCTTCGATCTCGACGCAGCGATCATTTTCAGTGATATATTGGTTGTGCCCCAGGCCGTGGGTATGCACTGTGAAATGGTGGAGGGCAAGGGCCCGGTTTTCCCCAGACCTTTGAAGCACCCAGAGGACATGAAGGATTTGAACTTTGATGTGGATGTAAAGAAGGAGCTCAAGTATGTTTACGATGCCATCACGCTCACTCGACAGCGTCTGGAGGGCAAGTGTCCACTTATTGGCTTTGCAGGAGGACCATGGACTCTGATGGCCTATATGGTTGAGGGGGGTGGCAGCAAGCTGTTTGCAGACAGTAAGACTTGGCTTTATGCCCATCCAGAGGCCAGCCACCGGCTCCTGGATATGCTGACCACGATCATCATCAAGTACTTGGTTGAGCAGATTAGGGCTGGTGCACAGGCACTGCAGGTATTTGAGAGCAATGCCGGCGAACTTACACCTGCCATGGCGCAGGAGTTTATGTACCCTTACATTGAGCGGATCGCAAAGGAGGTCAAGGCCCATGCCACAGCAGAGCTGGGATATGATGTGCCCATGGTCATCTTCTGCCGCTGCGCTCACTATGCTCTACCTAACCTGTCCCAGATGGACTATGACGTGATTGGCCTTGACTTCACTGTGGATCCCATCGAGGCGCGGAAGGTGGTCAGTCCAAAGGGAAAGAGTCTACAAGGAAACTTGGACCCTGGTGCTCTCTTTGCACCGCGGGACAAGATCAAGACTATGACACACCGGATGTTGGATTCATTCGGGAGGAAAGGTACCATTGCTAACCTGGGCCACGGCATGATGCCTTCACACAATCCGGAACATCTAAGAGCATTCGTCGATGCTGTACATGACTGGTCGGGCTAGGGGCAAGCTACCACATGTGTGACCACCACTGATCATCATGAATCGTTAGTATCATGCCTGTCCTTATAGTAATTGGTTTGCTTAGCCGATGCTCCTGACACAGTGTGTCATCCGCAGCACTAGTGGAGATAAAGAACTATGCATACAATCATTTAATCCAACTTCAGACAGCCGAGGCCGAAGCTTACCAGCCGCCTTCGTCACTGAAGATCTCTTCGATCTCCTCTTCAACTTCATTCTCGCGGGCGGCAGTGGAAATGGACTTGATATCCTTTTCTTCTTTGACCACAGCGACAACTGCATTTCCTGCTGTTGTTGTGACCGGGGCTCCCTGATTTACGCCCACTGAAATGAGGGATCCCTGGTTAAGCCCATCGTCTACCAATTCCTCATCTCCGTGCGTGTCGAATTCCTTTAGAAATCGTCCCTGTGCAAAATGATTGTCTCTGAAGCGCGTAGCTGCCTTGAGTCCTTGCATCTGGGCCCACGGCAGCTGTGCTGTAGGGTCTCGGTTGTGTTCGTGGATCAGACATATCAGCGGGGCCTCTTCAGCCAGAAACGAAGTTCGAGTTCCATGACGTCCATGTTTGAGCACCAAATCGGTCTGCATACGCAATAAGAAGCGATTATTGCCTTCGGTTCGGTCACGATCGCTCATCCACACCGGTCGCCGTAATGGTCGCCACTTGCCACCTACCTTGGTCTGCTGCTCATTGGCGTATGTACGAGTAGCAATGGCAAGGGCTGCTTCGTTCAAGTGTTCTCGCAGATCCCAGCGTTCGTGAAGCATATCAGCGAGACTGAGACCGTCAGCCACAGCCGCGGCTCCCTCTAGGGACGGCAGGTACGCTGCATAATTCTCCGAGATGAAGGCCAGAAAAGTGGGGCCGGCAATGCCATTGAGCACAGCAACGTCCTCGGGTTCATGTAGCAACCTACCATTCTCGTCACGCTTGGCATGCAGGACTCGTCCGAGGGCATGAAACATGTGTAGGATGTGGTCTTTGCCGAAAAAATCCGTCTTACTTCTTTCCTCTTCTTTGCCCGCCGCATCTGTTGCTGACGTTATCTTCTGCTTGCCGTTGGTGGCGTTGACTTTCGTTTTCTTCCTTCCTGTATTCCGGGTTTCCCCTTTATGTCCCAGGCTGCTCATCTTGAGCATCCGCAGCGCCGCACGCAGGTCACCATTGCACGCCTCTGCAACCTCAACGAGGTATGACTTGGGCACAGCCAACCTCTCCTTGTCCACAATGCGCTGGAGTGCCTTGACTACGAACGTGGGTGCCACCTCCCGCATAGAAATGGTGGCCACTAACCCTTGGTGCTCGAGCTCATCGAAGAGTTTGCTAACGCCGAGTCGAGTACTGCTCTCTGGCCCGGTGGTCACACAAAAGATCAGCGGGAAGCGGGCTCGACGATGGTAGATGCGCAGACTATCATGGAATTCCTCGACTTGACTCCCACTGCGTGGGTTGTGCGGGATCTCTTCGACGAGGACGAGCTGGTTATTTCTACTGCGGTTGATCTGCGACGACTGGTCCATTCGGTTAGATGGTGTTTGCCCTGACTCAATGTTCAGCAGGGGTGCAAACGATGCCGCACGCTTAATGAAGTCCCGGAAGGCTTGCAATGTACTCACATACTCCTCGCTGCCACCGATCTCCGAGGGCGGTTGGTAGTAGCCTGCTGCACCACGCGCAGTATCTCTAAATTCGTTGATCGACAGTCCCAGATCCTTAACTACTGCCCGAACAGTAGTGGTCTTGCCAGAACCTGGTGGTCCTTTCAGTGCAAGAATGCGGGGAAATTGCTTCTGTCCGTTGGCGATGGCCATTCGACTGTGATGGACCCACCCGGTGATCTCTTGGACTTTTCTTCTGTTGATCACAACGTCCCTGGTAGAATCCGGTCGGTAGGCATCGGTCCATTCCATTTGTTCTGATTCTTGCTCTGCTGTTGACTGCTCAGTTCCGGTCATCAGTTGCTGTATCGCAGGATCAATGTACTGTGCAGAAGACTTGCCCTGCCGTAGCGGAGTCTCCACACCGATGCCTTCTGTCCGTAGGCTTGAACTGTCCTGTTTGCACTTGGCTGGTGTTGGAGTAAAATCGTCAATAATGTCATCATCTAAGTCAATGAACTTTGTATGCCTACTCGAACTTTTTGTCGCCTTCTTCCGATCGACCCTCCGACTACTAGCAGCTGCTGTTGCAAGGCCTTTCCTACGCTTAGGTTGTGGTGGCTTCTCAGGGCTTTCGTCGGAATCAAGGTCCAGATCTAATGCCAAAGGCTTCTTAGCCTTACCTCGTGCTCTCAATTTTGGCGACATTACTGCTGCCCTTTGATGGATCGCACTATGTTACCATCGTGTCAGTCTACTCGGATCAGGAAACTGTATCCAAAGTGAGAGATCCGCTTCTTACTTCAACATGTGCTTGTTGATTGTTGTGTGAAATCGATGGAGCAATACGCCCAAGAAGTACCATGGTGCACTGAATAGTGCAGTAACAGGAATGCGAAATTGCAGGGGACCTGTTCGGCGCAGTCAACGATTTGTGTCATTATGGGATGCGCAAGCCTGGTCTGGGCTGTGTGTACCCCTCACCCCTACTTTCCGTCCCTCCGCACTGGCGGACGGCGATGCCACTAACCCCCCCCCCGGCCCGCGGCTTGTCGCGCCCAATACCCCCCCACGGCGAGCAAGGGGAAACTGGGGCCACCCCAGCACCGATTCGTCCAGGAAGTGTTTTGATGAGACCCGCCTGTCTCCCCTCTGCGGTCTGAAGGTTGTCTGCTTGGTCACCGACCGAACCAACGGGGGTGATGTGAAGAAACTCGACATTGAAAGGTAAGGTGACTGTGATCAAAACAGGTACCTGTATCTCATTATTGAGGATCAGAGCTGTGAAATCAGGAAGAGTGGCTACTGCTTGGAGATATGCGAGCATGAATTTCAGATATGCGGAATCTTGTCAGCCACGAAGGCATTTATGATAGAATGATGTGTTCTTTAGAGGGATCTTGAGTAAGAGAGTATTGAGCAACCCTCAGATCTCGTTATAACATGGATGCTAGAGCCAAGGAAGCATCACTGCGAGCTCAAATCGAGGCTGAAGGTGTACATGTTATGGACAATGCGGAGGTGATTGAGCGTGATAAGAGCACCCAACAGGAGAAGGAAGGTTCTGCGCTGGAGAATGCCTGGACCCATCCTATCCGTATAGGACAGAAGAATGGCATGGTAAAGGCGGATCACACAGCACCTCCACCAGTATCAAGCGATGGGTCACAGCCTGAGCAATCCCCGACTCGCAATGACCCACTAGATCCTGAGGGTTCATGGTCGGACACCGATCTGCCGGGGGAGATGACCGAGACGGAACGGAAACTGACCCTTGAACAACTGGACCTGCACCCGGGCTCGAAGTTGCGGGTGATGGGCTGGAACATTGAATGGATGGCTCACTTTTTCAAGAGCGATCAATCAGCAGAGTTTGCACAGAGCAACAAGAAAGTGGACATTGACGATGTCGGGGCGCTGTGTACAAGCATCAGCGGTGTAATCATGGACATTGACCCTGACGTACTGGCAATCCAAGAGGGACCGCCACGTAGATACCAAATGGTTTCTTTCGTGAAGACGTTCTTGGGCAATGCCTTTGACGTATTCAGCGGAAAGAGGCCCGAGGTCGACATCCAGCAGCGCATGTACGTCCTCGTAAAGAAGGGAGGTATTGTTCGCAGCGCGAGCGTGGACCTGGACGCGGAAAAGTTCCTCAACCAATCATGGGAATTTGACGTGGATCGTGATTTTATCTTGCAACCATACCATTTCACCCGGCAGCCTGTGGTAGTGCGTATTGAAGCTTACGATGCAACGTCACGAAGGACCGTGCCTGTCGTCGTGCTCAGCATGCATACCAAGTCAAAGTACATTCACCGAGGACTGCATATGTGGCGGTCAGGTGACCGTGATCAGGTCATGGAATATATTGAAAAAGCAGTGAAGAATCGCAGACGGATCGCGGCCGAGTGCTCCCGCATGCGTCGGTGTCTGGACGAGCTCTACTATACAAAGGATGGTGATGGTAGAGAGTCTGCTCCGAATATTGTTATTTGCGGTGATTTCAACGACGGTCCCGGTCTGGATTTCTTCGAGGAGCGGTACATTCTGCATGACAGCGTGGACGCTCTGCTGGGCAGTCCGTTCTATGCGAACAAACTACTGAGGGCGATCCTCATTCGGCACAAGTGGGTAAATCCGAAGCGACAGTACACAGTGGTGTTCAATGATTTCGTGGACGACGTTGAGGATCGCAAGGTACTCTGTGATCATATCATGTGCAGCGAGAGCATGAATCACACCATTGTCGGCGCAGATGTTGCACATGAGGCATGGCACCGGCACTGCATTCGGCCACCCAAGTCAGAGCCTAAGGAAGTTGCACGGTTCATGCGTCAATATCGGCCATCGGACCATAGGCCCGTTTACGCGGACTTTGACTTGGCCCGGCTTACCACCTTCCAACCGGAGACGACGCAACAGTGGCGGGTTGGCAGTAAACGGCGGCTGGCCAGCCATGGACAATTGTCGGTGGGACGTGAACGTCAGTCTGAAAAGGACCCGCCTCGGAGACAGAGGTCACCAAGGGCACGGTCGCCTCGACGGTAGACACAGTACAAAATTAGTAGCGTAAACAAGTTCAAGGAGTTCATGCAACGAAGTCCACTATTTTAGTGTATTTCTTACTGTACAATCGATCTGCAAAATATGTGTGTTCATTTCCATTGCCTATGCTGCTTTGACATTCAAACGAACGAAGCGACTTCGCGTGATTGGATACTAGTCCTCTTCACCCCCGCCTTCCATCATTTTTGCGAAGTCTTCATCATCCTCTTCGTCATCATCATCGTCCTCATCCACATCGTATTCGTCGTCCCCATCCTCTTCGTCCTCATCTTCGTCTGCTTCCAGACGTCTCCGCTTCCCACTGGGGCCACCATGGTCGTCATCATCCCCTTCGACCATGGCGCTCTCGTCGTCATCATCGTCATCGTCATCTGGATCAATCTCGGATTCGTCCAGGTTTTCCAAGTACGCGGCAATGTCGTCCTCTTCTTCCATTTCACCACCGTCAACAGCTCGGCGCCGTTCCTCTTGCGCCGAAAGCCGGCGCTTGACGGTCTCTTCGTACGCAGGGATGGTGTCTGGGCGGTATTTAGTTTCCTTTACCCGCTTCCAAATCTTCACACTGTCTAACAGCCACTCTTTGTAGACAACGTGCAATCCGTTGTCAATAGCTTTCTGTACCTTGGACATGCCGGTCAAGTCCGGTCCTGCCTTACTTAGGGCAGTGCGACTAGCAATGACGTGTGTGACCCAGGGCTCCATACTCTCTGTGACCTCTGCGCCAAACTTGCGGGCTAGCACTACGAGCTCATGCTTGTCAAAGTTTCCGCGATCCATGTAATCTTTTGGAATAACCCCAGTCTCAAATGTGATCTGGCAACCATCCAAAGTGGCCTTGCACAGATCCTTCATTATCTGGGCAACCAGCGGTACCTCTTCACCATTGCTGTCGTCAAACTGGGCGTAGAATTCGTGGTGGATGTCAGAGAGAATACGAGAGTACTGGGGGAGCCAGCGATCCTTGTCTTCAGGAATGACAAGCTCTGAGTGCTCCTCCACAATTTCCACCAGCATTTCATTCAGCATAGCCCGTGCCCGTTCCTTTGGCAGCAAAGGTCGCGCATCAGTGAGAGCAACGATGGCCTGGTCGTACTTGTGCTTCAACAGCTTTTCTTTGATAACTCCGTAGAGCTTTGGATTGAGTTCCTTGCGCGCGAGTATCTGTTTCTTTGGACTGTCAACAACACCGCTGTCAGAGGACGCTGGAGAGCCGTCCGTGCCACCTTCCTCTACAGGGGCATTGCTGCCGTTCTCCGCAGCTGGGGCACTGGTTGTGTAATCCTCGTCCAGTTCACCGTCGCTGTCGGGCCAGTCGTTGAAAGCTTCTATTGCACCTTTGAGCTTGCCCCGCATGCCCTCCAACACTGTAGCATCATTAACCTCCGATGCAACAGCCCTGCTTTCCATCTTTACTTCTTGGTGTTGCTGTGATGCGGCCATCATGGCTTCGCGACTATTCGGTGGTGCGTTTACATCGCCGACCCCGATAAAGTATGCGTACTTTACGACCTGCACAAGATTGTCAATCTTACGCCACACGTCGTCGCGGTCATCCAGAATTACGCACATTTCAATGCCCGCCGGAAACAGCCTAATCAATTCCATGCTCTTCAGGGTGTTATTGCCTTCAGTTAGCTCACTCCGTGTCAGCACTCGGTCACCAAAGAAGTTTTTGTCAGGATCTATGATTGGTAGAATCGCATTTGCGTACGGCCGTGATCCGAATGTAAAGACGTGCAGTTCAAACAGTTCCGCCATCGTCTTCAGGAACTCAGTAAAATGTGGGCGGAACTTGATGTAGTGCGGACGCTGTCCGAAATTGATACAGTGGATCCGCTCCTCTACACTGAGCTTTTTGTCCTTCTCTCCGGCCTCGACCCATTCTTGAACACGCTCATCAACGGTGGCGTGCAGAACTGTCTGGTCCAAGTCGACTACGAGGACTAATTTTCGACTTTCCAGTAAACGCTCCCGATCTTTGACGGCTTGGGTCTGGGCTACAGTCTTGGATACCTTCATAGCGGGTTCAGTGTGGACAACGCTGAGAAATTCAGGGCGCTGGCCCAGGCTACCCCTGAGTTTTGTCGATTCCGCCTTCAGATCCGCACCACAGATCACGCAGAGGTCATTGTATGTCTCTTCATGTCTACAGGCTGGCCTGACTTTGACCAAGTCCTGTCCCGGCTCTACCGAATCACTTCTGCTCACCAGGATCTCTTCTAATGTGCCTGCAAAAGGGGCCGTAATTTTCCGCAAGTACGCATTGTCTCCCTTTCGGAATTCGTAGTCCAGCAGAACGTGGCCCTCATAAAATTCTTCACCAGCACTGAGGCGGTTATTGACCTTGATTGTACCTTCGTCAGCGGTCTGAAGCTCCTCCGTTTCGGGAAGCTTTATTGTTTCTACTTCTAATGACATGTTCCTCTTTGTTTATCCAAATTACAACATGATCATGACATGTTCAGGGTGGTCGTGTTATACTTTTATCACTCAACTTCATTATTGTGCTTTTTATGAGAAGCCTCAATGACTAATTACAAGTACGCACCACAACCAAATGGTGAACTCTCTCACACAACGATAGATCTCGAACCGTCCACACCCCCATCTCTATTCCTATCGAATACCATTGTTTAAGTACCTGCACGGGCACACCCGCCTCACCCCTCTCCCGCTGGCCCTTGAACCGGCTGGCGAAGCCGGCGGTTTGGCACCTTTGCCTGCGACACCGACCGGACGCAATCTGTTACCCTCTGTTATCGGTGTGCGCTCCCCCGTACGCTCTCTGAGCACCACCGGCGATCTCGAACCCCTTGACAATTTACCCCTAAGGGGGGTGAATAAGCACACACTCACACTCGCACAACCCGGGAAAGGGTGTGACGAGATGAGGCAAAAAAAATTGGCGGGAGAAAAGAACGAGAGAAAGCAGGGGGGAGGGAGGCGCGGGTTCCCATTTATTTGGCGCCTGGCACCACCCCTTTCTTTATCCGGAATTCCCCCACTTCTCCCAAGGATAGACGGGAGAAGTGGCAAGGTTCCGTAGGGAATATTTCCGGACAGGGAGGCTACGGGAGGCAAAGGGGGGGCCAAGTGTCTTGGGCGGCGGGCAAAGCGACTGTTGCAGGTGTGTGACCGTGCGCTGTGCATGCCACCCAATCGGCAGAGGCATGATAATGTGTATAGGGTTGATGCGGGGTGAAATCTAATGCATGCTTCTGTCCACTCATAGTATAGAATCGGTTGGGAACGGCTTTTTAGTTTAATTCTATGTTGGGTTTTCTATACCGCAACGGCATAGGTCTCCTGGCCCTCGGAAATAACGCGAATGGCATTGTCCTCGTAAAGATCGTGGAGCACAGTGATGACCTCATCGCGGAGCACGCGTGGTTGGTCACCCTGACGGAACCATCCATCCATCAATGACCTCACGCTGAAGCGCTGTCCCTTGCGGTCATTCAGTTGCTCGCGAATCCAGCTCTTGAGCTTGTCCTTGACTTCCCCAAACTTGGAGCGGGTACCGGAGGTCAGTAGACCCATATCAACTTGACCAGTAGTGGGATCAGTGGCGGCGGACAGTAAGGCACTCTCCACGAGCTGAATGGCACGGCTGACATCAGCAGCATCCACGGTACGGCTCAGGCGCATCTTGGCGCATGCCTCAGAGATACGAATCAGTGACTCGAGCTGCCGGAGGGTAGCAGTTACTGTGCCAGTGTTGGCTCCGGCACGGCGCATCTCGACGTAACCGTCCACGAGAGCGTCGGAGGCCTCGTTGGTGAGCTTGGGTCGGCAGGTGGCACGGGCAAAGGCAATATAGTCAGCCAGGAATTTGTGGTCCACGATTTGGCCATTGGCAGTGCGAACAGCGTTGCGATCCTCATCACCGTAGTATAGACTGATAATATGATTAGCCAAGCGGGTGTCGTTGCGCTCACTGATGGTGTCAATGACCAAGTAGATGAGATCAAAACGGGATACCAGCGTGGGTGGGAGTTGAATGTTTTCCATGATACTCTTCGTTGGATCCCACTTGGAGTCAGTGGGATTCGCCGCCGCCAGAATGGACGTGCGGGCATTGAGCATGCAAATGATCCCGGCCTTGGCGATAGAAATGGTCTGCTGTTCCATAGCTTCGTGGAGGATAGCACGAGTGGCATCATTCATCTTGTCAAACTCATCAATGCAACACACACCTCCGTCAGACAAAACGAGAGCACCACTCTCCAGCACGAGCTCGTTGGAATCAGGATCGCGTGTGACGTAGGCAGTTAGACCGACACTGCTGGATCCCTTGCCCGAAGTATAGATACCGCGGGGTGCAACCTTGTGTACATAGCGGAGCAGCTGGGATTTGGAAGTACCCGGGTCACCACACATGAGAATGTTGATGTCGCCACGGCACTTACCACGGCCGCTGCGAGCGAAGCTCTTGTTTGTACCACCAAACAACTGGCATAGCAAGCCGAGCTTGATCTCCTCCATCTCCCAAATACTGGGGGCGAACCCCTTGATGAGCTTGCTAACGACGTCCGGGTCCTGACTAAACTCGCGGAAAGCAGCTACACGGCGGCGGACCTCTGTCTTGTCTAAAGTCTGAGCACCCTCTTCGCCATTGGACGCCATAGCAGCCACGGCGGCCTCGGCGGCCTCAGCAGCCTCGCTTTCGCTAACCTCCTCATTGTCGGCTTCCAGGCCGAAGTCATTGGCACTGTGTGTGGCAGCATTGCACACCTTCATATGAACGGTGTCTAGGTGGGTGCGGAACACAGAGCGCACGGCACGTTGGCGGTTGGTGATGCGCACAGAAGACGCAGTGAAGATACCAGTCACTTCCACTCGGTCACCTGGTAGACAGGAGTCCACCAATTCATCGTAGGTGTACAGCTGGACTGTGTGGGGAGTCTGTCCCTCGGGAATGTGTTCCGGGGTCTCCTGTAGCTTGATCAGCTGTTTATCCTTAAATTCGCCCCGGTTGTGCACAATGGCCATGGAGCGCTGGGACTGGCAGTTGTCGCAGACCTCAGGTTCCCGAATATTGCCGGCTTCGTTGGCCACGACAACTTCATATTGACAGTTCTCGCATTTGTACAGTGCACTGCTCAAGTCAGGGATCACGCTAGAGCAACGGATGACAATACCCTTGATGGTAACCAGAGTATTGATATCCTGAGGGTCCAACTCACGCATGTTCTTAATGTCACCAGCATTGTAAGGGCGCACTTGCACGACGTAATCAAGGCTATCCGCAGTGATTGGCCCGTCGGCGCTGTATTCCTCGCTAGCAAGGCGGCAGTACTCCTCGGTTACGGCGTCATCAAACATGGGTACAACTTCCTGAGGATAGTTCAGCAACTGACGGTACAGCGTGGCGTCACAGCGCTTCAGGATGCTCAGGTCAAGGTCATAGCGCTGGAGTTTCAGCTCGGCAGCGCGGCGTAGAGATTCTGTGAAAATGGGTTCGCCCGTCTCCGGATCCAGCATCTGAATAAATGTCTTGATGCTGCGCATGACCCGGTCTGTATCGACTGACGTACCCCAGATGAGACGCTGACCATCACCCTGCTCCTCATTGCCCATAGCGCCGGGACCATCACTGGTGGGTGCAGCGCTGGGCAAACTGGGAGGCTGACTATTCGCAAGATCACTGGTGAGGTGTTGTGCGCTACTCGTAGACATGCCAGGGGTCCGCATGTAGCGGAGGCGATTGGCGGAGCCAGCCAAGTTGCGCCTGATGCTGCGACGAGCACTGCTACCCGGAGTGCGCGTCATCCGGGCACTACTGGGAGCGGAAGGCACGCCGTATGTGATGGGGTCACTGCTGGGGGGTACACTACCTGTGTTGGGAGCGTTCCGAGCAGCTGCATTCTGAACCGGTGTGAAAGGACTCGACGGAGCCGCCGACTGACTGTTTGTATTATCAGAATTCATTTTTTGTGTTTTTGATCTCTGCGGAAGTCCCGGAACCCCTTGTTCGCTACTTCGCGCTAGTTGAGAATTTGGTTATATGGGTTATGCAAGCGATCAAAATACCTCGACATGAAGTACTCAGATACCTTCACGTGTTCCGAGAACAGTTGTGTCTCAAGCTTTCTCACTGTCCTAGAGTCCCCATAGCATGCAAACCTCTCTATAGGAACAAGACTGTACGAACGGCGAAGACGAGAGTCTTGCTCTCTCTCTCTAAACATGCCAATTTGAAAGAACCAAAACTTTTCGCGCGCTGTAACGGGGTATTTTAACTGGTATCTTCACTATGGAACAAGAAAGCAGAGGGTGGAGGGGGGAATGGATTGTGACCGCACGGAGTGAACCAAAGGGCGGCGGTGAAGAGGGAGGGGCTGGGGTTCACCCAAAAGCAAGATAGCGAGAAAAGAGGGAGAAAGGGATAAATTAGCAATAAACTTTTCGCGCTCAAATGAGGACGGGGTTTGTAAATAGGCCCCGATTGTGTTCACTCTTTTTGCTCATCTACTTACTCCTTTCGACCCGCTCTCAAAAGGTTGAGCAGCTGGCTTCACTTCTTCCGGTCGCGAGGTGAGCCAATTGGAAGCGCAGGGAGGTGGCGGGTCACTCAACATCCACTACAAAACATAGTGGTAGGTCAAAACTAGCACCACTGCACCGTTGGCCCGGCAAACGTTTGGAATTTGGGGGGACGGCTGGCAAACTGATTGCGATCGGCTTGAGGGCCGGGAGCTGGTAGGGAGGCTCAGGTCAGCAGAGGCAGCCATGTGTAGGGCTGGTTAGGTACATGACGGCTAGTAGCACTCCACTCTCAAGATAACTCCATGTGGTAGGCCTCAAGGATTCGACGTCTTCACTATTTGTCGACAGTGGAGCGATGCTAATACGGTCTATTCTTCCGCGGCTTGGTCGTCAGATCGAGACCACCGCCGCGTTTCGAGTTCGTAGATCTGCTGGGTGGCCGCAACAGAGACGCTCCAAGTGTTCATTTGTTTTTGATATCGATGGAGTGCTGGTTCGTGGTCATGATCCTATTCCTCGAGCCCGGGATGCTTTGATCATGGTTAAGGAGCATCAGTGCCCGTTCATTTTGCTGACAAACGGAGGCGGTGTGACAGAAGGGGAGAAAGCAGAGCAAATCAGTCGCTATCTGGACGTGGAGATCACTCCCGAACAGGTAGTACAATCTCATACACCCATGCAGATGTACACAAAATACTACGACCATGATGTCCTTGTACTTGGTCAAGGGAAGATTAAGGAAGTTGCGGAGTCATACGGGTTCCAGAGGGTACATACAATCGAGGACATTCAGGAAGCATATCCAATCCTCGACTTTGTTGACTTTAAACGACGGCAGGCGGCACCTGGACTGTCCTGGAATGAAGAGTTCCCAACTATCAGGGCCATTTTTGTTATGTCTGACCCAATTGCTTGGGAAAGCCATGTGCAGATTATCAGTGACCTCGTCTTCTTCCACGGCAAGCCGCCCAAGGAGCGATTGACTGAAAAGCGCCACTCGGATCTGCACGAAGTCGACTTGGTCTTCACCAATCCCGACATCATGTGGGCAGCCACCTACTCCTACAACCGCATAGCACAAGGAGCCTTCAGGCAGGCACTTGAATCTGTATACAAACTAGTGCACGGGGTGGATCTGCCCTATACACAGTTTGGAAAACCTCACGAATTAACTTACGAATTTGCTGAACGTGTACTTCGTCGGCAAGGAAGGCGTATGGGAATGAGTGACGAAGAGGTTCGTCGCTCTGTCGTTTACGGTGTCGGGGACAATCCGTTGAGTGATATCCGTGGTGCAAACAATCGACCCGACATGCGTTCAATTCTGGTGAAAAGTGGAGTCCATTCGAGCCATGAAAATGATCCCCACGATCCTGCAGATTATCTGGTAGAAGATGTGTATGAGGGCGTAGTCACGGCAATTCAAAGGCATTCATAGACACCGAATTGAATTGAAACCTGTATGTAATAAAATGTATTAAATATGTATCACTAATGAAATGTATTCTATATTGAATTCAAACACGTAGTACGCGCATGAATTCAATTATTCAAATTGGATGGATCCAAGAGGGGAGTAATCAGTGGAATCGTTGATGCATCATCAATTGTCGGTGGCGTTGAGTATTCATCTCCATTAATCATAGCCTTCATAGTGCGCCTGAGGATCTTTCCGCTTCTTGTTTTCGGTAAGCGAGGAAGAATGCTGACGTACTTGAAAGCCGCGACGGGTCCAAGTGTATGACGAACCGCGACAATAAGTTCATTCTTGATTGCCTCTTCACTCCTCGATACTCCTTTCTTCAATACCACAGTTCCGTAGGGCAATTCTCCTTTCAACTTGTCACGGAGGGCAAACACAGCAGCTTCAGCCACATCAGGGTGCTCGCTGAGAATTTCCTCAATTTGACCTGTTGACAATCTGTGGCCGGCAGTATTGATAATGTCATCGGTTCGCGACATAATGGAAATGTACCCATCTTCGTCCGCCACTCCTGCGTCTCCAGTACTGAAATAGCCCTCGGTCTTTGTCAAATACTTCTTCACAAAGGCTTCGTCACTTCCCCACAAGGAAAGGACTCCGCTGGGAGGCAATGGAAGCTTTACCATGATGTTGCCCAGAACATTGACATCAACCTCGTTGCCATCGTCGTCGAGAATATGTACATTCCATCCTGGTGCTGGTTTACAACTGCTTCCAGGCTTGTTAGGCATCAACTCGAGGCCAGCAAAGTTACCAATTATACACCAGCCCGTCTCCGACATCCAATAGTGATCAATGACAGGCTTATCGAGAGCGTGGTGGTAGAACTTGGCCGTATCCGGGTCACAACGTTCACCGGCCACGAATAAGTATTTCAGTCCGGAGAGGTCATAGTTCGCGATCTCCACAGCCTCGGGATCCTCGCGATAAACAGCCCGCAAGGCAGTCGGCGCCGTGAACATGGTTTTTACCTGATTCTCTTGACAAATACGCCAAAAGACGCCAGCGTCAGGGGTACCGACAGGCTTACCTTCGAAGAGAACACTTGTGCTGCCGTTGAGGAGGGGCGCATAACATATATAACTATGGCCTACAGCCCATCCAAGGTCACTGGCAGTGAACATGCACTCACCAGGCTTCACGTCATAAATGTTTTCCATGCTCCACTTCATGGCCACTGCATGGCCTCCGTTGTCTCTCACCAGTCCTTTCGGCGTGCCGGTGGTGCCCGAGGTGTATAACAGATACAGCGGGTCCTCACTGGCCACGGGGGTAGGTGCGCAATTACTGCTCTGACCCGGCACAATTTTTGACCACGCGACATCCCGCCCCGGTTTTAACATACCACAGCCTTCTTCACTTACTTGGGCCCGTTCGTAGATCAAACAATGTTCTGGTTGATGCTTCCCGAGATCCAATGCCTTGTCCAACAGTTCCTTGTAGTTCACGATCCGCCCTGGTTCCACTCCACAGGAAGTTGCCACGACGAGCTTTGGAGAAGCATCATCAATGCGGGTCGACAGCTCTTTGGAACCGAATCCACCAAAGACAATACTATGGATAGCTCCAAGACGAGCACTGGCGAGCATGGTGAAGATTGATTCAGGGACAGGAGACATATACATGAGGATACGGTCACCCTTCTTGACGCCGAGCTCTTTCATCGCATTTGCGACTTTACTCACTTCCACCTGCAGCTCACTGTACGTGTAAACTTTGCGATTGCCAGTGATTGGACTTTCCCACACAAGTGCAGGACGAGAGCCGTTGCCATCCTCCACATGCCGATCCACAGCATTGTAGCAGGTGTTCATAATGCCACCTGGGAACCATCTGCTGAAAGGCATCGCGGACTCATCCCAGGCCTTCTGTGGTCTCTTGAACCAGGTGATTCCTTCGGCAGCTTTCATCCAGAATTTATCCTGTTCTTCGATGGACTCCCGGAATGCCTGTTTGTAAGGTCCTTCGCTACCTGTCTTCATCTGGACAGCGCTCACTTGGACCGAAGCAGCACGGTATTGCAGCGTCAGGCTAGCCCGGCGAGCTGTCGATGCCCGCGCAGTCGCGGTCACCATTTCCAAAACATTTGACGAAATCATTGTTTCGTACTCAGACATCATGAGTATGGTATTTCTTGCGCAATGGAACCCTCTAAGGTTTAACAGAGTGACATACGGTCCTTGAACTACCAAGTCGCCCCACAACGAGCGCATCGGGTCGGGACCAGATCTGCGTTTCAGCCATCTCTGCCACGTCCCAACCACCTCCCTCCCCACCACCCTCTTTCTAGGTTTCTTCCTCCTTTTGGAAAGGGGGAGGCTACCCCCCAGGACCCCAACTGATCGGACTCTTCTGCGGTCGTGCCTCTGTGATTTTCTTCAATTTTTATACAAATCTCGTGGACCCTTTGGAGCCCGTGCAGTAACAAACTGTCACAGTCGCTTTCTCGTTTGTCTCCGCGCGGCCTCTCCCGTTTTCTAACGACCGGTGAAGAAAAACGGCAGAAATTATCCGCTGGAAGAGGGCTAACAATAGCTCGCGCCAAGGAGAGGCCGGCGAGGGGGTGTACTGCTCACTTGCCTCTGGGCCAAAGTGTGCATTCCACATAGGCCCACCCCTTCTTACACTGCCGGTACGGTCCTCAGTCGCTGTCCTCGCTTGCAGGGCCTGTCCCAGCATCGGGGAATAAGGATTTATTCACCGCACAGATACTTTGTTCGCAGTAGCAGCACCAAGTGGCAGCTTCTTCCTAAGTAGTCAATGATGACAGGATTTTCCCCTTTGGACTAGGGGCTGAAGTGGAACGGCGAAGCATTTTCGGGCAAAGTATATCAAAAGCAGGGTCGATACCCCGCCAATATGTGTTCTATATACGGGCTGGACCAGGGCAGGGTGTTTTGTTTTGGTCTACGGGTGCGCCGCAACTTTTAGCTGGATCCGTCTGCCCGGGAACACTATTGTAGTTTTCAAGTGTTTCGAGTGGGTGTGCAAGGGGGTGTGCGCTCACGTAGAGCATACCTCAGTTTTGCTGTCCTTTTTGGACGCCACATTAACAAACTACAGGAGATGGTCAAAACACGATTTTCTTCAAATGTCGCAGTATGTAATGGAACGTATTCAAACGGAACGCAGATGACAAGTATCCGAGTTAGCGGACATCAGGCCTATAATTCGGTGGTAAAGTTGCGGGACGGTTTGTTCATTTTGCTTGGAAAGTATGATGGGCCTGCTCCTGGCCATTGTTGCCGTGCTTTGTAGCTGCAGCCTTGTGTGGAGTGCCGAAACCGCACTTACCTTCAACCTGATGAAGAGTGATATGACATGTTTCCACGAAGAAGTAGAAAAGTTAGCTGTTCTGGATGTAGAGTTTCAGGTTGTATCGGGGGGTGAACTCGACATCAATTTTCTCGTATACGATCCTGCAGGCAAGCTTATCGAGGAGTATGAGAACGTCAATGATGGAGAATTTGATTACACTGCCACTGCTGAGGGTGAGTACTTGTATTGCTTTAGCAACATAAAGCGCAGCAGTGCTGACAAGTGGGTCTTCTTTGATGCCGGAGTAAATCGTGCTGCGGACTACCAAAAGTGGAGCAAAGTTGAGGGAGCTATAAAGGATACCCAGGAGGATCAGAAGCAGAAGAAAGTGATCGAAAGCATCGACAAGATCAAGGTTAGTCTGCGGGAAGCAATCCATACGCAAAGTTATCTGCAAAAGCGTGAAGTACGCCATCGCAAGACTGCTGAGAACACAAATGGCCGTGTGCAATTCTGGAGTGCACTGCACACGATCATCATGGTTTCTGTTGCAGTGGGTCAGGTCTTTTTTATCCGCCGCTTCTTCTCAAATCAACAACAGCCCAAGAGCGTCAAGGGATCAGGCTTGTCAATTTAGGCTAGTTGGTCCGTCGCAAGAAAAAACCATCTCAAAATAGAAATCGTTGAAACAAGATAGTCTCATTTTTGCATGGCAATTGGTGTTATCTAGGGATGTATGCATTAGAACGTGTCGCTTTAGCGGCCCGGCAATGGTCTACCATTCACATACGCATGGCGATCCGCCCATTGTACCCCGTCCCCTCTCCCCCCTTCCCTCGGCGGGGTGCGAGGGGTAGCAATGCCACCGATGTGATCTTCCCGACTGAGACTACGTAGAGGAAACTGTTTCCCCCCGGGGGGGGGGGTTCATACTGTGAGTATACTGTGTTGTATCTCCCTACCTGTTGTGTAGGTGTTGTAAAGTTTTTCTTCGGGAATAAACTGAGAAGCTTGAAGAAAAATTTAATTTTGACATGTCAGGTTGTTGGGGCCATCTTGAAGTTTTGGGTATTTGCAATACTACAGATATTGAAACAATCACAATTTTGAAATGGGAAGCCCCAAGACCAGAGAGAGGGCGATATTGAACGGAAGCGATCTTCACTGCTAGAGCGGGTCTCCCTGGTTGCGTGGCGCGTCTTAATCGGACCAGTTGGATAGCCCATACTTGAAACAAAGAGTAGGTATTTAACGCGCCCACTCCAATGCTATGTTGAGTTCAATTTTTTCAGCGTCTGTCAGACAGTTTTAGTAATCCACATATACAAGAACAGCATGGATATGAAAATCGGCAACCATTGCGCTGTGTCGCATTGCAATCAGCTGGACTTCTTACCGTACAAGTGTGACGCTTGCAGTTTAACCCATTGTCATGATCACCACAGGTATGATGCACACAACTGTGAAAAGGCTTACTTGAAGAACAAGAAGGCTGCTGTGTGTCCTATTTGTAACGAAGTAGTACCTCAGAAAGCAGGACAAGCTCCTGACGCAGCCGTGGATCAACACATTGCAGCCGGCTGCAAGAACCAACCGCAGAAGCAAACATATACGAATGCGTGTAGTCATCAAGGCTGCAAGAAACGTGAAGCTGTACCCATCAAGTGTGCAACATGCCGCCAGCAGTATTGTTTGAAACATAGGTTTGAAAACGATCACGCCTGCAAGGGATCACCGCAAGCAGGACGACGCCTGGGTGGAGCATCCGGGTCGGCAAACTGCCGACAATCCTACGGCGGAACTCAGGTAACCCTGGGGGATAGAGCCAAGAAGGTAGCTAGATGGTTCGATGTCAAGTAAGATAGTGTGTTGTTCTGCCAAAGGTTCAGTAGATTCTGACCCCCAACTTGAAACTTTCCATATTCCATTTTCGTGAGCAACAGGCCAGTAAGCAAGCAAGAGATCAATGTGTTCTATGTTAAGAAACCTGACATGTAACGTCCGAGGTACAGTAAGTAAAGAATTACCGGACAAAGAGGGATCCACCTTGTAGCAAAAGACTAGTACCATGTACCATTTAAAGAAGGAATATACAATGATAGGATTTTTTAGTACACTATACAATCAAGTTATCAGATCTTGTGCTTAGTGGAGTACTTCAAGCGCAAGGCATCACCGATACGATCCATCTTCTCCAGGATGCTAATAATATCGTCATCTGTGTGGGCTGCGGATAGACAGAATCGAATGCGCGACGAAATGATAGGAGTTGCGGGAAATCCCACGACGACCACACCGAGGCCTTCCTCAAGCAACAGACGACTTGTGGCTGCAATCTTGGCCGGGTGATAAATCATTGCAGGTACAATGGGACTATCGTCATTACCATACACAATGAATCCGAGGTTGCGAAGACCGGTACGGAACTGCTTCACGTTCTTCTTGAGTTGCATCAAACGTTTCTGCCCCTCGTCGGTGTTGTCCCAGCCGGCAATAATAGTGAGTGAGCTAATAATCTGCTGGCAGACGGCAGGAGCCATCGAAGTCGCATACACGTAGGCGTGAGTGGTGTTTCGGAGAGACTGAATCAAGCGTTTCGGTCCAGCAATATAGCCTCCTGAAGCACCGAAACTCTTTGTAAAGGTACCCATCATAATGTCAACGTCCTTTGGATCCACTCCCCAGTACTCAGTCACACCGCGTCCTGTGTGGCCCAGTGCACCAATACTGTGCGCCTCATCGAGGTACACGTAGAATTTGTACTTTTTCTTCAGCTCAATGATGTCCCTGAGCCTGACAATGCTACCCTCCATACTATAGATACCCTCAACAATGACCAAGATCTTCTTCCAGGGCCGGTGAGTACGTGGCTGCCCATTTACAATACTTTCCCTCAGAATCCGTTCGAGCTCACACATATCATTGTGGCGATAGGTCTTAATCGTAGCACCGCTTAAGCGGGCACCTAGAACTACGCTGGCATGATTGTTAGCGTCACTAATAATCAGAGATCCCTTTGAAACAAGGGCAGGGATGGTTGTAGAATTCGTGGCGAAGCCCATGCCAGTAACAATAGCATCCTCACAACCAAGATATTTGGCAGTCACGCGCTCCACCTCCTCATGAACGGATAGAGATCCGGAATCGTCAGCCCGAGGAGCAGCAGTGCTAATACCGTACTTGCGGATGGCAGTCTCCACGTCGTCAGTGCACTTTCCGTGGTTCTCACCGAAGCCGAGGTAGTTGTAAGAACCCAAGTTCAAAACTTTGGTACGGGTACCAGTCTCCCTGAAGGTCCAGCCAAAATCGGTCGTTTCGCGGTCGACCAATTCAATGTGGCGCCCTGGTACACTAGAGATGGGACGGTTGAAAACGTCGCGAATTCTACGGTACAAGTGACGAGTGAAGAAAGATTCGAAGTCCGCATAGAGTGGGACAAAGCCTTCATGACCAACTTCCTTGGGCCGCCTACTCTTCCGGAGGCCGAGGGCAGTCAAAAGGTCCGTGAGGTGACCCAATGCAATAAGCACAGCATATCCCAGATACGTCATAACAATTACGCCGAGGGGAGCCTCCTCAAAGTCTTCCTGGTAGGCTGCTTCCACATGATCCTCGATGCTATGCTTGCTCTTGAGAAAATTCTCTTGAATGCGACGACGGTCCCATGTTCCGGTTCGCCGATGCGTCCGAGAGCTGACCGTCAGGTGATTCTTCCTCGGCGTGGCCGAGAGCGTCTCAACAACAGTGCCAGTGGCGGACATGTTGCAAAGGGACTCCTTTGTAAGGCCTAGATGTATGTTTCAATGTAGACTGTATGGCTTATCCGATCTATACCCGGTTCATTCACACTGTCGCGGTTCTCTGTGTTCGCTCTTTCTTATTGTCATGCCGCCACCAATTCACCTGAAGTAACCACACAATCGTTAATAGCTGCTTAAATCGTGTCATAGGCGCCAAAAAGCGCGCCGTTGAATCCAACCCAGTAAAAACACAGTCTTTATCAACTCTCTTTATCGCACCATCCGACCTATGGGCGTACTTCCGAAGCCAAAACGAGTATTCAAAAAGCCAAAGAACAAAGAGTAAGCGTTCGCGTTTGATGTCACTGACACCTTTGGTGCTCTTGATTGCGGCGGGCGTGTGCGTGCTTGTTGGTATCAAGGATCAGCAAATTCACAGAACTTGCAAATGACAAAATGGTCTGACCGCGGGATTCAGCCCGCATCGACCCATGGTTCCCGAAAACTTTCTCCTTACGCACGCGTTTGGCCCACATGCTGGAGGTTAATGCGCAGTCTCTCACTATAGTTTCAGTATGAAATCCTTTACGGGTAAGGAAACTGGTCCACTCGTAAACGATCAGTGCATTACTGTCCCGCACTCCTTGCTTCCCCCCGTTTCCTCTTTCCAAATTACTTCGCTAGCAGGAGCCAGTTTATACTACATTCTCCCCATACTTTTAATATGGAGTAGGCAGGGGAGTGAAAAATTTTCTTTTCACGACAGTGCTGTGTCGATTTCGTTAAGGGACGCTGACACAGAGACATGAGAGCTTTGCAGAAATGTGAGAGCACGAAACATCAGCAGAGCAAGATACTATACTTGGGCCGCTTCTTGTTATGTACAATTTCTTCACACACTTTCCCCCCAAATTCGCCTTGCTTCCTGTCGCATCTTCCTTACTGCCGCCATTTCTTTCCCAAGGAAGCGAATGCCACAAAAACCATATAGTTTCTACTGGTTCGTGCTGACAGAGAGGCCATTTCCTCCACTACATTTCCGGGTACTTTACGGTCCAATTTCCCTCCTAACGTTTCGTCCTCTGCCCCCGAATTTCTCCGTACATACAGCCCACAGTACCCGATGGCCTGAGATCTGAAAACCCGTGGGGTTTACCACTTCCGAAAGGGTATGGCTGAGAGATGTACCAGTGCATAACGCAGTGGCCCACGCGCAACGCGCTTAGCTAGCTAGCCTTGTCCAATCTTTTCGCTCCTATTTCACACACTCCTGCAGAGAGCCTTTTACAAACTACCGGGCGGGTGCCCTTCCCTCCGTCATTCACACTGTTCATCAATGTTATTCCCCTTTTGCTTTTTCCTTCTGCGGATCAGTCGCTGTCATCGTGTGCTCACGGGGTGTGTTTGTTTCACGGTCTCTGTCCTCTCCTCAGTGAACACTTGGTAATAACGCAATACAGCAAATCATCTGCGTGTGTGCTCAGCAACCGCTCACGCACTAAAGGAGGACATCATCAACGCACAACGCCGTATAGATCGCACTGGGCCTGATATAGTTAGTGAGCCCGTCATGTGTGCTTCAGCAGGTGCTGCTAGGAACTGGGCTGCTCTGTTGGTCCCGGTTATAGATTTTGTATGTCGCCCGCCTCCCCTTCCCGCCCCTGTTATTTTTTTTCTCTGAAGTGCAGTATTTGGTCTCGGTCAGGAAAAAAAAAGAAAGACTGTGGGCAGGCAGGTGGGCCATTTCCCAGAACGGGCCTATCAGTACTACCATTTGGACTTAAATGACAAGCCGTACGATACCCTCCTTGATAATGCTTAGACAGTCTCCTGAGCGCGACAATGAAAAACACAGTAGCACAGATGATTTTCACAGGAGGTAGGATCCGTTGTCGATGTTGTTTTGATTTTTCTTCAGGATTATCATACAGATCGCTGGTGACATGTCTCACTGGGAGCCATCCGTCTAAGGATGACTTGCCTTCGTAGAGAACTCAGAGGGTATTGCTAAAGAAGCTTCTAGGAAAGAAAAACTTGGCAGCTCCCGGGTACCGAAGGAACAGAGCTGCCCAACTTGCTCACCCTGAATTGGCTCACTACCGGAACTCAATGAACACACGCACGCCCCGTGATCCTGTGTGGTTGCCTGGGTGGCCGCCACTCGCTTCCTTTTATTGGGGTTCAAGTAACGATGTGAACAGTCATTTTGCCGCAGTCGGATGAATAGAGTCAAATCCGTCGGTTGGGGGAAGGGGTGTCGCGGGCGGAATTGCTGAATGTTGGTGCATTGGCTATGGACACCAAAATGGCGGGAGAATTGTACCATGCAAGATTACCACCGGGAGGGAGGGGAGAGGGGATGTGGAGAGTGTGGGAGTGAAATCATCACACTAATCTCCAGTACGTTCACTATGGGGCTAAGGTGCTTTCTTGCATTGGATGATGGCCCAAAGGGCCCCTTTTCTCCGTTTGTACTTTTCATTCCCTCCAGGGGCGTGCTTTTGGCTGGCCCTCTTATGCGGGTCAAGCGCGGAATACACTCACCTCCCATCCGAACCGTCTGCTGACTAACCGAACTTGTCGCTATATTCATTATGTAAGGGAGTATCCCACGGAAATTGGAGCGCTTTGTGGTTCGCTTCAGTGACTTCCATTCGCTCGAAGATATTGAACACTTCACTGTAGAAACACACCAACTTGTCAGTAGCCATGGCTCGGCATCATGCGCACAGGGTTCCGCTTTCTGTTTGCGACCTCTCCTGCATTGAAATTGAATATTAAAAGCAATGTCGAAGTGGGTGTCAGATTAGGGCTTGGGGGGTTAGTTCCTCACATGTTTTGGAAGCAAATATAACTGAACACCTTATTAGAGCACCAATAGTATTTAAAAAATAATCAAATACATCTTCCCGTTGTTTTTAAAAACTGAGATATGGGGAAAAGGGGGGGGGGGCTCGCAAGCATCAGCTCGAAAGTGTGCGGTGTGATAAGCTTCGGTAGAAGTGAAAGCCTTGCTCGATCGCAAGACAAGTCTAACGAGGTCCAGAACCAACTCCTGAGCGAGCATGTAATAGGAGGTTTGGATTCATTTAATATGTCTACTATCTGATACCGAAGACAATGCGCACGGGAGCATTCAAGCGGCCAGCCCACGTATCAATACCTGACACAGGAATGGAAGGATATCTCCGGTTATTCAGTGCAAACCGATACAACACAAGAGGCTGAAATACCACGAGGAGGAATCCAATTTTCGTTCCAAACATAACAATCAATCTGGGCACACGAAATTCCCCTTCGTGATGCGAACTGGTCATGTAATGTGGTCTGTCTTATGTTGTCACTGTTGCAGGGGGTAATTGCCCTGACTGTAGTTGGGATCACCTCCAACTGCCTCTTCTCCACGCATCTGACGCAACATCTGCTCCTCTGCCGCGACTTCAAAGCTCAGGCCAGTGATCTGGTTGTGCAAGTGGCTGAGTTGCCGCTGTAACTCTTCAATATGGCGCTTCTTCGCTTCAATGGACCGCATGATCTCCACTTCTTGCTGCTTAGTGGGCATATCTTTCTTGCCCACTTGAGAAAGTGTTCTGGGTGGCTTGCTGGGGTTGCTAACATTTGCCTGGTCAGGTACATTTTCCTCAGGGATGGTCAAACCCATGACACCAGGGGGGCCGTAGACAATAAATGGTTCACCAATCTGTTTCATACCCTTGTTCTGTGGGGCACCAAGATGTCCTGCCTTTGCTGAATGTTCCAGGGCGTGGGCTACATTTCCGTTCGGTCCACATGCATCCAAAATTTCCTGGGGTGGTGTTTTGTAGAAGTGGATGTCCTTGAAAGCCTTGGACTTATTGATAGTGTGAATGAGCGAGTTTGTGATCTTACCTATGTAGCTCAGTGGCCAGTAATAGGATGTGCCACGACTATTCTTGTGACTTCCTCGTCCTCGTCCTGATTGAGGCGGCAATGGTGCCCCACTTTGGGGAATGGCTTCCACGTTAAACGTCTTTTCAGGTTTCTGTCCCACAGTCTTGACCAGCAGTCCATACCTCCAGGTCTCTGGTTCTACGGCACGGAATTTCCTGACGATTGTTGTTGTCATGTTGGTCTTGACATTCATGTTAGCATGCAGCAAATGCAACACAAACTCACCAATGGAACGAGTACTCATGTAGTAGTCTCCGTATCCATGGAAGTTTGAAAATAGAATCTGCACCGGGAAGTTGATCCAATTGTTGACCTCATAGACCACATTCAACTGCATATCCGGAATCTTGTCCTTGACAATATTGCAAAGTTTGAAGAGATAGTCGTTGATGGTTTCTTGTTTCACAGCCATGGGGACATGCTTCGCGGTGGCATCTTCCAAGTCCTCACCTGCGTGGCCAGTGTCATGCGTCTCGGACAGCATTGAACTCGCCCGTCGAATAGACAAGTCTGCTGTTGAACCAGTAGCTTCAGGATAGTATCCCGAAGCAGGATCACTGAACAAGCTCCCATACTCCACGGGACCTGGGCCTGGACCTGGCTGAAAGGCCGCCTCTGGTCCTGGAGAGTGGCTCCCGAAGTGTGGGAACTGTGGCGATGTTGGATTTCCCGTGCTGGTTGGCGGCGGGAATAGCCCAGTGTGTGCCTGATCTGCACCTTTGGACATTGTTAGTGACTCCCTAGATCAGTTTTGTATGTTTTCCTTCTATGCTACTTTCGCTCTGCAGAGTGGTATCTCTGTAACTGCGCGTTGTTGAGTTGCTTTCCCGGCTGTGTGATTTGTTCGAACAGAAATGTATTGTTCACTTTCGTGTAAGTTAACGTATACCGTTGTCAGAGTGTTTTTTTTTTAACAAATTCTCAAACCTTGCATATGCGTTTGAATGCGTCTGCTTTTTATTGAACTGCAAACTTCTTCGTTTCGCCCAGGGCAACTGGTTTGAGAAAGTTGTTTTTGATTAGTTCAGCACTGGAGAAGGGGGAGGCAGCGATAGTTCAACCAGCCACTGTCTAGGCCAGTCTGTGAGGCCAAGGGTTTGCCTGATTCCTCCCCCCTCGCACTTCGATTCCTCCTTGGTAGAATATTTTGACCAATGTCGGGCTTTTGATGCAAGCCCAAATTGTTGTTGGTTCCCAGTGAACAGGTGCACTCTTCACAAGATGTCTTGTTGTATAGGCACTGGAACTCTTCGGGGTACGTACTGGCCGAGCTTCTTTAACCCCGATCAGTTGAAGATAAGGCTGTCCCAAACACCAGGCGAATGGCTACAACAAAGAAGTTACAGCCTAATTACAGAAGCGCACTTAGTGAAAGGAAACATTTTGCATCTGGAATCCAAATGTACAACATCAACAGGGTCCCTTGGTCCCAACTTGTTGAAGCATACTGGGTAGTTTAGCGCGCACGGTACCGTGCCCATCAACCCCGTGTTCTTTTCAATGGCGCATCGACCCAAGACAGTCCCACAGTTGGCCCTAGAGCACAGTACTTCCGTGTCCTCTTCTTCGTAAACGGACGTTATTCGCTGCCGACACGCAAAATTCCCGCTCAGCGTGCTCCCGTTTTCCTTTCCCCCAGGGCCGTTTCAAATCTGCGTCCTTGCTTGAGACGCTGGGCGCACATTTGGTTGGGAAGGGGACGGTATTCTGATATTTCAACGACTTTAATATTTCTCTTTACATAATGAATAAATGAGAAAACGAAATTAGATACACATCTCGATCCCATATGGGCTGCAACGTGTGCTTCCCGATTGGGTGTAGGAACGACAGGGAGCGAGTCGTCCGTTTCGGGCGCAAGCAAGACTGTTGGGACCAATGGAGGGGCTTCACCGATTCGATTGTATTCGGTGGTCTTGCCCGTTCCCAAATTCACACTTTCGCCCCACCCCTCCCGCGAGGCGGGCGTCCTTTGGAATCCTTGACAACTGCTACGCTCCAGTTTTGATTCCCAAACACACAGCACGTGCACGGTTGATCAAAACTTGAGATTGAATTTTCTGCCACCACCGTTGCACTATGGGCTGGGCAGCTCTAAAATTGTGAGCCGGTCTAAACAGACCCCTCTTACCGCTCAGCAACCAAGGCAGACCCGCCCCTTTCCCCAACGCGAAGAAGAATAAAAATATAAATATTGCGGATCAATTTCAGTAGTGAATGTAGCAAGACCACCCTGAGCCACTTCATTTATGGTGGGACGGTTACAAAGTGTTCAACACCGGGACGAAGGACCCATACTTCCAAACGCGTTCGGACTTGCGAACTTCTTCTTGTCGGTTTCTCGTCTGTTGATTTTGCGAACTGCTAATAAAGACACTGTAAAAACTATAAGCAGTGATGCTACTGTTGGAGGAGAGAGGTCAGGGTGTGTCGCAAGTTCTTGGCTCTGACGACTGAGGGTCAGAGACACAGCAAGACAAACGCCAGCGGACAACAACAACGACCAAAAAAAAAGAAAGGGGGGGGGGGGTCAGAGGAAGAAAGGGAGAGAGAGAGAGAGAGAGAGAGAGAGGGAGAGGGACACGAGCCAGGTGGAGGAGGGGTGGTGTGGTCCTTTC
>PDIP01000034.1:96277-170147 GCA_002811645.1 Corallochytrium limacisporum
GCTGGTAAGAAGCGGACAGGAAGGCGGCGGAAGGAAATATCTTTGACACCGTTGAAGAGCAATGGTACTCCACATTCAGTTCGAGAAGCTGTCCGTATTCTGACGGAGCACAATCAGAGGATCGGCGGACCGTGCGTTACAAAGGATGACATCCAAAGATTGAAGGCAAGGGGAACCCTGGATGTGGTCAAGCAAAGGGGAACCCTGGATGTGGTCAAGCAAAGGGAACCCTGGATGTGGTCAAGCAAAGGGAACGTCCTCACTTAGATAGGCACAGAAATGAAGCTGCGGATGCTTGATACGAATAGTGCAGGTGCCATAGATGGGGGGAGGGCACCCAATTCGTCGGATACGAGTAATTCACCAAATGATACCATTCGACAAGATGGGCAAGAAATGCCATCAAACAATGTTTCTTCGCCATCAAACCCGACATGGATGTATTTTAGACATTGTTTTTCTTCATGGTAGTGATGGATGTGGACAAAAAAATTTTTCGACGACTACGAGATCTTCGATGTCAAGTTAATGTGAAAAGGCTCAATTTTTTGAAGTACACTTAAGTGTTTATTCAATCCGTAAACGAAATATTTGAAATTGATTTGGTGTATAATGATATTTAATAATAATGATAATAATCAAAATATATATTACTCAATCATGATTAAAAAGAGTGATCGGGGTTCTCGTTTTCGTGCGATTTGTCTCATACTTAGGAGACAGAGGGTGGTACGAAACAAGTGCTTTCAGTCCAGTGTAAGGATATTCTTAGTTTTTGAAACCCGGTCGAGCCACCCCATACGACAACAAAAGCCGCTTCCGCGCTGGTCAGGGTTGGGAGGTGGGGGTGCCAAGTCAAAGAGCCTCCAACAAAGGAAGCGCAATGACCTGGTCACTTTATATACGGTCAGTTTCGTTGGCGCGGCATTGACGTCTGCGGCAAGTTGACCAATTCCTCCTTACAACCGGCTGGGGCTAGGCATGTTGCGGTATCGGATTTCGGATATTTCCCGTATGTATAAAAACAGCGGTTTTCGCAGATCCATTTCAGTTTTGACCCGTATACCCTACGGTTCCCACTACCACGGGTAGAATTGAACAATCGCGTGTCCTTGCGAATTAAGGGACGGGGCATAACTGAGACATTCCTCAGTTGATTTACTTATATTAGTTTCAATGGGGAACAGCTCCGTAGATTGCGCAAAGATGTTCCCCCCTCTCCCTCCTTCTCCAACAGCCGGTATTGCCGCGGGACAGCCAACTGTGACGCGTCGGACACCCCACATACAACTCTGACGCGGCGGGGGGTATCATTTTTGGTCTGCGAAGGGAACATTTTCTATAGAAATTATGTGTAAAATCTTAAAATTGAAGAGTTGGGGATTGCGCACGGGACCAGTAATCATCCAACAGGACCGTTCAAGTGCTACGGCCTTCATCCTTAGCGGGGATTTTAGGTACACGCATGCAATTCTTACTGTTTGTATTTTGTACTTTTGGGGTATTTAGTTGTGTACTACCATACATTTTTGAGCGTATAAGCTCTGAATCACTACCATACTTGTGTTGTTCATAGACTAACAAAACATCCAGCATGGGTTTGACCGGTAATTGGACCAATGCCCTCCAGTGGTCTCCTGCCACGGCCAACAAAGAAAAGTTTAATGATGATAGTCAAATCAAACCTCACCTGTGGATGATCCATGGCAAACTTTATGACCTTTCAGACTTTGTGAACCGCCACCCTGGCGGGAGGGATTGGCTCCTGATCACCCAAGGCACGGACTGTACCGAAGCCTTTGAATCTCATCACTTGGACATAAAGAAAGTTCGCCTCATGCTCAAGCAGTATGAAGTCACAGAAGATAGTGCTGAACTCAAAGCGAAGATTGCCGGCAAAAATGAATTGCTACATAAGTCCAAAGAGGACACAATCGGTAAGCACGAGTCCATCCATAACTCTGACTTTGTTGGAGACCGTTTCACCTTCAATGAAGGTGAGTTCTATGCCACTGTCAGAGAGCGCGTGTACCGGATCCTCAAGAGAGAGAATGCTTTCGGTCCGAGTATGGCTATGAAGTTTTACGCCCTGGGCTTCACCCTGTGTTTCTGGGCAACGATGATTGCTGCTGCCGCAAAGGGGTCCATGGCCCTCAGCCTGTTTGCAGGCTTCATCCTGGTCGGAATGATGGGCATGGGCCACAATTTCTTTCATCAAAAGGACTCTATCTTTCTTTATACCTATGATCACTCCTGCTTGAGTAGCTTTGAGTGGCGAGTCACTCACGCGTGCAGCCACCACCTCTACCCGAACACTGGCATTGACTTTGAGGTACGCGTGCTAGAACCGTTCATAGTTTTCTTCAACAATCAACCCAAAAGCATTGTGCAGTCCAAGATAGCCTTGTTCTACTTCCATTTCTTGTTCCTCCTGGGTGGTCCGCTGCAACTTATCGCTCGCATTGTCCGAATTGCCATGGGAGAGCAGCGCATGAGGTGGGAGAATCTGATCATTGCCGTAGAATTGGCGATCTTTATGGCCCTGAGTCCTGGGGGTGCAATGGAAGGAATCTATTACTTCCTTGTTATGCACTGTTTTGCCATATACTGGTTCATTAGTGTTGGTGTTGTTGTCCACCACCATACCATAGCTTGGCATTGTCACGACGGTGAGGAGACGCGTCTAGCAGGCACTCGTGACTTTGGCGCTCACCAGGTGCGTGCTACCTGCGACCATTCCACGGATGTGTCCGTGGTCCCCGCAATGTTATTGTATGCTGGCTTGAATAAGCATCTGATCCATCATCTGTTTCCGACTATTGACCATTCGCGTTTCGATCTTGTGCATAACGAGGTGCTGAAGACAGTGCGCGAGTTCGGGTTGCGCTACAACCACGCGACTTTTTTGGAGGCTTACATTGGAACTCTGAAGCTTATACAGACTGAAGGAGTGGTTGCCTAACAAGACCCTAGTCTGTGTAAACACTGAAACAGAATTCCACTTATTGAAGTCATTTTCGTCCCATCGTCCATGTTTGCGATCATGTAGCCCCCTAGTTCAACAACCCTCGAAGAATACATCAAGATCATCTCCACATATCACCATGAAGGAACAAGGAGTAGTTCATTAAATTCTTGTACCTCAATAAACAGTCTGACCAACTGGCCGCATGTTGTATATCCATGTAGTGACTATATGTCAGCTCATAAGTGGATCCGTCAGCATAGATCCTGAAGGCAGGGCCTGTGGAAGCTGGGTGGTGGTGGGAAACCATCACCAAAGCTCAGACTGCTGATTCGGATATCGGGGTCCTTTTTTAACCTCCGCCCCAAACCGGTCCCGCCAAAACGGGGAAAGAGCGAGGGCTGAAATTTCATCTAGGGGCGGGTCTCGGTGAGGAGGGGATTTTTCATGGGAGCTGGTGTGGGTGCTCACCGGCCGCCTTTCACGCCACCCGGATTGCATTTGGGAGACTCTTCGCGAGAATTTCGGATATTATGTGACAATGATCATTTTGCACGCCCTACGTATTTGAATAAGACGTCCAATGTATATTTCACCAATTTGGAAATATGTTACCAACAAGAAATCGGAAATGCGAAATGCTTCTAGAACAAGTTTGAATTCGAAGTCCAAGTCGACTCATATAACAATGTAGTTGCTTTGGGAACTGTGTTTTGCTTTGATCTCCGAATTTTCAGAACACTGTAAGTTGGAAGTCCAAGAAAAAAAAATTGGAAAACAGGGGTAGGGTTTGATCACTTCCTGAACAGTATAGCAAGCGTTTGTACCACATTACAGACTGACACCATGGTGCAAAAATGTACAAGTTGTGGCTCCACAAACATTGTGTTGGAACAGGGTGGCCATACTTGTGCCGACTGTGGTACCGTACTGGATCCGCACCACATTGTATCAGAGCTCACCTTCCAAGAAACAGGCCAGGGCGGCACAGAAGTGATCGGTCAGTATGTCAGTGCCGAAGGTTCTAAGAGTCTCAGCGTGAGACCAGGTATGCACGCAAGCTTCAGCCGTGACTCCCGAGAAATCACTCACCGTAATGGTCTGCGCGAGATCAAAGAACTGGCATCGAAACTGAAAATGAGCAATCATCACGTAGATGCCGCGTACCGTTATTTCCGACTGGCACTGCAGCACAATTTTGTCCAAGGGCGAAAAACCCGGGTTGTAGTGGCCGCATGTCTGTACATGATTTGCCGCAAAGAACGCACTCCGCACATGCTTTTGGATTTCGCTGATTTATTGCAAGTTAACGTTTACGTTCTTGGTGCGGTGTACCTAAAGATTTGCCGAGTTCTCCATGTGCGACTGCCGGCCGTGGATCCATCCCTGTACCTGCATCGCTATGCACATCGTTTGGAGTTTGGTTCGCTGATGGAAGACGTGGTCAAGACTGCCCTCAAACTAATCAGTCGCATGCGCCGAGATTGGATGCAGGTTGGACGCCGGCCGTGCGGCCTGTGTGGTGCAGCCCTGCTGATTGCGGCCCGGATTCACGGCTTCAACCGTACCCAGCGGCAAATAATTAATGTCGTGCGCATCTGCGACATCACTCTGCGCAAGCGGTTAGAGGAGTTTGAAGACACACCAAGTGCTAATTTAACACCGATTGAATTCGACACCATTGATCTGGAGGAAGAGGCGGACCCACCTTCGTTCACAGCGGCACGTCGGCAACTTAAGGCCAAGCACGCCGCCCTCGAGGCCTTTTCTGCACTCGATGAAGATTCCATCAGTCACGGTTTGGCCGAGACGAATGCCGCGTCCATGGGTGCCGTAGCGGAGGAGTCAGAAATTGCCGCAGAAATGTCGAGCGCACTGCAAGGCGGTGACTCAGTACTGTCCGCGGAGGCGCGGAGGCTGGGGCTAAAGGCGACAGTGACTGCTGATGGAGAAGAGGCAGGGACAACAGCGTCTTTGCGTGGACATGGCGGACGGACGCGCCGGCGAACTCGCAGTCGGAACTCCGAGTCAAGCACAGGCGGTGCGAGCAGCACGGACGGTGGCGCGAGTGCGAGTGAAGGAGCTGGAGGATCTGCAACTGGAGGTACTGGTACAGTTACAGTTCCGCAGGAACGTATTGTATTTGTCAATAGTGATGGTGAAGAATTCACGGACGTTTCCGACGACGACTCTGAGGTCAATGCCAATATGCTCACCGAAGCCGAACAGCGTCTGAAAGAGCAGATTTGGACGGAAATGAACAGAGACTATCTCCAGGCGCAGGCCGAGAAGCGGGCCCGAGAGATTACCAAAGGCGACAGTAATGCCACAGGTGGGCAGGTGGCGGCTGCGCCCCGATCCTCAGTGAGGGCCGCATTGGAGGAATCGACAGCCCAGGCACCTCTGCTCAAGGCGGCTACGCGGCGCGCGGTGCCAACTATTTCGTCTACGGGGGGGAGCACCAAGCCAGGGGGTCGCGCCGCTGTGTCTGCGCTTCCGGCTTCATCGTCGAAGCGCCGGGCCGCGGCAACAAACGTATCGAAGCGCAAAGACAACAGCACTACAGGAAGCGGTGCTGGTGGCGTTGGCACTGGAACGGAAAGTGGTCCCGCGATTGCTGTGGCCTCTGGTACTGATCATGGCGGTGAAGAAGAAGCCATCGACGACACAGCCGGCGGTGACGAAGCCGCCCACATTGCTTCAGCTCTGTCCTCCCAACGTCTGTCGAAGAAAATCAATTACGAGGTTCTGCGCGGACTGCGAACAACCATTCCCGCCAATGCACGAGGACGCTCGTACGCCACTATAGTGGACGACACCGAGGGTACGGGTGGTGACGTCGACGACCACATGGAGGAGGGCACGGAAGATGGTTCTTCGTCAAAGTACGGCAATACGAGACGGCGGCGGACTCGGTCGCGGACGCTGTCGCAATCGCTCGATGTCGCCGGCGGTTCTGCTGTCGCACGTAAACGGCGTCTATCTTCTCGGACCTCTGAGTCCATCCGCGAAGAACCGCGGACGGCTACAGCCATTGAAGATGATGCCGAAGAAGTCAAGCGGCCTCGCCGCGCCATGCGCTCATTGGGCGCTGGTGGACCCGTCTCAGCAAAACTCGGAGGTCCTGTTGTCTCTGGGCGGCGCATTGGTCAGCCAAACCAACCTCTGCGAAGCCGGCGGCTGGCTGCTGCGGCGTCGGAGCGACAGACGAAGCGGGAGCCCAGCCCGGAGAAAAAGCCATTGACAGCCTCGCCGGGCGCAAGCCCTCGCCGCATTTCCACACCGCGGGCGGTGAAAAGGCCCACCAGAGGCCGCACAACGCGGGCCGCTGCATCGACTGCCGCATCAGACCAGCCAGCGAAGCACACTGACGCCAGTCCCGCCGCGGAGAATGAAGACGCGAACGACGATGAACAGGCAGCTGCGGAGCAGCTCGGATACGTCTCCAACTATTATGGATCGTTTACTGGAGACGACTAATGATAAACGAAGTAGCAATGTGAGACCTTCTATGAATTGCACGAACCAAGGCTTGGTCCGAGTCAGGCTTTCAACCATGATCGAAAACGATGATATTGAGCACATGTGCTGTTGTTGTGTAACCTCATCAGATCGCTCCACTCTCATGCTCTCATATGGTGGCCTTCTCTGGGGTAGCTGATAACGATATCTATGTTCAAGTACTCTTTAATAGGTTCTTTGACGATTCTAAGTGTACTGTGACCGTGACAGCAACAACAAACCTCTCGTTTACTTCAGCCCAGTTTCAAAGCTGTACCCTCACTAGTCCAGCCGTTGAAAATAAAGCAATTGTTGATGGGCTCACCTTTGTGACTGACCGCCTTGATCAGCTCCTGGCTTAACACGCCGGCCACAATGCACCCCAATATCGGTACCTGACGCGTGCTAAAGCCCACCAATGCCAGACGCGACTTCAATTCTGCTGTGGTGTGGACGGACAGTGGTGTGGAATGGCTACTAGTGCTGGCATTGAGCCAAGCCAGAGTTTCCCCCGCAGCCTCCGTGACCGCTGCAGACAGTGCTCTCTCTGCCAAACTCCCACCGCTGGTTACAGGCAAAGTCTGTGTCTTGTCGCCAAAGGCCGTGTTCCCGAGGGCTACAACGATGCGACCAAGACAAAGCGCCAGGGCTGGCGTACGCTTGAGCCACCGCTGCCGCTTCCGTTCCGTTTTCAGTGCTGACCAGCTTTGTGTGAGCGAACTGCCGCCATCGACAGCAAGGGCATCTCCAACGCGGCAAAATGCTGTGCGGTGTTCTGTGCGTACGGTTTCCTCAACCTCCGGTGCTTCGTTGGACTCTCTCAGAGTCGTCGCATTGGCATGACTGCTGCCAATGTCTGATTCCTCAGTCCTTGGGCGTTTCTGTCCACTTCTGGCATCACCGTCCGCTGTTTCACTGCCCAATTTCTTCTTCTCCTGTCGCTCGGTGTAGTACTCAAACTCCGGCACACCCAAGTCTGCAATAAAGAACGAGTGCATGCCAAAGTTGGCACCGACATAGAGCGCCTTCCCCAGGCTGGCACATACTGTGCCCAAGCGGCTCAGAGCCTCCGTGCCCGCCATGACCGCTGTGGGATCGAAGACAACTACAACATCGCACTCAGCAGCACGCAAAATCGCCTCAGTGGGAAGCAGACTGCCATCTGGTGGTGGTGAAGCAATGATTGAAAGCGTTACATTCGGATTCAACGGGTGCAATCTCCGTACCAACGTTTCTGCCCTCGGACTCCCAATATCAGCGCTTTCGTAGAAAAGGCAACAGCTGACCGCGGTTTCCAAATCAACGGTGCGATTGTCCATAATCTTGACAGTACCGAATCCAGCAAGGACGACATTTTTGGCTACTTCGCATGTGGTCGCATTCACTCCGGCAATGAGGACTGATCCAGACTGGATCTTCTCCTGGGCCGCGAAGCCCCAAAGGCGAATCTGTCGGTCATAGAGTTTGGCTTGGGCATCGGAAAGACCACCAGTACTATCCTTGTCGACACAGGACTGATTATTGTACTGCATTTTTTCCATAACCATTTTGTCTAGTGTCTGTATATGATAGTTTCTCTACTTTACAACACTGGTCGACCATGAAACCTTCCCTAATTTACGTTGATCGGTATTAGCTTCGAAAATACATCACATCTTGCTTAGTGTCGAACCGCGCCTGTGCATTGGGCTTCCATATATCGACACCGTAACCTTGCTGCTCTCTGAAGTACCGCATTCCGATCCGCAAGGTGAAAGAAGACCATCCCAGTCGAACAGTCGTTTGTGGCCAGGCATAAGGAATGGTGAAGAGGAGCGGAGAGACGTACACAGTAAATTGCCTTCAAACAAAATCATAAGTCCCCACCCCTGGGGGGGGTTCGCTCTGAACACACGGTTGGGGGAGCCCGAAAAATGGGCCCCCAAATACATTAGTCCTAGATTGGACCGGCCTCGGCTGCAATTGGCCCAAGTTTCTATTACAGGGATGTGCTTTGGTTTCTCATAGTGCGATGAAACACGATCCCCTTATGACGATAGGAACGATATATGTCTCAAGGAGGTTTCATTTCAGCTGATGATCATGCATGTCATGACGTTATTGGTACGTCTGTAGTGATTACTGCGTGCTACACAGCAGTGCCACACCACGCAGGGTCCAGTAGTCTGAACTGTTGGTGCCGGTTCGCAGGTCGACATTGAATATGTAGTTGATGGCGGTTCGTGTACGATTCGTATAGACGGGACACTGGTAGAAGCGCCGGTCTTGGTAGTCGGTAGTTGAGTTTATAGCACTGACCCAGACCAATGGCAGGGGTGCAAATAGGACCTTAGGGTTCTGCTCAATGAGCTTAATGTTCTTCCTGTCCCAACCGGCACCGTCCAGGAACAAACCATGGATGTAGACACCCTCCGCCGGAGGCCTTTCAATGTCGTCTGTCATTTTCTTTTACAACTTCAGAGGTGAGCTTGACATTGTCTAGAGCCCAACCCTTGTGAGCGCGCGTAATCTCCTGGCGCACAGACGTCAGGAATCCCTGAGGATTGAAGAAACCTGTCAGCCAGAAACAAGTCGGCCGACCGCTGAATAGCCACGTGAAGAATTGCTGGTGGCGCTCGATCAGCTCTGTGAACCAAAAGCCGAGTGTGGCAGAGGGCCACGAGACCTTGAGCCAAGAAGTTGGCACCCTGGCATCGTAGAGACAATCCAATGCGTCACGCAGCTGCTCGTTCATGATGAGTACAAAGCGGCTGCGTTGCACCCTGTTTCTTGAGGGCAGCTTTGACCTCGTGTGGTTTAAAGTCATCGGTGCAGCCTGCCCAAAAGGTCATCACTACCACGTAGCATCCCTCCCCCCTTCTTTTCGCCGGGCGGCTGTCATTGTGCACGAGACCCTTCGTGACTCTTAGGGTATCCAAGCCGTTCCGCATCCAACCCTCCCTGGAGGAATTTCACTTCCGCCTACCTAGGGTGAAGGGAGGTGAGGGGAGGGGGGCCTTCTCGGATCGATGGATAGCCTGCCCCTCATTGGAGAGCACACAGCCCCGGGACAAAAAAATAGTACTCCCTCTTCGTCAACTTTCTCCGCAGGTCTCCGGTACTTTAACTATTGGGAGACAGGTATCAACGAGTTGGTGGCCTAGCGCCTGCAATTGCTGGCAGCTCATGCTGTGCGCGGCAACCGACTCGGGATGGTGAGGTGGCACTGCTGTTATCCTCTGCCCATTGTGCATCCTTCTGGCCACTCTACCATACTGGACCATCCCTGATAGGCCACAGCGCAACAAAAGGAATCAGTCCAAACTGCTATTCTTATTAGCGTTAGTAGACGGCAGGACGAACAAGCGCAGCTGATCCCCTAAACCCGTGTTCATGGCTAATTTGGATTTAATGTCTATCTACCTAGCGGGGGCGAGAACAAAATGAACACAGTCGGACTCCCTGTTTCAGCCCGGGTCTCAAAGAGCCGGGGGAAAGGGCGTAAAGGAAAGTAATTGTGAAGACCTCTCGCGTGGTGAGACTCTTGGATCGTCACCGAAAAGGTTTTTCAGGAAAGGTCCACGGCGCTTTGAATATGCAGTTTGGTTTTGAACATACCCGTTATTGACAGAAACGGAGAGGTAGCGACGACTTTGCTTTCTGTGCACCATGTCTGCGCCGAGAACGAACACTCAGACTGCGATCTACACCGTACCGCTGCGGAACTTGGGCTTCCAGATCACTGATCGCAAGCGACATGGACTGATGGCGGATAAAGAAGTCGCAGAATGGACAGTTGTTAATGAAGTAGGTGAAAACATATGAAACTTAAGGTCTTGTGTACGGATCATAATCCCACTAACACCAAACTCAACCCACCAGAAACAATCGGCACTGACCGGCGCTCTCGAATGGTCTCGTGATATGTTCTTCTTAACGGTGATGCCCACACCTATTGCCAGTGATGCTAATCTTAATCTCATCCATCCACCCCATATTTCAACAAAAAAGGCACATCGAACACTTCAAGATGCCCAGAAAGTTGCCGTTCCGCATCAGATGCAATTGCCTATCAGAGACAGTTGGCGTGTTGTGAAACCACTGATGGTTGGAAAAGACGGAAAGAAGCAGATCGCTCTGGTCACCGTCGTTGTTGAACCAGTCATTACTGATACTGACTACAGGATTCATCAAATTCATGTACCTATAGTCAATATCTACGCCCCTCACTGGATACGTCGTGAGCGGCACGCGTCCTATGGAATCAAAGTCAATCCCTGGCAGGAACATGTCTTCATGACGTTTGGCTCAGATGGATCCGTCAAAATTTCCAAACCAAAGGAATATCAAGAACTGTCTGATTCTGAAGATCCTGATACTGAACTGGTTCCAGGGAATGGTAACACAGCCGACGACACCGGCCCTGACGGTACCAATTGTCCAACAAGCCTTGGACAATTCAATGTCCGAGAAATCCTACAGCAAGATTCTGCGGACGTCATCAATCTGATTGACCCCCAATGCGCACGAAAAGCCGTCCAGATGATCTTCAATGCTCCCACCGACGAGACCAACCGCTTCATGACAGCACTTGATCAGTACCTATTTCCTCCGCGCGTTCGGCAGACATCCAAGCTCTACGACAATATCTCTCGTGACCCAAAGTTCCGTTCCCTGCTCGAATCCACCATCGTTGAGCTGCGCATGCTGCTCCTGAGCGTACCGTTCGAGGCGAATGTTGGCGGTGATTTTTGCTGGAGAATGCCACCACTGCCGTCGAGCCAAACAGAAGAGCCCGCCCACCCCCCTGTTGTGCCCGCGGCACGTACAGCAGGAGGGAATTCGCTTTGCTCCTGGTGGGGAGGGCGCGAATGACTCTGGCAGTGCTGCGAATCCATCGTGGCAAGGGTGGACAGGTGGTGCCCACAAGAGCACGCCCTTTGTATGGGTACTCAAGAAGGTCCTATCCGATGTTAATTTACCACCACAGGATCAGCTCTTCGAAATTGCGATTATGGTTTTTAGGAGCTTTTTTCAGAGCATATCCGAATGAACCAGTGTTGAGCAAGGCCCACAGCATATGTCTTAGGGAACAACAATTAGAGAAACAATACAGCACGATTCCGGCCGTGCAGGCACGGATGGGCCTGTGCATTTACGTAGGGTCCTTGTCGGAGAACATGGGAACAAACTTCTTGTGACTTACAGAGAGTCACCCGCTGTGTCGGGAACCGGGACAGGCGGCATCTCTGTCAGTGTGCGGGAGTTGCCAGGCGGCAACGTCCGTCCTGGTCTGTCCACATTGGTGATCATCGCCACAGTGATTGGAACTGTCATCGCCGTCTGTACGCCACAAGCAGGGCGGGCCATTGTCGATATCATTAGAACAGAGATCGAGTCCGTCGCTGGCGACGGCTCCCTACCGATCGTCACCATCGTGGCCACAGCGATGCTGCTCTTGGTCCTCGCCTATGTCAGTCTTGCAAGGCGTCGCCCAGCCCTGACCACAACCATCACCTTACCCACAGATCGCAACGATCTGATTGTGCGCAATGGTCGAAAGGCCACACGGATTCCCCTCTCTGCTGTGCACGGTGTGGCAATTAACGAAGTCTACCACCGGCTTGCTATCGTTTCGGTGGGTATGCTTAGCCTGTATCTCAACGGGGACGACAAAGAGCGATGGGAGGCAATCGCCACTGAAGAACAGCCGCAGATTAATATTCTCTCCGATCTCTGGACGCTGCGGCCCTTCTTTGAGGAGAGTACCGAAGTCAACAGCAACATCTCGCGACGTCCGTTGGCTACCAAAATTGACGAGGAAGAAGATCACGTCCCGGTTCCTCTGTTTTGGGGCATGGGCCTGCCCCTGGATGCGCTTCGCGCCCTGATGTCCTTACTCGGATCTGCTGTTGAAGCGCGAAAGCAGCAATTGGAACGACAACAGTCACTGTCACAAGTGAAAAGGGGACGGCCATGATTGACCAACAGCTGGGTGAGACGCAGGAAACACTCGAACCGGACCGCGGCATCTAAATTAGTTTGATTACTCTATTCTTTCGGGGTATAGTTTACTTCTAATCTATGATTGTTGGGGACAATCTTCTTTGCTCACTCACACACTTTCTCTCTCGCTCTCTCTCTCTCTCTCGCTTTCCAAAAACAAAATACAAACATCAGAGACAAGGACAATCACGACCGGCAAGTGGTACCAACTATGTTGGTACCAACGGAAAGAATGATTTTGACAACATCAGGGTAACTGGGTACGATAATTTCCATTCAAGAATTTGCCACCCGGTTCATCTGCCGCCTAACTGATAATGGACTCTTCGTAACGTCGTGGAGCTGGAACCGTGGGTTTAGCATGTCGTAGGCATGGAATGTCTCCGCAATTGCGCGGGGAATGTCTGTGCCCCGCAGCATATTCGGCGTCTGCAGCGGTGGCAATTCTTCGTCTCCGACCAGCCCAACGGCTCCGGTGAGCACTTCCTCTGCTGCCGGCAGACTCGGTGTCGCAGGCCGGCCGTCGTCCCCAGGAGCAAAAGCGGCAGAGAACGCGGACGACGACTTCTTCAACAATGCGGGATGGAGAAGGGTCGACGCCGCCGCCGGGGGAATAGTGAGGGACCCCCTGGTGGATGCGCTCTTTTCCCTTGCCGCCGCTCCAGCAACAGAACCGATGTTGGCGGGCGTCACCGTTCTCGTACTGTCCGTGGATGGGCGTTCCAGGACTCCTGTCATGGTGGTGCCAGTATCCAGCTGCTCCTCGTCCAGCTTTTCAAGCGACGACCGCGGTGTTTGCGGTGCTGTGCAGTGCTGTACCAGCCACGGATGACGCAGGGTTTGGAAGATAGTCCAGCGGTCGCTGGGGGCATGGTTGTAGGTGCCATGCTGGTGTTTTAGCAGGCTGCTTTCGTGTGTGTGGTCCATCTGCAGGAGGGTGAGGATGAAATCCTTCGCACTGTCACTAACCATGGACCAGTCCTCTTCTGGGAATGTCACTTCGCCAGCCTTGATTGCCTGCATGATCTCGCCCGGGTTGCTGCGCATGGATTGCATCGCTGACGAAGCCAAGCTGCCGCCACCAACACCACCCGCCCCACCGTGCTGCTCGTTCGCAAGCATCTCCTCCTCTTGCCAGGCGCTGCCCCGGAACCGCTCCTGGCACTGGAGTTGGGCCTTATTGCGGAAGGGCGGGTATCCGCAAAGCAATGTGTACGTAATCACTCCGAGGGACCACAGATCACAGGCCTCGAATGCCATTGCCGCCTGTTCGGCAATGTCACCTATGAGTGCCGGATGCAGAGGCGATGATCCCAGGCCCAGGCTAAGCCCAAAGCCGTCCTTGCCGCCTGCACCGTCCGCACCAGTACCGGCACCGTGGTGCGGTAGAGGGTGCTCAAGATCCTTCGCAAATCCGAAGTCGGCAATCTTCAGGTCCGCGTCCGCGGCGTTGCTCTCAAAGATCAGATTCTCTGGCCGTAAGTCACGGTGAGCGACGCCGCAGCGGTGCATATGTCGAACAGCGCGCGCGATGCGGTCAACGAGCTGCGCCGCGATGGCTTCCGTAAAGTGTGCCGACTGCAGACCGCGAATGCGGTCAAAGAGATTGGGTCCCTTGAGCAGTTCAGTGAGAATGTAGACATGGAGCTCGTCCTCCATTACGTCCACGAGTTTGACAATGTTGCGATGCCCCTGGCACCGATTGAGCATTTCGACTTCATGGTAAGGATCATCGGTATCCGCGCAGTTGCGCTTGGCCCGAAGCTTGCTCACAACCTTCACTGCGTAGTCCTGACCTGTACGCCTATCTGTCGCGCGATAGCATGTGCTGAACACGCCAGAACCAATGGGCGTCGGGTGGATCTTGTAGCGTTCGAGGAAGGGAGACGCAAGGTCGATGCACTCTTCGTGCTCACCCTCCAGCATAAGGCTGCCACGACGCTGGTGGGCGCGATCGCCACACTCTTCTGCGACAACAAGCATGTCGTCATTGTCATTCTCATTGGTGCTGCCTTTGAGTCCAATGCCGTCCCCTTCCGCTCGAGCCAGCAGAGCAACCTGCGGATGTTTCAGCGGTGTCATGGGGGCACTGCCGTTCTGTTGTGGCCGCTGCTGTCCTTCCGCCGACTCCTCCTGCAACGCTTGCGGAGCGTCGCTCACGTTCTGTTTCTGTTCCTTCTCCACACTCACGGTGACAACATCCATTGCTGCTGCTGCCGGGTCCCGTGTCAGTTTGCTGCCAGGCGGAAGTCGTGCTGTCGTGGTCGTCTGTGGCTGTTTCTTCACAGGCAGGGAATCCTCTTCGTCCATAGCGTCCGTTCCCGGCGCGTGCGCCTGTAGTCTGCTCTCGAATTCATCCCGTTCGTCATCCGTGGATCCTGACTGGGAAGCTGCTGCAGACCCGAGCCCGACACCAACCGCGTTCTCCTGGAAGAGAATGGCCGGAGCCACAAAGCTGAAACCTTTGAATAGTTTCCGCGTGGCTTCTTCGCGGTTGCTGCGGATCGGACCGCCGCTGTTTGAAGCCAACGTCTGACCCAGCTGCGCTATCGACGTATAGCTCGGGTCGAAAGCAGGTGGCTCCCCAACGCCGTCCGCAGCTTCTGTCAATGACACTTCGCGGCTGAACCGCCCGCTGATGCTCTCTCGCGTGGGGCTATTAATTGGCTGCATGGAGGTAAAGTACGGATCAAAGTTGGCGGTGTCCACTTCGTTCTCCAGCTCTGGATTGAATGGGGGATCCATCTCACGAGCATAGAGTGTCTCCCAGTCGATGGGACGGAAGAACGCGTGCTCTTTTATGGCAAGAGACCCCGCTGGGCCGCCTCCCAATCGCTCATCCGGATTGTGAGTGAGCAAGCCACGCAGCAGGGCAGTCAACTCCACCGAGAAGAAGTCCGGGTACGGTACTGCAGAGCAGAGGATCTGCTCCATAAGCTCCTTTTTGGACCGATTGTCCTCGTCCCGGCGGCTGAATGGCGGTGTGCCATTCACTAGTTCGTAGAGAAGGATGCCCAGGGACCACCAATCAGCGCTCTTGCCATGACCCGTCTCCTCGATCACTTCGGGTGCCATGTACTCCAGCGTGCCGCAGAAGGACGTGGCGCGCCTGCTTCGCCCGTGCACGTGTTCTTTGGACAGACCAAAGTCAGTCAATTTGACGTGCCCATACCGGTCCAGGAGAATGTTTTCTAGCTTCAGGTCGCGGTAAATGATCCCGTGGTCGTGCAAATTCTCGAGCGCAAGCAGGACCTCCGCGACGTAGAAGCGAGCCTCCGACTCGGACAGGCACTGCTTACGGTGCAGCAGATTAAACAGCTCGCCCCCACTACAGTACTCAAGGATCAGATACAGTTTCCCACCGGTCTGGAACGCGTAATAGAGGGACACAATAAATGGGTGCCTGATGGCTTCCAAGATGTTTCGTTCTGCCAGTGTACGCTGCAGAATCTTCTTGTCGTAAATGATAGTGGCCTTCTTCAGTGCCTTCATCGCAAAAATCCGACCGTTCATGTGCCCGTACTTCTTGCGGACGAGGAAGACCTTAGCAAACGCCCCGGTTCCCAGCACTTTCAGCAATTCAAAATCCGCTGGTCCGATCTCTTCTGTGGGCCGTTCCGTGAGGTTCTCCGAATGGATCTCGCGCCGCACGACGCGCGGGGAGGGACTTCGGCTCACTGTCGTGGCTTCTTCCTTGCGCAGGGCGTTGAGAGCGAGGGACGCCGGTCTTTGTCCGTTCCGGATACCACCATCCGGTGTCAAAGGTTTGCCGTCGTCGGTGTTCTGCTTCGACCGCCGTGGGGAGAGCTTGAGCTTTAGTGTTGTACTCCGACCGCGTGCCGTCGTCTCTTCGTCGTTCATTCTTCCGTCGTTGCTGCCGTTGTTTCCGACAGGCCTGACCGAGTTTGATTTGACCTCCCGGCCTGGCATTGCAATGGGTGGTACTGCTGTCTCCGTCTTCGTCGGCGAAGGCGGGACATTCTCGTCCCTAATCCTCTGCGCGGCCGCATACAGCGAAGCCGCCGTGAGCTCGCTCGGTGCTTGTTCGTCCGCATCAACGTCAACAAAGTCCGCGTCGTCATCATCATTGTCCACAATCGTTTCGGCCGTCTCCAGCCGGCGCACGGCTTTCTGCTGACCTCCGCCGCTGCTGCCCGTGCTTGGGATGCTACCCGCGCCGTTGTAGACGCCAGGGGTCACGGACGCGCTGGTCGTCATTGTGGAAATGCTGGAATCACTAGGCGGAGCATGATGGGGTTCCACGATATTGGAGGGCGCATTGTGTTGGAGTCTACTATCCTGCTGCTGATTGTGCTGGGATAATGATGCAGTCGAGGAGGCCGAATCCATTCCCAGTAACGATCCGCGCGACACCGCAGCTCCAGGGATAGTCCTGGGCATTGATGACTTTTGAGTCTGTGCGGAGGTGCGCAGACCTCCGGAGCCCGGCGCTGACGACGAAAACTGCTGTCCCGCAGCCGCTCCGAAAGTCCGTGAACCCGCGCTGAGTCCGGAATCATTCAGCTCGGCAATCTCGTCCTCGTCCTCCTCCGGAACGAGCGGGTAGCTTCGTGGACTGCGCGTGGTCACGTCGAATGAATTACTCCGCGCACCTGAGCGATGGAATCGGTAGCGCTTAACGTTGGGAGACATGGCCATCATGTCACTGCTGCCCGCATTGCTACCCAAACTACCGACCGGATGCATGCCTGTGCTGACAGTGCTGCCCGCGTTACTGTGTTCGTCGTCGGACCGTCCGTGGTCGCTGCCAGCGAGTCCTTGACGGTCAAACATCCCGTCGGAACCAAACGCACCACTGTACGCCACCGCTGCAATCTGCATGCTCATCATCCCTCCGTCGCTGCTCTTACGTTTCCGTGGGCTGCTCACACCGGACATAAACGAGCTGACGGATACTGCGTCACCTTGGCTGGCTTGGCGGCCGTAGATGCCGAGAAGTGGTCCTCGTGGGGCGCCGGCGCCGAGCAAGCCTCTACCACCGCCGCTGGCAACGCTGCTGCGGTCATCAAAGTCATCCATTGCCGAGCCCCCGCCGGAATCACCTGTGTACGACTGCCCGGCGCTCTGCAGCGAATCGTAGCGCTGGTGGGTGGCCCTGGACTGTTGGATATCGCCGTGGTTGACTGGAGACAAGGCAGGCTGGCCAAGCATTTCGTCCATGGGACTCTGCACCTGGCCGTACGCCTCCTGCTGCTGCTCTTCTTGTGCGCTAGCCATGGTTGCTTTCTTGTTTCTTTAACTAGATTTCCTGTAGATCTGTACCGGGTTCCCGTAAAAAAGTATGAGTCTTTTGTCGGTTCTCTCTCTCGGTTTTTTTTACTGTGTCCGAATCCGGTCAGGGCCTGATCTGCATGTCTGACCTGAAAGGGCACCTATGTCAGATATCCTAGCCACCTGTTTGATCCCAAATACACGGCTCGAATATTCTCCTGCTTCCCTACCGACTCCTTTGTGACAAAGAAAAGGTTCCTTCAATATTGACCAAAACTCCCTATATCCTTCTTGGTTCACCCGATGGACCTGGAACCAGTGAAAAAAGAAACAACGAATCCGAACCTGCAGATGTTGCTTTCTCGTCTATTGTATCTCCCGTGGGGCTTGGTTGATCAAATGCTTGCGCTTTACGGTTTCAATTACTTCTTTCCGCTATTAACACAGAATGCTTTCCAGATCTAAAGCGAAACTGCGAACAATAGGGATGTATTGGTGGCCAATCAACTTGGTGGTTCCTTCGTTTCCCGACCTCCCGCGTCCAAAGTAGCACATCCGTCTTCTGAGCATTCGCGGAGACGCGGCACACCCTACCAATATGTGTCAAAAAGCCGATCTTTCTTTAATTTCTTGGGATCATTAGTCAGAAGATGATATCCAGACCATGACTCATGACCACTGTCACTGTGGACGGCATCAAAGAACCAACAAACAGTGAAGCCCCAAGGGTTGCACCGAAACACTCCCGGCCAACACGAGTGTCCTGCACCAGGACAGCCGCGCCCATCGCATCAGCAACGAGCCGCAAGGAAAAAGATCCCGTCAAAGTTGCGAGTGAAAATATAAGGCGGAGAGAGACTGAGAGAGAGAAAGAGAAAGAGAGAGAGAGATATGAGAGACGGAGAGACTGAGAGACTGAGAGAGGAGGGGGGGGAGAGGAAGAAAGGGAGGGGGGAGAGAGGAGGGGGGAGAGAGGGTTGACAGCAAGGGAGAGAACCCAACCCAACCCTCCCGCCCCAAAGGCGAAGTTCGTGCTAGCGAAATGGCACAGGAAAGAGTGTCTTGTCGGTCAGGGAGGTGGCGCAGTGGCTTGGTGGCGACAAGTTTTTGTGTGTTCTTTCTTTTTTTCGTTTGTTCGTTTTGCACTCTCAGTCAAAAGAAAGAAAAAGCAAAGTTTTAGTTCCTGTTAAACTCCCGCGGAGAGAGAGAGAAAAAGAGTCCGCACTCTTTCAAGCGGTGCGGAGCCATTGCCAAAAAAACGCAACTTTTCCCGTGCCATTTTTCCCTTACTTTCCTTCGTTTTGAATGTTCCTTTTTTTTCCTCTTTGTCCTAACCCCCCTCCTCCTCCTCTCTCTCTCTCTCTCGCTGAGAGTCTCTCTCCCCGATCTTTTTGTCCTTGCTCTCTCTCTCTCTGTCTCTCTCTCCCTCTCTCTCTCTCTCTGATCTGTCCTGCCCTGCTTCACTTCTCGATCCAAAAAGCCTTCTTCCTTTTTTTTCCTTGTGTGTGTGTGTGTGTGTTTTTGTTGCGTGTTGTTTTGCGCGTGTTGTGTGTCCGTTCTGGCCTCCCCGATCCTTTTGACTCATCCATCATCCAATCCCTAGCGTGCGATTAGTGTCCCGGTTGTCCGCTGTCTTTTGTGTGTCACTGGGGTCTGTCTGCTCGCTCCGCCCCCCCCCCCTCCTTCTCCCTTTGACTCCGTCTCCCTGGGTTTCCCCCCCCCTCCCCTCCCTCTCTCTCCCTTCCTTCCCCGGGGGCGGCTCTGGACGGCTTTTTCCTTTTCCTCTCCCACCGCCAGCGAGCGCACCAGTTCCCCCCCCTCTCTCTGCTGCGGCTGCTGCGGCCTTGCCTCTCTTGCCCTACACACACACCTAAAAAAAAAGCTCGTGCCTTTTTGGCCACTGCTCTTTTCCTCGGTGTTTCTACCCCTCCTTCTTCCCGTCCTTGGCTACCACCACCAACGGTGCCACGGCGGTGGTGGTTGGTGCGGGTTTTTGAGGTTGGGCAGGAACAAAGAAAGAAATCAAAGAGAAAGAAAAAGATGGGAAGTGCAGTAGTAGTGGTAGAGGGTGGTTAAGAGTGGTTGGTACGCGGGCGGGTGTGTGTGTGTGGATGGGCCCAGAGCAGCAGCAGACATGCGCCACACAGAGAGGGGGAGAGACAGTGAGCGGCCGAGAACATGCGTGACACACAACAAAAAAAAATCTCAGGTGTTATGTTTCAGTCAGTTTAGTGTTTTCTTGGGGGCAGGGGGAGGAGAGAGAGGGAGGGACGTGCGAGAGCAAAGGAAGGGGGAGGGCGGGGGGGAATCGACGGGAACTTGTTAAGCACGAGCCGGAGGATCTAAGAGAGAATGGTGTCTCTCTCTCTCTCTCTCTCTCTCTCTGACAATTCACCAGGCAGTTCAGTATTGACGTGCAGGCAAGAAGAGAGTACTGGGCAAAAGAAGGGGGGGGCCTGAGATGCTGCTGCTGTCACGGCGCCGGTGGTTGTGTGTGGCTTTTTTCTTTGCCTCGACCGGTTCAAGTCACCGCGCTGCCCTTTTCGGCACGAGCCTGTGCTTTTCGGGCTGACTGTTCCCTTGTACTCTGCACTGAAAAACTGCCCTCACTCTCCGTGTCCGTTCCACCGGGTCTTTCCGTTTGCTTTGCACTCACACACACACACTCTCTCTCTCTCTCGCTCTCTCTCTCTCTCTCTCGTTTGTAGCCTTCGCAAGAAAAGAGAGGGGGCTTGCGTGCTCCGTCTTTGGTTTTCCTGCGAGCGCCCGGGCGGAGTGTGCCTTTAATTTTTCTCTCGAAACTCCGGCTCCGCGGCACCTTAAGCGTGAGTGGGTGGAGAACTGTGCGGTTTGCAACTCCCGCCTGTGCACCGCCGCGGTGGTCCAGTGAGTACGTGTTAATACGCCCACAGCAGGACATCAGAACGGGCATGTAGGCATGGCATCCCAAACAATGACACAAACACAGAGGGAGCATCGGAAACGTACCATACACGCATGCAAACACACACACACAGAGTGACAGCGAACACCCCAGGGTAGAGATTGGAGCTGAGAAACCGGTTCCCAAGAAAACAAGGACACAGGGACGACGGAGGAGAGAGCACCGCAACACACCGGTGACAACGAGAGGAGCATTCATTCTGCACACAGGAAAACCTTCACTGTTGTGTGTCTACGTGTGTGTGTGTGTGTATGTGGGAGAGAGTAGTGTGGGTGTGGAAGAAACGGTGGGAGGTGTCCCTTTTTGCTTTACCCCCCGTTGTGCAAGTGATGATGACAACACAGACAGGGTCGTCCTCCACTGCTTCCGTCCTTTCAACCAACCACCGCCAGCAGCAGAGGCAGCAGCAGCAGAGAGATGTGATCCTCCTCCACCACCCCCTCTTCGCCCGTTTTCGTTGGCCCCTTTGTGCTGTGTGGTACAGACACACCACCGCCACCTCCATTGGTTCCCATTTATTAACGAACTCCTTTACAAGAGGGACTTTTGATGATGATCATCATGCATGATGATGATGGTGATGATGATGACGATGAGCAGCAGCAGCAGCAGCAGCCGCCGCAGCCGCAGCATCATGCATGTATGGATGGGTTCGGTTGGGGTTTGTCTATCAACACACAACAAATATTCCCAGCTCTCACTAAGAACGAAGGTAAAAACGACGGAGGAGGAGAGGAGCGACACCGGCGGTCAGGGGGGAGGGGGAGAGAAGGAGGGGAATGAAAACAGGCACAATTTTTTTTAACATGTTTGGAAAGACCGATAGGCGACAAGAGAGAGACAGGGGGCGAGGTTAAGGCGGAACAGCCACAGAGAGAGAGAGAGAGAGAGAAACAGAGAGAGTTGCGTTGCGTGTTTTGTGTGTGCCTTTTTGCTGCTGACTTGGCCAAAGCACACACACACACACACACGCACGTAGCCTCAGCATGCCCTCCTGGCCCCTCTACTGTCCGGCTGAAATGTTCGTTTTGTACGCGCAAGCGAGTTTTCTGTTTTGGGCCTCTCTCACTCTCTCTCTGTGTCGCTCCTGCTCAAAAGCCGCCCGGCTCTGTGTGTGTGCGTGTGTGTGCTCTGCCGACGGTGCCATTCATTCAAAATCGCGGGTTTTTGGGTGATTTCTGCGAAACCCTTACTCTCTCCTGGTGCCTGTGTCGTTGTGTACTGGACGAACTCTTAGAACTCTCACTCTCTCTCTCTGTTGGGGGGGGGGATGATGAAATCCCACTCGCCAGTTCCACCAAAACCCAACCCCCGAACACCGGGCCAAAAAAAAAATGTGAGAGAGAGAGAACATTGAGCAAAAAATGGGAGAAAAGAGGGAGCAGATGCTGCACTGGCCCCGTACGGACGCAAACCAAACCCAAGAAAAAATAGTAGAAAATACAAAAAAAAATGAAAAAAATGAAAACCAATTAAACCCCCCAAAAGACAACACACACACTCAACCAAGTAATTGATGGCAGCAGTAGTTGTTCGTAGATAGTAAGTAGTAGACTTGGTGGTGGTGGGATAGAACCAATAGAACACTACTACTGCGAATTAAAAGGTAATTGGAAGACAATCAATCAAAGAATAAAAGAAAAGGAAATCAAGGAAGAAGAGATGAATTTTGGGCCCAGACAAATCCCCCGCCTGCTAAAAGTGGGGTGAAGTCAGAGAGTTAACGTTCCTTTTTCCTTTATATTTTCCCCTTTGTAACAAGAATTGGTGTTCTTTGCTTTTTTTTTCCTCTTGGGCTGTGTGTGTGCTCTTTTTGCTTTTTTGCCTTGGGTGCCTTGCTTTGCTTTTACTTTGCTTTGCTTTCACGGGCGAGGTGGGTGTCCAACCAGCCCCGCTGTATCACACTCTTGTGCCTCCTCCCTCCCCCCTCTCTTTGCCGCCGCCGTGGTTCGGGGTCTGCTGATGGTTTATTTTTCGGGCCGCCAATTCTGCCGAACATACGCACACTCCCCGGGTCTCCCTCGCCCTCTCTCTGTACCTGTTTTCCTTGCTTACCTGTGGTGTCACCGCATAGTTCATGCTTACTGGCGCTACTGAATCTGTGGATGGAAGGCGATAACAAAAAAAAACAATAACCACCAACCCCTCCCTTTCTCGCCAAAAAGAAAAATTAACTCAACAACAACAACCAAGAAAAAAAGCCAAATAGAAATACCCGAGTCTTTTGTATAGCCCGCCGAGAGAGAGAGAGAGCACAGCGAGTAGGGACGCGTGCAAGGGGATCGGCTTTGGTTGTAGATCATTGTCACCGTAAGAAAAACCAAAGAAAGAGGGGGAAAACTTCTAATCAGTCCTTCGCCATCAGCAAACTTGCGTGATTTTTCAAGTTTTTCTTTGTATTTTTTATTGGGGTTTTTGACAGCCTTCTCCCCGGGGGGGAGTAGTCCTCCAAGAAGAAGGAAGGAACGAACACACACAACACACGCACTTGCGTACTAACTACTACCAATACCCTTCGGTAGCGGCCAAATTGTGCAGAGTTTGAGGGAGGGGGGGGTGGTGGACAAACCCTCTCCCCCACCCAACACTGAGAGAACACGAGGCTTTGGGGCCGACGAATTTTACGAACGACCGGCGGAGGAGGGAGGCAAGAGAAGTACCAGTGCTGCTGCTGCTGCTGGTCTTTGACGTGGGATTATGACTAACCTTTTCGGCGGTGGGTGATTAGCACCCCAGTCCCAAAAAATGAAATTCAAAAAGGGGAAATGGGGGAAAAAGTGAGAAACCCCCCTCTCCCCAGACACCAAATTTCGTACCTGCCAGTGTCCCCAAACATACCACACCACACACTCTCTCTCTCTCTTTCTTTATCTATCTAACCCCTTCTTCACACACCGCACAACATTCCTTTGGTCCCCTCCCCCCGGGGGAGAAGGGGGAGGGGGGGGGGCCAGAGAAATTAGAAATCCCGGCCAGGAAAATTAGGCGATGCCGCGGCGTTAGAGAAAGGAAAGAAAGGAAGGGCAAAAAGAAAAGAGTGAGAACAACAGAAGAGGAGAGGGGAGGGGAAGTGGCTGGTAAAGGGCCCAGGCGAACCAGTACCGAACGGAGCTTTTTATTTGTCTTGTCTTCTCTGTCTTCCATTCTCTCAACTTTTGGCTTTTTCCATTTTTTTTCCCTTTCAATTTTCTCCCCTTTTTTCCCTTGGGCCCTTTCTTCTCTCTTTTCGTTGTGGTGAGAGGCCGGGGAAGGCCCCTCACGCCTGGGGCGGAGTGGAGGATTTTTCGGAGCTTCAATTTTTATATTTCCGTATATTATTATCAGTCCACTATTCCTTGTTTATAATATTAGATATGAGGGTGCTGTGGGATGATTGCATAATAAGTATATTGAATCTCTCCAATGTTCAGAGGTCTTGTCAGTCCGGACGCGGAGAGGAATTCATCTAGATAGCGGATACAATAGCGGATACAATTGATGATGACTATCCCATCCATCAACATGCACTTGCATGATTGGAAAAAGACCTGGTATGATTTCTTGCGGACACGCTATCAAGTTCTTAATGTGTAAACAATCGAATAACCCTTTTTAATTGTGAATAGGAAAACAGGTGGGTTCTCACATGTCGGGACCGGAAACCCACAGGAGCTGAAAAAGTGCTGATCAGTGCCATTGCCATGAGCACCATAGGATTTCCGAGGTGCAATGATTATCTTGTCCTTTCCTTCTTCTCCTCCATTCATGAATAGTCGGTTGCTGGATGTTTCAGTGTCACTATCACTAATTTCTAGCCAGATCGCAAATACTTGAATTCGTGCCGACTCAAAATGTGCTCCAGATCCGGGTCCGCAAAAAAGATCCGGTGCATGTCCAGGAGAATGGTACGCAGGGTGTCGTGAAACTTGTCCACGTCAGTTTCACTGCTGCGTGTGAAGGCTGTAAGATGGAACCAGAGTCGGTCCTCCGCAACAATGTACGCGCAGCCGTATCCGTCCTCGTCCTGGGGACTGAAGCCACCGCCGAGGGTGCCGAATGCCGGAGTCTGTGATGTGGACAGGCGGAAGGGTAGGTTGTATGCAGTGTCCGTGAACATTGCCGGACTCTCTACCCCCGCCGACGCGGCCAGGATCTGCAGACCCATGAGGTGCCGGTCAAAACCTTCACCGTTTGTGGCGAGGCGCATATTGCGCGCGTGGGCACTGGATGCTTCTTTGAGTAGATTCAGGCGCTCGTAGTCGCTCACTCCGGGTTCCTCCATGGCCTGGCAAAAGGCTGCAAGTTCCGGCGTGAGGCTTCGGACAGTTTCGGTGCGGCCATGGTGGAAGGAAATGGTGGCCGCAGATTCATAGGTGAGGGTCAGGCTGCCATGGAGGCGGTAGTAGGTCAGTTGCAGCGCGGCCTGGCAGAAGGCATCCGGACTGACCCGGACGCCCTTGATAATGTTCTTGCCAAAGGTATTGAACTGCAGTACCTTACCCTGGACCACGCGCGTGAGTTCCATGAGCCGCTTGTGGGCCCGGTGGATCGATTGCCGGATAGGCGGGGTTAGGTGCCACTTGAGTTCGGACAGGACGCCAGCATCATCAAAGACAATCGAATTATCTACTGTAAAGTCACTGCCCGACTCGATACTAAAAGCAAATTCCGTCATGTAGATCATGATCAGTGGGTCGCACCACGTGTGGTCGACATTCATCACCAGTCGCCCGTTACCGAAAAAGACAATGTTGAAGTTCTTGTCAAACCAGAGGGCACGACCCTCGCGATGCATAGCCAGGCGCTGCATATCTTCGACATCTTCCGGACACTCGTCGTCGAGGACCACCACAAAGAGCGCGCTTTCGATAGCGTCCAGCGTATCGTGGTTGGTCTTGTCCACGGACAACAGTGACTTGCGCATTTTTGCCCATTCGCTGCGATTGCCCGAGGTCAAGGCCGCAACGGGATACGTCTTGGAATTTCCATTCGATCGACGATGCCTGGCCACGTTCTTCTTGATCTTCTCCAATTCGAATCGAATCTCCCGGTTCGTTAGCTGCGTGCCGTCAGAGTGCCACAGGTTCAAACGGAAATAGTTCTCTTCGTAGATTACCACAATGTGACGGCTGTTGGAGTACGTCACCAGGTAATCTTGGGGGTCATCCGGAATACGAACGGTGCCAAAGATCCGGCTGAACTGCCACATACACAGAGGGATCGTTCCTTGAACGCGGTTCGGTTCCAGCTGTTCCGTATCGACCAGGCGCTTGTACTTAAGAATGGCCGTGATCATATTGGCAGCCCGACTTGTCTGGTTCCGGACCACGGGTTCGATGCGGTCCAGGCAGTACCAATTTGAGTAGATCGGCAGCGGCGTCCTCGACCCGAGATAGACAATATTTTCCCACCAATCCAGCAGCCAGGACGTGGTACTTTGCCTCGCCCGTTGCTGCAGCGCCCGCTGCAGCTGCTTGCCCACGCCTACCCGGAACTCCTCCACTCGCTCCTTGGTCATAGAGTACTCTTCCGGTCGGAGCAAAGGTTTCACACTAGTCAGGTATCGGTCCAAAGATTCATTTAGATTGGGCACCGGCAGCGCAGGGAGAGCAGGCTGCAGTTCCCAAAGCTTGGGTTGCGGGCCCCCAAGCATGCGCGCAAGTGTCAGGTGGATGCGCGCAGACCAGGAATTCGGGGCGTAGACCCACCGCCGGTACATGAGCAGGAGCCGGAGTAGGTGCAGTCGGATCCAGAGTAGGGCCGTGACCGCAATGCCAAAGACCCAGTTGATGGCACTGGTGGCAATGGCCCTGGGCAGTCCAAAGCAGAGGGCTCCTATCAGGCCAAAGATGGTCCACAGTGGCCGCAGGGGCCCCACCTCACCGGTTGGTGGCGATGACATTGTGCTCAAGGTGGATGTGTTCTGGTTTGGTTCTTTTCTTAGTTCTGGGTGTTGGTGACCAATGGGAGGTGCTGAAGATGACCGAGTACCAGTAGCAACAGAGGTGTTGGGCCTGCTTGTGTTCCGCGGTCCTGGATGATAATTGTGTCTTGCTATGGAAGAGCCTGGACGCTGTCGGTGATGATGGCGAGAATGATGCTGATGGTGGATATGGTGATGCTGACGATGCTCGTGGTGGTAGTGCGGGCGGGACGTGGCGTGCAGATCGCTATGGGACTGAAGTATACTAAACATGTACTAATCGAAGTTCCTCCCGGGACGTCCTTCTGTCTGGTTTAAGTGTACTAGCCTCTATCAATTCTCTTACGGAGATCCCCGTCTTGGATGGGGTCCGCTTTATGCCATCATGACTATTCTTTTCCCGCTGTCGTGTCTCTCTCTCTCTTTTGGTGCGTGATTTGCCTCGTTTGTTGCAGTAGTCTCCTTCTTTTTCCCGAGTTCAGCCTTGTTCGCGGTAGAAGTAATCTTGCAATCGTACCCCGACTGCTATTCGTCCGCCTTTCTCTCTTTACACGGTGAACATATCAAGCATGGTACGAAATACTAACAGGATGTGTCAGGTGTCGCCTTCGACCTCGATCATTGAACGTCTGGATACGAAACATTGCAAATGAATACGACCTGTGCGCTTGAAGTACCATTGCATTCTTGAACAGCAGCCACGTCTCCTGCTCTCCCCACTCTCTCTCTCTCTCTCCACTTTTCTTGCCGGTACCCCCCCCCTCTCTCACTCAACTCGCTGTCATGTTTAATATTGCGCGCTAAGAATAAAGCAACCGGATCAGAGGCGTGCACGATCGGAACAACAATGCGTGAATTGTCGGAATTCTCAATATGCCAACACACACCCACGCACACTGGGGAAGCAGGGGGGGGCGAGGGGGGTGTCTTTGCCACTCGGGTCGACAGTTCGTTCCGTGGTTACAAGTCATTCATTCTCCAATGTGAACGAACTTCCCCGCTTTTCCCTGGCCCGTTGACCTCCAGCCACCTTGCCGTACGCTCTGGACCTCGAGGCGGGCAGAACCGCGTCATGATAGGTCCACATAAGCACATGCACAGACATACTGAGCTGGTTGATGTCACAGTTTCTTTGGTGAATGATCTTTCAACGAACGAATTTAGGGAAACGAACGAAAAAAAAAGTTAGTGATTTATGCTCCCCTCGCGGACGTCGAATCCTGCGGCAAAGAATCTGCAGCACCCGGATCCGGCACGGTTAGTCAATCGGTACGGTCCGTCCGTCCGTGCGTCCGTGCAGGCTCACTGCACACCGCACGGTGGCGAAGTGTAATTTAGACGTGGAAAGGACACACACACACACACACACCGTGTTGTTGCAAGATGATTTCGGGTCTCATCCCATCTCATCAGATCGCTCTTGCACTGCGATTAAACCTCCCCGGCGCACCTGGTACTGCGCTATCAAAAGACCCCGCATACCGCGAAAGTGATCGCTAATCAGAACGACGGCGCTTACCACTGCCCTCAACTGAACACACCTTTGCACAATGTGGGCCCACGCTCTTCTACCGCAGGATGAAAGGAGCGGCACGGTTGAGTTCTTACGATCGCATATGGCATGGCGATGGATGTTGAATGCGATGGCCCCCCTTCCCACTGTGGGTGGTAGCCACCTCGGGTGTCATTGTTTCGTGGTCGGCAACGACATGTCTCCTCTTTGGCCCACACAGCAGCACACACCGCAGTCACCGTACAGAAAGAAAGGAAAATCGGAACGTTGTAACCCGCGATGCGTGTCCCCGCAATCAAACAGAGGGCAACAGGAGGAGATTAGCCGACGCAAAAAGCAAACGCAGGAAAAAAAAGGAAAAACACACCACAGGAAATTCGATACCCGTCCTATACAAATACTGAATGTACCAAACAAAATTTACTATTTTCTGGAATCTGGGGCGGGTGGGGAGGTACTGGTGCGAGCTTGTGTGAATCACGTGGCCTGCGAGCTGCTGAAACGCAAGGGGTCTTACGTTTTCCCGGCCCCCCCCTGCTCCCACATCCTCCTCCCTTCGGCAGCTTCCCTCTTTGGAGGGTCGTCCCCGGTTCTCAGTTCATTATGAATTTGGGTGCCGATTTTCCATGGAAACTTTCTTCTTTTTTTTTTTGGGTTGGTATGCCCTCCTGGCTCTTTCACTCTCGATCTCTGCCGGTTCCCCGATTTTCCTCTTTTTCTTTTCTTTGGGTTGGTAGTTTTCCTTTTTGATACGGGCCAAGGCCAAGTGGCTTTTTCGACTGGACCGGGGTGGGGGGGGGGCCCGCGTTGAGGAAGGAACAATGACTCCTCCAAGTCCGCACCCTTTTTTTTTCGGCCCCCTCCCGGGGGGAGGGGGGAGCGGCGGGCAAATGGGGGGCCTCATTTTGCCGCTGGTTTGCGTCCCTCAACCCCAACTCCCTCCTTCTCATCACACTTCAGTCTCTGCTGTCCCCAGAAGAAACGACCGGGTTTTCATCCGGTCTCGGTGCGATGATACTAAATGGCAGCGCATTGACAGGGGACGGCTAATATGGCTGCGAGTGGTTGGACCGTCCCCGCTGGCTTTTGCGCATTTCTCTATGCTGGTGGTTTTCTGAGGGTCCCACCGGCGGACAAACACCCCCCCGCGGGGGAGCTCAACACTGGCTCGTTCCTTGGTTCACTTCCCATTGTGCACGGAGACTGGGAGTCTAATTTCCCCGGCCCCGAACACCGACCCCCGGCGTCCGGTTGGTATTTAGTTTATTTAATGATCGGGATGCGGTTAGGTTTCAGTTTTATTTTGGAAGGCGAGGCAAAAGGGGGGGGGCTGGAGCTGCGCTTGAAGAGCCACACAGTCTCCTCCAGGTCTCAGTGCGCTCTCCGGGTTCCCCCCCCCCTTGACGGGAGACCCAGTATTGGAGCGAAAACAATGAATGACTGCGAAGCTCCACTCAGGGTGTTGTGGTAGTACTTTGAGTATCTTGCATTATTGAAATAGGGACCAGGAAGAACATAGGGTACTTAGATATACTGATGAAGAGTACCTCTGGACTGACATATGTATGCATGAATCTACTGGATTATTTTGGTTTGAACAACTCCCGGTGATTCCGCAGATCAGAGAGAGGCACTGTAGTCATGAAGGTCGCTTAGACTCGGGATAGGTAGTGAGCGACATACCAGTTTTGTAAATTATTGTTTTTATTGGGCCGTAGTGACCAACATGTCTGCTCAACCTCAGGCAACGTTGAGTGCGAACCTGCACCCGTTGGTGCTGATCAATATCAGTGACCACTGGACCATGTCCAACGCGAATGAACGGAATATTCTGGCAGTTCGAGGTGCTCTGTACGGCCGTACCAAGGGCAGTGAAATTGAAATCTGTAACTGTTTTGCCGTTCCCTTCTCAGGACCCAGCGGCACCAAGAACGGAGAGATTGACCTCGACTGGTTCAATGTCAAGCAAGAACAGTTCAAGAAGGTATTCCCCGATCTGGAACTGATCGGCCACTACGTCGCTGGCAGCTTTGAACAGCCCTTCGTCCTGACTCAACAGGAGAGCATCAGTAAAATGGTGGAGCAAGGCACATCTAGTCCACTACTGGCTCTACACTTTGACACGGACGAATTCCAGGAGCAGGCAGCGGCGACGTCGCTCGGTACGCATCCGGACCAGGCCAGTGCGGGCAAGACACAGGTGAGCGAGATAACTGAACTACCGATCCACGTCTACGAAGTGCAGAAACGGAGAGCAACTGCGACAGCAGCAGGAAGCAGCACTGGGACTGCCACCAACACCACTGACCAGGGATCAGATGTGCTGGTCAAGATAAAGTATCGCCTGGTCAGTGAAGACTCGGAGGGATTGGCAGTGCAACACCTGCAGACCATGCGCGGACAGAGTTACGATGGTAGTACTCAGGCGGACAGTAAATCTGTGGTTGCTGAACAGCTGCAGACGCAGTACAATGCCATCAAGGCCTTGTACGACCGCATTACGTACGTAAAGAGTTACCTGAATGCCGTCAAATCTGGGCAATTGCCTGCCAATCGCGGGATGCTAAGGCAAATCAACGGTACTGTGGGCAATATTCCCGCACTGGACACTACTGAATTCACCAGTGAGGTACTTCAGGAGTACAACGATGTTCTGCTTACCACGTATCTCAGCCTGATGACCTCGGGATGCGGCCAGATTGATAGTTTGATATCCCATGTAAACACGATCCAGGACCGAACGGGAAGCGCCGGTGTGGGAGGCAGTACCATGGGTGGGCATCAGACCAGTGGCATGGCGCCGGGTACGTTCATGCGCTGAGATCGTGAGATTCATCGGTCACTACCGAACTTTGTGTTCTCTTACACACCCTACGAAATCAACCGTGCCCCCTGCCAACCTCAAAAATATAGGACTTAGAATAGAGAAGCGGTTAGCTCAACGATGAAAAACTCACCCTTTACTGACTTTGTTTTGGATACTCTTACATGGAATTTTGTGTCCGTGGTAGACTGTATGAGATGTGATTCTTTGTCAAGTAGAACCAGGATCTCGGGCACTGATCGGGTTCATCAATGAATGATCATGGAACACCAAACCCGGACACTTAATGCTTGTCCAGTCGACACAATGGGCTTTGCATGACCATGTCCAGATTCACCTTGTAACCCATTAGTTCGCGAATGTTGCTGATGCCGTATTTGATCATTGTCGGCCGCTCCAGACTCAGACCCCAGCCCAGTACACTAACCTCTTTCGGAATACCCATGGGTTCCACCATCTCCGGACGGAAGACCCCACTGTTGCCGACTTCGACCCACTTCTTGAGTCCCGGATGATAGGCAAAGATTTCCATGCTGGGCTCTGTGTACGGGTTGTAGGCCGGCTTGAAGCGCAGCTGACCCAGACCGAGACGCTCGTAGAACTTCTGCAGCACTCCGATCAAATGAGCCAATGTGATACCGTAATCGGCCACCACACCTTCGATCTGGTGGAATTCCGCGAGATGGGTCGCGTCCAAGGTTTCATTGCGGAATACGCGGTCGATGGAGAAGAGCTTGCGGCCACGGAAGGGCTGTTCCTGGCCCATTTTGTAGAGCATGCGCGCACTGATAGCGGTAGTGTGGGTGCGGAGCACGTTGCGTTCCGTCTCCTCGCGATGCCACGGAGCGCGGTAGCCGATCGATCCGTAGTCGCCATTCTCGTGGGTGTTGTGCACCCGTTTGAGATAGTCTTCTGGAAATTCGTTTGACCGTTCTGGGTCCTTCAGGAAGAACGTATCGTGATCGTCACGGGCAGGGTGTTTCTGGGGTACGTAGAGTGTGTCAAAGTTCCAGAAACTGCTCTCGACGTACTGCTGGGTGTTCATTTCTTCAAAGCCCATCTCCAGGAAGATCTCGCGGAATTCCTGGCGCACTTTCATAAGGGGATGTAGATGACCAGTCTCCACGGGCACACCCATGGCATCAAAGTTGTACGGCTTGAAAGTCTTAGACTTCCATTCCCCATTGGCCAACATGTCCGAGGTCAACTCCGTCTCTGGTTTTTCCAATTTTGTTGTGAAGTTGGGTCCTTTGGCCACGCTGAAGAAGGTGATGTTCTCCTGGGCCACCAACTTACGCTTCTTCATGTCCTTCAGTTCTCCGTCAGCAACTGGCTGGCCGGCCGCGACTTTCTGACACAAGTCCCTAACCGGATCAGTAGTCACAGAGTCCATTGAGCGTTTAATCACAGGTGCACCTCCACTCTTATCAATAGACACCCACTTAGCCTGCATCGCCTTGGCCATGCCGACCTTCGCCCACGGCCCGAGCTTCATAAGATCGGATTGAGCCATGCCGGCAGCACCTACTGCATCCCACACGCGCTTCTCATGGCTTCCCTCAGCAGCGATCTGCTGACCCTCAGCAGTCAAAGTCCAACGTGTCTCTTTCTTTGTGTCCGACAGAACAAGACCCTCGAAGGCATTCTCTAGAGACTTCAGTGCTCCGACCATAACCTGGTGATCGACTCCGGCCGACTGGGCTAGGGAAATAGTTGAGTCCACATTGCCCTGGCTGTCCAGGGTCTGCAGAATTGTCTGCTGCAGATCTTCTGCCATGTTCTACTTTTCGTTTCTTTTAGACTTTACACTCTGTGTGCGTCTATGATCCCTAGTAACTCTTGAACCAAATTCTAGAGTTTGATTCCGAGACAAATAGGTCTCCTTGATCGTTCCCGAAACCACTTCTATGTTTTCTCTCGCGGATTGATTTAAAGCTGTATTTACAATATCGTACACATCAAATGAACCACTCCAAATAGCTCACCACAAGAGCTTCGACATATCCACAGCGACCCTTGGGCTTAAAGCCAACCCTGGCCTGTTTCGCCGTTGGTCTTGAGTGTTTTGGCCCTGGCGGTGTTTTGCCCTCCCAGCCACAGGCCCCCCGGGAGGGGGGGTCTCACCCACACTGCAAAGAGCCCCTTGTCAGCACTCTGGCTCTTTCGCAGTGGCTAGGGGGCTGTTTATGCACAAACCCCCCCCCCCCCCTTCCTTCGCTCCCACCGGCCCTCGGCTCCAGATCGCTTCCCCGGGACTACTTTCTCTGCCTGGCTGACCGGCTCGGCACTTCCCCCTAACAAAGGACCACGAGGGTGAGTGTGCCACTGCCGGAGGAGAAGGGAGGCGGGAGGGGACTGCTGGAAGAGCAACAAAAATGGGATGCGTCCGTCGGGCAGGAACGGCTGGTGATAGAGCTATTTCATGGAAGCCGGTCTTGATTTTGGTTCAAGCGACTTGTACTTTGTTCAATGAACCAGTGATTTAAGTTCATCAAAGTCCAACGATGGAGATCGAAGGACCGGTAGAGTGCGGCGTACGGACTTGGCAGCGGGTCCTGGCACCTGCGAATTCTGCAGCGCCCGTAAATGTGTTAGTCCAGGAGTTTCGGGATAGGGTGAATGTCACCATTACAAGTGTTGGAAGAGTCGGAACTATTGTCTCGATTAAGAGCGTCAAAGCAGAGGACGAGGACGGGTCCGCCCAAGAGCACCTGCAGTCTAAGATTGTGTTTGGCGCTGCCCGCTCGGAATACACAGAAGTTTTCGCAGTGGCCGTCGCGAAGGCTCTGCATGACCGCAGTAAATCCACAGGAAGGTCCTCCGTTGGGGCGCCCACCAAAGCTGTGCTTGTGAGTTTGGGCCTCAAGGAGGAGACTGAAGAATCGCTGATGAGCTTGCTGAAGGATTTGCGCCCGTTGGTCGCAGAAATTTGAAGCTAGAAATCAGAGCGTAAACAAACTTTCCATTCATGACAGACACGCGATACCATCGTTGAGTATCTGGTAAAGAATCCTCTCATTGTTCATCACTTTCCATCATCAACATCATCAACTCGTATTCCATCGTATCATCCGCACGCGACCTAACTAGAGTCCCGCGATACCAAGAGTGCCTAGAAATAATGGACTCTTAAACAATCTCATATTCTTGATTCATTCCTTTTTATTTAAAGCTACTTGTACATTTTAGTAACTAGTCATCGAGTATCGGTACATTCACTACTGCTTATCCCCGTCGTCGCTATGGGCCGCTCACGGCCCGGATGCGGTTCCGTCCGAGGGAGATGGAAGAGGGGAGGGAGGGGGAGATTTTCCTCTGCGGTGGTGGCTTGTGTTGGTCGGTACCCGGCGAACCCAGCATCTCAGAAGGTTTTTGCTACTCGTAGTTGTGATCTCGGTGAGCCACGTGCCCAATTGTACAAAACATGGTTCAAATGTTCGCATACATTATTTATCTGATGCGATGCTCACCGTATCTGGTGGGGGATTGGGACCATACAGAGTAAGGTAGCATCGATGAATTTGTCCGAGGGTGGGGGACCCAAGATGAAGCCACCGCAAGTTTTTCCCGCATTGCGCAGAGTCATTTTTAAAGACTCAGTATATACATATCTATCTATAAATTAGATATTTTGACGATGATTTTATATTCCGTATATGAAATTTTCCAGGCCAGGCCAATGGCAAACGCATAAGTTTAGTCCCTTTTTCCCAAACCGGGAATCACGGACTGAGAACATTCAACGTCAACCGGACTCGGTACCAGCAATGAATGACCATATCTTGGCTACTGCCGTCAGCGATTGCACAACTCCAGGTCCCAAAAACCCATTTCGCTGCGCCACCGCCCTCCTCGCGGCCTAGGAGTACACAGAGTCAGATCGCGCAAGAAAAAGGCGAAAGAAAAAAGAAGAAGAAAGGAAAGACAGTGTATTCAATACTGTGTCTGCACCCCCAAAGTGATGGAGAGCGGCGAGATCCTAACAACCCTCCTTTCCTCGGGCAGTCTGTTGCACTGGCACCTGCACAGCTGGGCCGGTGATGAAAACATCGACACGAATGGAAAATTTGTTTGCACTGGCTGCGCAAATGGTCCCAACCCAAACCCCTCCGTTCTCTCCTCTGCCTCCCGTCTTTGCTGCGCTGTAAAGGCATCAACGAAAAAACGCAAGAAAGAAAGAAAAAAACAGAAAAGGGTTCTCATATTTTTCCTATTGTTTCCTTACCCTTTTATCGCTTTCGTATCTCTCTTCTTTCTCTGCACTGCTCCCCTCCCTCTCCACCACGTCTTGCCCCAGGGCCCTCACTCCTTCACACCCCCGCAATCAACCACACCCACGGCCATTTACAGTCCACTCAGAAAACGCACGGTAAAAAAAAAAAAGAAAAAAAGAAAGAAAAAAATTTGATCCCAACCCCTTCCGGGGTGATTGGCATGAGAATCAATTTCAACTCCTCTTTTACTGTTTCTCCGTTTTATCCTCCGAAAAAAAAAAACAAAGAAAAATGTCTACGCGGTCTTATCAATTCACACACTTCCTCCCCCACGTTCCACAGTTCCCCGAGGGTGTCTGTGTGTGTGTGTGTGTGTGTGTGTGTGTGTGTGTGTGTGTGTGTGTGTGTGTGTGTGTGTGGCGTCTCACACGGCACCTTTGAGTTCTCATGCCCAAAAGACTCGCCCCGCCAAATTCCGTTGTTGCCTTGCTGTCCGCCATGAATTTCCCTCCTCTCCCTCCCCCGTCTTTCCCTTCCCATACTCCTGAGCGCGTTAACGTGTTTGGGAGGGGAGAGTGTGGAAATCATCACCGTGTTCACTCTCCCGGTGATTATTCAATTTCTATTTTTTTTTGGGTCCCTTGGGTCTCTCTCCCTTTTCAAGTGTCTTTTCCGTTGGGAGCTCCGGGAAACTTTAGTTTCGGTCTCTCTCCCTCCGTCAAACGACGCACAAGCGTCTCTCACCCCGCGCGAAAATTCTCGAGTGCAACCAATACCAAGTGTCTCCACCAAGGCCACTGAAGGTGGAGAGGGGGGGTGGCCAAGGGGGAGGGAGGGGGCGAGAGGGAGGGGGAGGCAGGGAAAGGGGAAGGGAGAGCGGGAAGTGCGTTCGAGATGAGATGGTCCTTTCCTTTTTTTCGTTCTTCGGAGGAAAGGATCAGCGGCGAAAGGGTACCCAAGGACAAAAAAATTCCATAGAAATAGAACTGCAGCGGCGCACCTTGTGCATACTAAAAGACCGGCGCCTAGCCTCCCTCCCCCGGCCTCCTCCTCCTCGGAGGGTGAGTCTAAAAAAAAGGGCCCTACAGAATTTGAAGGAGGGCAGGGAGGGTTACTAAGACCTTTCCCTTCGCTTCCATCTACTCATGCCTTTGCCAGGAGCAAGAGGAACGCCAACCCCCGAAGGAAGCGAAAAAAAAAAATTGGGGGAAAAATGACACCGGAGGCGACCGGCTGTTCCCTTTCTTTCTTTTTTTCTTCTCCTCTTCACTGCTCCCACCGTTCTCCATCACTCCCTCTCTCTCACTCTCTCTCTCTCTCTCTCTCTGTGTTTCGCTCCCTTTTAATACGCACTGAAACAGAGCAGCTCGGTCTGTCGCCGGGGTATGGATTAGGGGGGTTGTCGCGGGTGTCGAGGCCCCCAGGGACACGGGCGATCGGAAAAAAAAAGCCGGAGGCTTCTCCGAGTGACGATGAATACGAGATGTCAAGCACTCACCCGGTGTCGTTGGTTGAGCGCGATGGCTGTGGTGCGTGCGTGCGCATGTGTATGTGTGACTGTGGAAGGCTGAAGTGTGCCCTATCGCACCCTTTTCTAGGAACGGACCTCATGTGTTGGTCTGAGAACATATCGCTCTTCGAATTACGCTCATGTAATCGCTACAGCAATAGGCAGGTAGTTGAAAGGGACTTTAAGTATCGAGAAGCAGCCCATTTCTTGTTTCGAAGTAAGAGAGTGATTTAGACCGTGTTACACGAGAAAGACAGTTGGGCTGGTCATGTATCAAGAACACAAAACCACACACACAATGTATTCATAGTTACGGGACACGGGAGCTAGGTAATTATCGAAAGCACCAAACTTAACAACCGGGGGTACATAAACCCAACCGTATCCACTACAGACACCGGTCAATAATGGCGGACAATTACACAGAGCATGCAGCTGTGGTCGGCGGTCTCGACGCTACGAATGGCTACATCCCAAAAATGGATGAACTCACACGCGTCCGCCTGCAGGGGAATCGGTTCATGAGCGATGCGGAAGCCCAGGCCCTGTACGCCACCCTGACCACCGAATTGGAAGCAGAGGAAGAGGAGGAAGCGTACGTCGACCCCGCCACCCTTACCTGGCGGCAACGGATATACAAAACTCTGGACGACCCGGACTTCAGTCCACTGGCCTATAAACTTGCAGTCTGGGATATTATTTTGATCGTGTGCGCGACCACGACCTTCATGCTGGAAACCATTCCGAACATCGGGGGGGTGGCGGTATTCTTTATAATCGAAACCTTCGTGATAGCGAATTTCACGTTTTTCTTTCTGGCCAGGTTATTTACAGCACCGAGTCAGAAGATATTCTGGAGCAAGTTCAGCAATATCATTGATTTCATTGCTATCCTGCCGTACTACATTGAAGTTATTGTGGCCGGGTCAGACGTATTCAACGACACAGGGAGTGGTATCTCCGGTTTGGCGTCCCTGCGTATCATTCGGTTAGCGCGGATATTCCGGCTCTTCAAGTTTGGACGGTTCACCGTCGGATTCGCCCTTGTGGGAAAAGCAGTAATGCGATCCAAGGATGGGTTCTACCTGTTGGGATTCATCCTTATACTGATGCTTATTTTCTGGAGCAGCATGATGTACTATCTGGAGAATTTGAGCGCCAATTACATTGACGGCTACTACTACTATTCAGACGATGGTGAAAGGACTCCCTTTCAGAGCATTCCTGGCACCTTCTGGTGGTGCATTGTCACGCTCACCACAGTAGGTTATGGTGATGAGGTCCCGATCACTGCCCAGGGGCGCTTCGTGGCCTCCCTTACCATGATTTGTGCGTTGATTTTCCTGTCCTTCCCCATCACCATCCTGGGTATCAATTTTGGAGATGTTTACACGGAACAGAAGATCAAGGATCGCAAGGAGAATGTAAAGAAACTTAAGCGACTTTTGGACGGTCGCAGCGCCGCGGACTCGACGGGAGACGTCACGGCGACCGCTTCCATTGGACCAAGCGGGGAGGAGGACGGAGAGCCAAGCAGGATGGCGGCGGACAGCACCACTCCCGCACTACGCCCACCGGATTCAAACGCTGTCACTGGGAGTCGCAGCGGCTCCAATACCCCACGTGGCTATTTCGGACGCAGAGGAAGGCATGCCACTTCCCCGGCCCGCATGACCAAAGAGGAGCTGATGCAACTCATGCTCTACTACAAACGCGCGACCTTGGACCTGGCTCGGTCCATGGAGATGATGCAGGAGCAGGTCCTTTTGGCCAACGGTGCCTATCGGGACCTGGCCCCCATCATGGAGGTCATGTACAGGAACCTGAGGGAGAGTGGTTCGGAGGAGGAAAAGAATGGGGACTCGCGACGTGAAATGTTTACAACAGACGAAGAGAACGGGTACTTCGGTGACCAGGGCCCTGGTGGCACTGGTAACAGCCGCGGTGGCCACCCGGGCCATGGCATCCATATCTTCCGCAACCTTGGTGGAGGTAGCAGCAGTAGCGCATGCGATGGAAGTGGCCTTGGAGCGGAGAAGGACCAAGACGCGGCCTACTGCAGTAACAGCAGCCATCCGATCGACCACAGTGTCTCACAGTTGTCCCGCAGTTCGCACTCGAGCAACACTGTGTCACCTCCCGGCGTGCGCCTGCAGGGAGCACCGCCGGACCCATTCGGGGAACCGCCCCCATTTTCACCGAAATGAGAAAGGAAACTGCAAATGACCTGCTGTTCAATAGAGCATCATTACGAACTATCATCATTACTGTTTTGCTTCAAGGATTGCGTTTGTTTGTTCAATATGTGTGGTGTGACACCAGAAATAAAGATCTTTGACCTCAGTCTGACCCAAACATTGCGTCGACGCGGTCAAGAAGTATGGCCCGGTCTTCCCGCGCAATGTTAGGTGGCTCCGTTGTGCCGGTCTGCAATAGCGCTCGTAGTTGATCTGCGGTATACCGCCGCCCACTGTGTTCAAGCCAGTCTTCGAACTGGCCGCGGTTAAGGTAGTACGCGCGAAGGTAGTCATCAACGTGCTCGCGATGGGTGCGGTCGAAGATTTCGGTTCTTTCACTTGCTCCGAAGCCAATATTAGTCCCCCCTATACAGGACAGGCGAGATTGCAGGTGCTCCCAATCGACTTGCTGCAGACCCCTACCCTCGGTCGTGACGCGTTCGACACAGCTGTATCCCTCAACGAGGGCGTCGGACAGTACTGTCTGCGTCGCAGCGAGGATCTGACGATAAACTTCTTGAGGAATATACTCAGCAGCCGTGTAGTCCGCGAGCCGCTGGAGGACAGGCTCCGCCTCAGCTAGGAATTCGTCTGTCCATGCGGACTGGTGCTCGGCCATGTCTCGCAGATCGTAGCGCGTAGCTGCAATGGTACTGATCAGGCGCGGGACAGAGAGCAGACTGCCAGCGTAGTTGGCGTATGCTTGGGTACGCAAGGCTGGCAGGGCACGGACAAGAGCCAAGAATTTTGCCCCTGCTGCTCTGGTCCACATCATGCAGACGTCATTCCCATCACTCTGACTGCCATTTTCGTCTCGGGAGGTGCAGTCGTTGCCACAATGAGGAGAGACAGCGCGGAAGTGCTGCCCGTGACGATCGTTGAGCGCAAGGAACGGTGCCTGTTCATAGAAACATTCTTCTGCAGTAGCGTTTGGCGTGTAGTCACCATTGTTAGTAGGGCCCTCCAGATATGAAAATGAAGGTGATGCGGTGATCCAAAGATCCTTCAGTGCGCGCTGCAGAGTCTCCGCCAGCGGCACAAGGTCCTGCGCAATCACTTCCAAACTATCAAGCGCTGTGGACCGTTCCCGCAGTCCGTAGCAATCCGTCGCAGCGTCCAGGACAATTGCGCTGCTGACTTGGTCCGGGTTCAGACGCATTTCGAACGGCAATGGAAAGCGTTCCAGAGTGCTTGACAAATTCTCGATCGACCGGCGTACCTCCATGGTGTCCATGTCCATGGATTCAGCACCGCTTTCCAAATCCACCTCCATGGCTTGATGCTCGAGCAGCAGAAGCACATCAAAGAGGTCTGGATCCAAAGGACGATATGGGGTGACACTGAAGCGACGCATGGCATGTCGATTAAAAATAACGTGAGTGTGGGCTTCCATAAGGGTGACTTCTTCCTCTTTCCTGGTGCCCCTCTGCCACTGCTGTTGCCGCCGAGTCAGACTTGTTTTATCATGGGGGCTGCCAGCCGTATGAGAAAGACCCTCGAGGGCCGCAGTGTGCTCTGATGAAGTATCTTGGTATGCCCCGGATCCTTCAAATGCCTGGGTTTTCTTGTAAACCTCAGGGCGGTCGGTCGCCCATCCCTCGTCCCGTTCCAGGCACCGTTGCCGCAAGTGGGCACGCCGATTTCGGAGACCCTCAACTGTCGTGCGATGCCATGATGGTACCTTGTCTCCGAAGGGTCGACCAAAAAATGTCCACACGGCGAAAGTGTACTGCTCCAGCAGAGAGGTAGTGGCCTCAATCACCGGCCCAATGAGACAAGGCATTCTTGTCATTTGCTGTAGATTCGACTTGGCGTACCGCAGCAGAGCCATTGTGGACGGAGTGACCGGAGACAACTCATATGTGCGTGCCGACTGCCCGCGAAAGATATCACCAGTGTTTTCTTCAGTCGCGTGGAATGAGGTCGCAGCAGCACCTAACCCAAGTCCTCTGTCAACGTGGTTCGTGTTGAGGCCACCGTTTGAACGGGGCAGAAAGAGGTCCGGCCTGCAGCGAATAACCGATTGCAATCGTACACGATTGGGACACTGCTGAGCCACCAAAGTCTCAAAGAGTGATACAAAGGTCTTGGCGTCAATCCGAGGGCGCTCAAAGGCTTCGTCCATATGCTTCCGAGACTCCTCTATCGTATTGGCCTCTTTGACAATGCTCTCTGTTCCAGTCAAGGCTGTGATCTGCTCCAACAACCGCGGCATCCCCGGCCATGGCCCTGAGGGACAAGACTGCCAACTGTCAGCTTTGAGCATGGCATCCAAATTCTCAATTTGACGGTAAAAGACAAAGTCAACAAACAGACCGCTCAGACGAGATACAGACGCACCCAAACGGTATTTGTGATCGTTGCGATTTTTGAAATCCCGGCTGAGGTCCTCCAAGTGAGTGAGGATGGAGATCACCTGATACATTTCTGGCTCGATGTCCCATTCCTCTAGTGGAAGCACCCAGTCGCCGTTCTGCGGATCCGCGATTCCTTCGAGTTTGTTTCTGAGGGCTTTCTCCAGGAGAGTGCAGAGACATACGATGTAGGCATCCACAACGAGCCACACGGCGCTGTCTTCAGCGTTAAGAAACCTCACAAACTCTTCCAGGGTAGTACTAAGAACGGCAGGATTCTCCTCTAGTGGTTTTGGGTCCGGCCTTTCGTCCTCAGGATCACCGGTCATCTGCAGGCACAGTCCAAGATACCATCTATCCAAAATGTATCGCTGACTGAGACTTACTCTCAGGGCATGCACACTTTCCATGCTCTGAACCGCCCGCAGTGTAAGCTGCCTCAGGCATGACTTGACGCGACCACTGCCTTGCTTCAGCAGACCATTTACGGCGTCGGAGTACCGTTCTGGCACATTGGGTAGACTGCTATCTCGTTGGCTGAGAGTCACTTCCGATGGCACTCCCATCAGAGGAGTGCCCCGGCCACCCGAGTGCAATACCACAATTTCTTGAAGATCTGCGGCAAGTGCAGCGGAAATGTGCCGGTACTGCAGCCGAATGATCGGTTGGACCTCTTTGATCAGTGTAGAGATGGTAGTGATCCGTGGTGGCTCTATCCCAACTTCTTCCGACCCTTCCGAAACACCATTCTTGTTTTGCAAAACGTTGTGATGGTGCCGTCGCTCCAGCTGGTATAGCAACTTCAGCTGGACCACGTCACTGAACAACTTCGCATCGAAGATGGGCATTCTGGCCATCTTGTGCATGGTGTGATTTAATCCATCATCGATGGCGGTCTGTAAATGGTAGAGCTCCGGCATCAGCGCCTGCGCTGCCACCAAATCACCGAGCTCCTGATTTACCGTCTGACTCATTCTATCGCATAGGATGTGGGCCTCCATCGGACGGTCATTAGCTAAGAGTTCCATCGCGTCCCTACGCACTTTGCCCAAGGCCGACAGTTTGCTCACGTACTTCTGCACGGCCATGAGGCGCTCCCGTCGCCTTGTCAGACCGACCAAACACAGGTGGGACTTGGTGGCCGTGGCGTCCAGGCTGCGCAGGGACCAACGGGTTTTCTTCACCTCTCGCAAGGCGTACTGGATCTGAGCAATGTCCTTACGTAGAGCATCCATGCGGCCCACGAAGGCACCGCTGCTGCCGTGTACTCGATTGCGGAAGAGTTTGTCGCATGCGCGCAAGTGGTCGAGCATCGGCGCCTCCCATTCTTCTGCCCTTTGACGAAGTCGCTTACGTGTATCATTCCCTGTCAAACTTAGACCCCTGTGCAGATCTTCTCCCTGGTTATTGTCGTCGTGTAACAGGTCGGCTACAATCCAAGGCAAACTTGGTTTGGGACTACAGATGCCCTCTAGGATCATTCGCTCAATGTCCTCATTCCGGTGCCTACTGGTCTTCTGCTCATGCCAGGGTCCATTGGCTGCAGGTTTGTAGTACACCGGTGGTAAACTCTGCCTAGTCTGTATAGACTTTCCACCCCTTAAGCGTGTCCCATTTAACCCTTTGATAGGGTTTTCTTTATCAACGGCCATGTTGCCTACTATGTGGGATGCATTGCTTAGCCATTGCTAGTGGTCACAACCAGATGGATTCGTATCATTTTAATCAAAACTGAAACCTCTTCGTTGAGTCAATATTTCTACCCCTTGTCTCATGGGCAATACGTTTGCCGATGAGGCCCAAAAATACCTACTGCCCCGCAGATACTATCCTCGGCTGAAGAAGCCCCCTCCCCATCCCGACGCGCAAGGCGCGTTTCTTAGTGTTTGGCGCCCCTAGGCCCTTTCCCCGTTCCCTCTCACTGGAAGTGACCTAGGGGGTTTGGGAGGAAGGGGGAGGAGGTGAGACGGGAAGGGGCCGTTCACTAGGCCGCATACCAACCCTCCGTGCGCAAGCAGAGCTCCCCAGTCCTCCCCTCTCTACGGGCAAACAAATAGGCCCCCGACCAGTTAAGCGCTCTCCTTTATTGGGGGGGGTTATGGCTCCCTAATCTGAGGAAAACCACGTGCTGGGTCTCCCTTAGACGACAACGGTCCACCTGTTAGCCCGTTGGAATAGAAGCCCACAAACCACGGCAAAGGTAGAGGCACCCTTAACAATCTTTATCTGTCAGATTGTATACTATGGCAGCTATTTCAACTAGAATATAATAAACTTCACTACTTCAGATAAACCCAGGATACGTGGGAATGGTATGTGGCTAAGAATAAGAACCTGTGACAAGTCTCAAGATCCCTGGCAATCCCCTTTGGTGGAGAATGTGTGAGATCTAACCTCGTACGAATGATTTTAAACATTGGTCTATTGGTAATATAGGTAAGAATCTCTGAATTCATGTTGCTGTCATCCATGACATCAAAATGCCGGTATTTTGCAGCACCAGTCGCCGCTGCAAACCGTGCAACCACCTTGTCCCTCGGGCTACGATATCTGAGCACCGGAACTCAGGCCCTGCGGCGTAAGGTTCCTTCCTACAATATGGCTCTCAACGGTGAATCACGGAATGCGGACGGATCGGTTAAGAGCATTGTAGACAAGGCTATTGTTTCGCAACATACGGGCGCTGAGGTCGAGGAAGTGCTGGAAGGCCTACCAAACCGCGAAAAGATCCTTACAGAAAAGAAATACCGTACAGCAGTAGGTCTAGATTATGGCCCCGTGTGGCAGAGCGTAAAGATCAGAAATGGCACAGTTATGCGTAAGCGTCGTTCCATTGCCAAGTTGGTCGGAAATGAAGAATTGCTCCCTTCGGGCTGGCAGCCCCCAAAGGGAGTCACTGACACGGACTTGCCTTACTTTGTTGAGCGCTCAAAGTACAACCAACTCCCGGTCTACACGGACTACAAGGCTGGTGGGGCGCTGAAGCTCACGGAAGTACGGCATATTGCTGGTGACATCCACCGCTTGAAGAGTGATCTGTTGGCCTTTCTAAACTTGGACGACCGGAATGCGGCCATCCGCTATGGACGCATCATTTTCAAGGGCGTGCACTTGCACGCTATTCGCAAGTTCCTGATCGACAAGGGATTTTGAATGGTAGCAACAAAAGTACTGAAATCAAAGAAAATTGTAGTAGAAGATAGCTATAATGTGATAGTTCTTTACAAATGTCACGTGGTTCCTATGGTATCTGACTCAATATTGTTTCGTCCAAATCGTCCCAAAAGACATCGTCCACCTGAGCAGTGGCCGGCGGTGGTTGAGGCTGTCGGTCTTGCTGTGCTATAAACGCAGATGGCTGCTTGTGGAACTTTCCCAGCAGGGACTTTGGCTGAAAGTCTTTGGTGGGGGACAACTTCTTCACTGATGTGGCGGAAAGTATCTTCGTCATAGCCTCAGTGCCCTGCGGCTGCGTGTTCGGCGGATTGCTCTTTGTGTGGGCACGGGCTACGTTGCTCCTATCACCGTAACGTGTCTCCCTCTGAATTGGGCTATTTCCGGACTTTTTATCGTTGTGCAGAGCGACGGTGACATGATTTTGATGCTGCTGCTGTGACGGATCCTCGGAGCCCTCATTTTGGGAAGAGAATGCATCATTTTGGGATGAGTCGGACAGCTGTAAGCGTGGAACTTGGGATTGACTGACCATCTGACTCAACGGCGGTGCCTCTTCTTCGGTTTGATCACTTGGGAAGTAGTCTTCGATGTTGTCTACTGTCACATTCAGGTACATTTTACCAGCCCCCGGTGAAAAGATACTCACATTCTTTAGCGACACGACGGATCCCACACTGAGGAACGGGGCTTTCTCCACAGCCTTGCGGTGAATACTGGCCTGCATATAGCCCGTGGGGTCCGTGAACATCGCACTAATGTCACCACCGTCATCCACTGTGAGATCATTTACCGCCACATGCAATTGGGGCACTTTAACTTTGAATTGCTTCCGACGCAGCAGCCCGAGGTTGTAGCGGAAAGCGTGGCAATCAGGCAGCGATCTGCCCTCCAGTACGTCACTTGAGAGATCCAGTGCCGGCTGTCCCGCAGCCTGGCGCCTGGCCTCCATGCGCTCCAATAGTCGTACCCATGCTGAAGTGATGGCAAATTTAGGATTGTCCTTTCTCTTCCTGGCCGGTCCAGCCAGGTCAGCGTTGAGTGGAGGCAAGCTTGAACCTTCATCAACAGCTCCTTGCGTCTGTGCATCAAGCATTGACTTGCTCCCTTGTGGAGTCCTTCGTGGGTTCCTGGCTGTTGTCGTAGCGCCTGATATTCCCATTCTGTGCCGAGTCATACCATGCAGTGGTGTCCCTGTGCCACCGTCTCTGTCACTGTGACTGATCCTCAGACCTTCCATTCCATCACCAGCACCACCACCGATGTCGTTCAGTGCACCAGCGGGTCCGGGGATCTTTTGCCCTTCCCTGCACCCGATTGTGACCGGCCGAGTTGCTGTAGCTCTAAATTTCGCTCGGGCCAGTACCAGACTTCCCGTCGTTGGGGGCCCTTGGGTCTCTGAAAATGATCGCTTGCGTTGTTGCTGTGGCGAAATTGAGCCGTTTTCCAACGTGGTTTTCTTTTTGGCGGTGGGACTCGCCTGTGGTGTTCCCATTCCAGGCACAGAATCCGAGCTCATGACACTTCCATTGGGGCCGATTCCTGGCCTCGGCTGTAACACACCTGGTCTTCCGGATTTCCTAGTCGCAAAGCTAGGTCTTCCGGCAGCAAAATTTGGCAACCGAGCAGCGTTCGAGCTCGGGCGAGGAACGTTCTCGTCTCTCTGAGACATCTTTCAAATCAAATGTTTCTGAACTTAGTCGAATGAAATGCCTCAATAAGATACGGGCCAGTACATTTCATGTACCAGAGAATGCCATCGTTGTTTTCTGATTGTGCTCAAGAGATCGTGATGAATTCCAAAGGCGAACACATAGAGTGCTGCCCTTCACCTCTATCCTCGTTCAAGTTTTCGTAACGAAAGTTGAAAGGGGGGAGATGTTCTTCAGACGGAATTGAATGAATACCAGTCAGGCCATGTATGTTACTACACAAAAGCTTAGTGTAGACAATACCAAACCTCAATGACAGTCTTGAGAATTCTCTTTGGTGTGGGATGGGAATCGAGTTTTGTCACCATGCATGCGCCGCCGTGTTCTAGCACTCCAAGTCGTTGGCAGGACTCAGAATAAACCGCTCCCGCCCAAAATGGCTTGGCCTTTTCAGCTCCACGGCGAGGCTGCACCCAAGGCTCCAGCACGAAAATTCGGTGAGGCAGGAGTCGGAAAGGACTCGACCGAGACTGGCGCAAATTCCGCCTAAACTTCCCAAGAATATCATTCAATGACTTGGGCTTGCACTAAACTTCTTCATACAGCAAAACACGCACTGAAAACATGAATGTTGAAATTTATGGTAGGCGTTCCCTGAGGTTAGTGATGTGAACGGTAATTCATGGTGCAATGCCCATGATTGTGAAGGTACTCCAAATTTCTGCACAGTTTCCTACGATTTTTCTCAATTCATAGAACAGAAAGATCAGTATTATGAACATTTCAAAGTATCATGAGCACATCGAATCCGTCCAAAGATTGTGATGAATGTTAAGGATGCGGGAAGTTGTTCCACCCAAATTCAATTCCTGAACCTGAAAATTAGTGAATTCAATAAAACACAAATGAATTAGTAACAATTGATCGGTATCGAAACCAGACTTTTTCTACTACTGAACATGAGGAAAAACTTTATCCGAATCGGATATAGCAAGATGACTGGTATGCTCACTTAGTTTACCTCACACAGAGTCCTCTTTTCCCATCAGAATATTGTTAGTACAGTGAGAACTGATATATAAATGATCAGCTCAATTTCTGTGACTCTATTCGCAAAACTGGTCCCCATGTTTTTTACTTGTTGTTGAGTTCGTTGCTTTAATGACCATTTGAAAGCCATTGGTGTTTCTCCCTGTGTCAATGTTATACCGGAATATTTACAATTGAATCTGATGCATTTGTGTCTGCTTCTGAAGTGCCTACCTTATATTGCTTTGTTCAGGAGGTAGTTTCCTGATGTGTTCTGAAGACAACATAACACTTTCCAATGGATCCAAGCCCATAGTAAACTTTTCGCGCCCGTGCTTCTACATCCTGCAAATATATTACACGCCTTCTGCTAGGTCGACGAAAGGGGAGTTGCATAATTGTGGTCTGAGCTCTCCTACACTTTAATTAAAAGGCATGTTCTTGACATAGAAACTCTGCAATGCATCTCTTCCGTACCAGAAGAGGGGGGTATCCAACTGGTGGTATCCAAGGGAAGGTCGGGAAAAGAGGGAGGGGGAGGAGGGGGCTCTGTCGTTTGCGTGTTGGAGAACCCATTTGCGGCGGGGGCATAGCCAATAACCCGAGGGAAGCAATCAGGAAGCAATCAGGACGGTCGGGACCCGTTCGGACGGAGCTGCAATTTCAGCCAACTCGCACGCACACTTGAGCAGTCAGGCTTTCGCACCGTGATTTGCTCATAGGGAAGATGAGCTTACGTTCTCCTGAGCATGCAGTATTAGATCTGTAATAGGTTAAGTTCGATAAGCCTTCGAGGTGTAAAACGGACTGCCATTCACGTAGATTATCCTGGTGATTTTGTTGTCGAAATCATTCACAAGATTTTGTTTTTTCACCGGTCGCTGTCGGGTTCTTACAAATATACACGCCAATAACTAATCATAAAAATGCTCGAATACGCCTTGCCTGAACACAGCGACAACTACTTCGTTGCTCTTCGTCAGCGTGGCGCACAGACTTTGGCCAAGGCACGTAGCAACCGCAACGTGGGATACCCAGTCCCAAGCTACACCCGGGAAAAGGTCAAGTGCCACACTGGGGCACCTGTTACCTTCCACGTACCGTATGATATCGAACCTGGCTTTCAGGGCTACTGCGAAGACTGGACCATTTCCGACGCCAATCATGCTGTGCTCAAGAAGGCCTTTGATGACTATTATACCATTGCCCAGCTCTCGGTCAGCAATTGTGAACGAATGTGCCGGCTTAGTTTGCTGGATGGTACCAAGGAACTAAAGCATGCTATGCGCTACCATAGTGATGAGTGCGACGAGTACTTTGTGCGGAATCCAGAGGCCCACGGACGATTCTACCGCTACGAGAAAATTCCTACCGAAACGGTCGGACCGTTAAGATCAGACCAGGCCACGACCTTCAATCCGGTGGTACCTGCTGCTCGCCTGTAGGAACCTTTGGAACAGCGGGAACGAGAGAACAAATACCATAAATCAGCTGAAGAATTTGTTGACACATCGACACATACAGTATTATTTACCATTATTCATTTAGTGATGTAGCGGTGGTGACTATCTCATGTTTACGTCCGCATAAGTGAACTTCTCTAATTATGTGCCCGAGCCACAGGTATTGAACCAAAATTCTCCCGTCAGCTCTGTTAAACTCACATAGTTCAAGGCTTCGCATTCAAGGCCATGTTCAAAAACTGTTCGTAGTTAATCTGAATCCATCCGTTGTGGTTGGTGTCGTACTGACGGAATGAGGCAGTCAAAGTCTGCAGTGTGACCATGCACTGAATAAAATCGTCAAAGGCTATAGAATGCCTTCCCTGGCGGTCAAACTTGTATATCAGCATACCCACGAAGCCGGGAGACAGATTGTAACCAAACCGAGACAGGGCTTGTCCCAATTCGTTGCTATCAATGGAGCCCGAACGGTCACGGTCGAAGCTCTGGAAGCACTGCTGCCAGTCCGTGATGTACTTCCACAAGGACTGGAATTCCTGGAAGTTGATGGTACCGGAGCGGTCACGATCAAACAGTCCGATCATCAAACGCACTGTCTCATGATTGAAGGGAGTCCATGTGCCATTACTCAGGGCACGAGCTAATTCATCTGCAGTGATATTGCCATTCTTGTCGCTGTCAACCTGTTGGAAGACGCCGTACAGATAGTTCGGATCAACGGGAGCCGTCATCTTACAAGTGCCACGTATGTTCAAGTTACTAGCCTTACGTGAGATACTGCTCAATCACGAAGACATGATTTATTGCGTCATCCTACTGAAATACAACCGAACAGACATCACCAGAGGTCATCGTGTCACTCGCCACCACTGGCGGCAGAGAACGCGATAGACGAGACGAGAGGACGCGCGCGCACACAGCCGCACCTGCAATACGCGTACCTAATTTTCCCCATCGTCCACTGGTTCGTATTCCCAAACCGAAAACAAAGGGGAACGAAGGCGACCACAGAAACTAAGGGCGGAACAAACTCTCAAAATCGGGAGTCTAAATTTTGTTGGCACGAACCCCGCTGGTAAAGGCGCGGGAATGACGAAGGAGGCGTGAGGTGGCCCCCTCCTCAGCAGCTTAGGTCTGTCTCACCGATCGGGTAGCAACTGTTGTACTGCAGACTCTTCTCTTCTAGGTACTTCGGCTTTTTAATTCACGAACATCCGAACATGTCTTTCACAGGTCCAAAAGGTAAGACCAATACAGTGGGGCACTGCAAGAAATGCCACAGACTGTATGACTCATGCTGGTTTATCGTCTGGAAGGTATGGACCCACGAATCATGTAGGCAGACAACCAACCCAACATGCAAGGAGAACACATATGAATAGACAAGAAAATCAAAAAGGACCATGGATGTGTCTGACAATGAGCTTCTGCTTAGACGGGACCCTGATCGGGCAGAGTTTGACATAGATGAACCCGGATATGATGGAGAACATAGATCCAGACTTTGGCGGATTTACGCAGTGACATGGCGCTGGGCCGTGATCCTGATAGCACTGATAGTACTACTACTGTTCGCAGGAAATGCAAACTACTTAGATAGTGAACAGGCGCAGGGCTGTTTGGGCATTCTACTGGCCATAAGTTTGTTGTGGGTGACAGAAGCAATCCCTGTATATGCCACAGCATTATTGGTTCCCTTGTTGGGCGTGCTGCTAGGAGTGGTCACGAAGGGAGTCTGCGAATTTGACGGCGAGCGAGGTGCTTTTGACATTTCCTGTCAGCAAGACAGCGACTGTAGGGAAATACAGGAAACTGTTATGGCCGCCAATGAGAAGAATGACACGCTGGCTATGGAAGCAGACGACTATGTCAACGCCACTTGCATCCACGTTACCTCTACTTCGGTGGCAACGGCAAAAATCCTGAGCGGAGCCTTCTTCAAACCCGTGGTCCTCTTGTTTCTGGGCACTTTTGTTATGTCCAGAGTGATCCAGAAGCGGGGCTTGGATCTGAAACTGGCCGCTCTATTGCTCGGTGACACTCCCCGCAAACCGGCAACAGTGACACTGGTCATCATGATCCTAGGCTGGGGCTTATCCATGATCGTAACAAACGTCGGAGGTGCAATTGCCGCCGTTGGTGTGACTGTACCCATCCTGAACGCTGTCTACTCGTCGCTGGCACCCGGGGACACTCTGCCACGAGCAATGCTCGTTGCTGTTGCCTTTGCGTGTGACTTGGGTGGGCAGCCCACGCCCATCGCTAGCCCCCAGAACCTCATCACTTCTGACGTTACGAACCACATCGGCGCTGAATTGGCAGGGCCGAATTCCACCAACGCAGAACACGGAATCTCTTTTGCGGTGTGGATGTTTGTGGCAGTGCCCACGTCGCTGGTCGGCGTGATGAGTGTGTGGGTTTTGGTTTGGTGGTACTTCAAACCAAGCGACACACTTCTTCATTTAGGTGATGCTAGCATGGGTCGAGACGGTGGGAGTGCCAGAAGCAGTCAGAGGAAAAACTTGAAGGGACCTCCTGCGTGGCACGAACGGAACCCGCAGGCCGGGGATGCGGTAGTGCTGTTGACAACGGGAGCAGTGGTGTTACTGTGGTGTCTGAGCAGCATACCAGTAGTTCATGACTACTTCGGAGACATTGGAGTCACTGGAGTCATTCCCATAGCCGTGTTCTTCGGCACAGGTCTGTTGGATGAAGAAGACTTTGTTAAAGGGCTATCATGGCCTGTCGTGGTGCTTATCGGTGGTGGCTTGTGCCTCGGCACGGCAATCAGTGAAAGTGGACTCCTGCGGATCATGAGTGAGGGTATGGGCAATGCCCTCCCAAACAATGTCTACGTCAGCAGCCTTGGATTCAGCACACTGGTGTGGATCATGGCCAACTTTGTCAGTCACACGGCGGCCGCAGCCATCGCCATCCCTGTTGTGGCATCTGCGGGCGTTGCTAATGGTCACTATCGACTAATGAGTATGACTGCGGTAATGACCGACTCGGCAGCCATGGCCCTGCCCATTTCCGGGTTCCCAAACACTCTGGCCTTCGCCCAAATGAATCCGTACGGAGAGCGGTTTCTGTCTGTGCAGGACTTCTTCTTTCTTGGGGTACCCTTGGGAGCACTACAGGTTGTAATTGTGAACAGCATGGGATTTGCTCTGGCCTACGTGGCTGGACTATAGTACGGCGATTAACAATTTATGATGTATTTCACAATATCTGTGTGATTGTAAATATAAAATATGATATGGATCTGTGTTTGGTGATGTGTGTTTGGTTCTATGTGTATATCTCAGGCACTCGAAGGGGCCATAACGAATGCCGTGATCAGTCCAACAGCAGTGGCCGTGGTACCAACAACGGCTCTGCTCCATGCGGCATCCTCTTCGTCCAGGTCGATAGTTGTCCGTTTGCTCTTCCGCAGGGCCATGCGGAATTCCAGTAGCCGACTCAGAATTTTGCCCGCATGCTCCTCGTCGTGCGGTACTTGCTCAATAAACATAGACGCCAGGGTGTCCATGCACCTGACAAAACTGTCAAAGTCCCGAGATTGGTCCATGATCACCAGAGCTGTGGACTTGCGGATCTTCACATTGCGTTTGAAGACGTTCGGGTTGTTATAGCACAGGGCAATTGTGGACACAGCCATGGCCTGCGGAATAGCGCAAAACTGGAAAATGGAAGGTGTGCGGATGCGCTCCATATAGGCCAGAACGTCTGGGAGATGGCCAAGTGCATTTGCTACCAGTGCGTTCAGGCATTTCAAGGCCTGTTCAATGTTCTTAGGCTCCTTAAAGTCTGCAACATCTCCGGCGTAACGTGACCAGACCTCTCGGGGCCAGAAGATACGGCCCTCCAAAATATCCTCGTGGTAGTCACGGATAATATTCGTTTTCTGCAAGAAAAGACCCATAGAATTTGCAAGTGCGTGGTCCTTTCCCACGACCTCGTCCTCGAAGGCTGAGGCCGAGAACAAACGACTAAGGCCGATGCCTACCAGGCCGGCGACGTAGTGGCAGTACTCATCCCAATCCTGTACGGTATCCACGTCATCAGTGAGGTACTTAGCCATGCCATGGCCCATTTCCCGGCAAATGTCAGCGATGACAACCTGATAGCTGGCATCAAGGGCCTGGAATTCCTCAATGACAGTGCCAAAGTCCTTCAAGAGGAAGGCATCTTTTTCATTGGGACCAGAATCGTTGAAGGTCCAGCCCTTAACGTATAGCTTGGCATGGAAGTCCTTGAGTTCAGCAATTTTCTTGGTAATCTCAATGGTCATATCATCCTCCACAGTGTCCAAGCCACGGAGGACGAGGTAGAAGATGCATACGGCATTACGGAGACTGCCATCGAGGGCCCGAATGACTGCAGCGAAGGATCTGCTGGTTTTGTCAAGGTAATCATAACACTTGGCCTCGGAATCCCTTTCGAACTTGAGGTTCTTTGGGCTCGGGTTAATCAGACCCATGCTGTACCTCAGGACGGCCCATCCCTCCGAAAAGTTAAAAACGATTCCCATGTTTTTCTTTTTTATTTTCCCAGGAATGTCTACGAAGGACACTGAGTCCTGGATCTAGCTTAATATATAAGGAAATGATATTAGTCTATTCTGAAATACCTCTCATTTTCCTAATCGTTCTCGGTGGTGTACGTATTCAACAACTGTTGGTTGTTTCAGCTCTGCCAGGGTCCCCCCGGCCTTCCAGTCCCCGCGGTTCACTGGCCCCCTTCCTCCCACCCCCGTGGGTGAAAAACACACGGTCGACCCTAGACTCGCCCCACTTCTAGTTGGGATGCCTCTAATGGAAACGTATTTTTCCTATAATGGAAAGTAGACGCTGGTGTGTGGACGGGCCGGAGAGTGCGATTGGCTGGAGCCCCGAGGAGGCGTGAGGGCAGGGACGAGAGCGCGGGCCTCTCAAGAAAAAAGCCTTGCGGAAGAGAAGGTGGTCCCTCGGGAGGAGGGGTGCGAACTGGGGACGGGCTCTGAGAGATTCATATGTGCTTGGCACTGGGAAACGCTTATCAAGGTGCGCCTTTCTTCGTGATTTTGCGCTTGTTTTGCATCATTACAGTCATGCCTGGGCGAGAATCATGTCCCACGACCCAAACCGTACAGTTTTGAATTGATAAAACAGTGAAGACGAGGTAGAAGAGAGTGGGAAGCTATCCGGTTGTCACAGCTTCTCAGATTCTCCCAGGCCGAACTGTCTACAGCGAATCGCCGAAAATTAGATAAAATTCCCACAAACAACCATGCCTACTGCCACCCTCGACCTGAAGAACCAGGACGAGTCTAAGTTCGACCGCTACTACAAGCTTCATGATGTTGGTGCCGGTAAAGAAAACGTCGAAGAACGCAAGAATCGGGTCTTTGACATGGTCAATGACTACTACGATCTCGCCACAGACTTCTACGAGTATGGCTGGGGTAAGTCTTTCCATTTCTCTCTGATGTCCAAGAACGAGACTCTGGATGAGTCCATTAAGCGCCACGAGTTCTACCTTGCTCTGCGTATGGGTATGAAGGAGGGTATGGAAATTATTGACCTGGGCTGTGGTGTCGGTGGACCTGCCCGCAACATTGCCCGCTTCAGTGGTGCAACAGTGACTGGTCTGAACAACAACGAGTACCAGGTTAAGAAATGCAACCAGTACAATAAGGCCGAGAACCTGGACCATCTTGTCACGGGTCAGCATGGCAGTTTTATGGAGATTCCTGCTGAGAATGGCTCCTACGATGGTGCCTATGAGATTGAAGCAACCTGCCACGCCCCGGATAAAGTTGCCTGCTACCGGGAAATCTTTCGCGTTCTGAAACCTGGTTCCTACTTTGCTGGCTGGGATTGGTGTCTTACCGACCGGTACGATCCTGAAAACGAGGAACACCGCAAGATCAAGGCTGAGATTGAGGTCGGTAATGGTCTGCCTGACATCCTGACCACTGCTGATAATCTGAAGGCGCTGAAGGAGGCCGGTTTTGAGATCGAAGATGAATTTGATGGAGTGGACCGCGCTGAGGTTCCATGGTACGAGCCCCTGGAGCCTTCCCGCCTGTCCCTGAGCGGCTTCCGCACCACTGCACTTGGCCGCTTCTGCACTCGCAACCTTGTCTGGGCCCTGGAGACTGCTGGCATTGCACCGAAGGGCAGCTCAAAGACCTCAGCTGTGCTGGAGACAGCCGCAGACGCGCTGGTGGCTGGCGGCAAGCTCGGCATCTTCACGCCCATGCACTTTACTCTGGCACGGAAGCCCGTGGTCAAGGCCGCCTAAACAGCGCCCTGAGACCGACCCGATGGCTGAATTTCGGTAGGGAATCAGGTATAGGGTTACACAACAGACGGGAACGGATAAAGAAACTGACGTGAAACATTTCACCTACTCATGTGGAACAGCTGTTTTCTCTTTGCTGTATGTCTCAATAATGTATTACACACTCAGTCAATCATGACAAGCGAAGAAAGCATCACATTTTCTAGAATAGCGTGGGTTTCTAATGACTATATCGCGGTCTAGACCGCACGTGTAATTTATAAAGCTATGGACTTTTGTGTTGGCGGTCGCTTTCTAGGGGCGACTTCGGGATATAAAGTGTTCCAAAAGGGGTGACAATTGGTAGTAGTCACCATGGAAAACATGATGTTTTGAATATGGATCAAATCCGATAAAAATAAATGTGCACACTGTGTGTTTTGGATGTGTTGGTGGATGTGGGAGAGCGATAGAGAATTATAAGAATGCCGGTTGGCGGTTGATGACGATGGTCATTCCTCCTCCGTTAATTCCATTGATAAGGGGGGGAAGAGGGGGGGGGGTGCGGAGGACATTACACTGAGCAGGCAGATGCCTAAGGGTAGCGATTGATGTCTCGATGACGCTTCCGTTGCTGAGTCCCTGCAATCACAGAGTGGTCCATGGGCACCAGCAGCAATGGTCCGCTTGCCTGAGCAGCGCAGAAGACGGACCGTCCCGCGGGTGCTACGTGATCTGGCCAGTCGCCTCCAATAAGAAGGGGTCGATCGTGCTCACGGATAATGGTTGCAACGGCCGCAAACAATGGCGGCGTCGGACGAAGACCGGTCTCCCGCGCGCAGTGGTCGACGAGCGCCTGCTCGAAACCAGGGAACATACCGCTACGTCCTCCTCTGTCCGTGACCGCAAAGGCAGACGACTGAACGGCGCGGCCTTTCTCCGTGCCAAAGTACCACTGTCGGAGGCCGTAAACCGACCCTTGCGCCGTCACCGCAGCAACCAGCGACGGATCTTCCGCGCAAACGGAAAGACTGAGGACGGTCGCGTCGCTCTTGAATGCGAGCGCTAGCCGCAGGCTTGGCAGCGGAGCGGCACTAGACCGAGTCGCAGTCAGTGACTGAACGCCGTCACCACCCTCCGTGGCGACTAGCGGCCCGTTCGCAAAGTGTGGCCAGGCCACAGCAACGACGCCGAGCTTCAGTGCCAGCTGCACACCGGAAGCTGCGGGCAGGCTGGGTGCCGCCCAATTCCAAAGCCGCACTCCAGGGCCGCTATCGACAGCGAGGAGAATTTGAGAGTCATACGGACAAAACAGCACTCGCATGACACGCAAATTAGTCACGCAGAAGCGGGCCAGGGGCTCCAAAGAGAGGGCCTGTGATTTCGACTGTGCTTGCGGTGACAATCCGTCGTTGGTGACCACATGCCAGACTGTGACGTATCCATCTGGGCCACCGACTGCCAGCACCGATCTGCGGTCTCTGGTATGTGTGGGTGCTGACGAAGATGGAGACAATGAGGAGCGGGCGGCGCCGCTGACCAACGAAGGTCGATCAGCGTTGCTCGCGGTCCAATCGACACACGCAAAGCCCGCGGAGTTGGGGGTAGGTAGACACTTCGTGTCCACGGCAAGGGCGAAGGCCGGACGAGCATTCCGCAGGAAGGTTCCCTCCCAGGGCACGGCGTATAGTCGCAGACTGTCCCGGCTGTCGGCGAGGAGCACCGCGATCAGGGCCACCCTCCGGTCCGGTACACAGGACTGTGGACAGATACAGAAGTCAAGGACCTGCGCCGTAGCCGATGTGGTATTTTTGGAGCGTTCGATGAGCATACCACTGGCGACAGTCATGGTAGCACCGTTCTGGTCGAACAGACAGGTCGTCACACATAGATCCGTGCCAGATTGATCTGTCCGAGTCAGTTCACTGAGGGCGACCACAAATACTTTTTGTGGTGTCGCGTGGTACTCAGCACGCGGGTGGCGATGGCGCTCTTTCTTCGTCTTTTTCATATTCTTCTTTGGCATCTGTGTCGATTGCGCGCCAGTACCTTCGGACTCTCCTGTGCTAGGCAATGGACTGGTGCCAAGTCCTTTCAACGTGGCTGGCAGACCAAACCACCGACCATTGCCGTCACTGCTCTCGTCCGGCTCGGCCATGGAGAACAATGCGGGCGTCGGTTGCTGTGGTCGCTTGCTAGTTTCACCACGGATGGAGTGCTGAGGGTGAACATCGACGTAGACCGAACGGTCTAGGAGCAGACTCCGGAATTCTTGGAACGTCATGTTATCGCTGCTGCCATCAACACCTTCGGGCTTCACTTTTGAATGCAATGGTGGCTGCGACGTGTCAATCAGAGCAGGGTCGATCGCCTGCTGCTGCCAGAGAGTGCTCAAGTTTACTGTGGAGGCCTTGCTCCGCTCTCGTTCTTGTTTGTCTTCGTCTGCATGTTCTACCTGCTCATTTTCTTCGTCATGGTCATCTGATGCATCATCAGTGTCTTCATGATACCTTACACGTGCACGTACTCTTGATGAGGTGCGAGTGGATGACGATTGGACAGGGGTGCTGGTGTTATCGTTACCAGGCTTCTTAGTTCTCTTCTTCTCTTCTTTCTTGTTCGCTCTCCCACTGCTCAGTTTTTTGACGACGCAGTGCCATTGTTTTTCGGAGTCTTGTCGTGGGGCATCCCGCACGCCTCGCGGTGTTTGTCGAAACTCAGTTGGTTCTTGAAAGCACGGTTACACCGCGGGCAGTAGCTCTCCATGCGATGGACTCCAGGGTCGTCCGTCTGCGCAGCAGCCACAGCCTGTTCCGCCCCGGCTGTCTGCGTGTATTGTCCCAGCATGGCCAATCCGCCGCCGCTTGTCGTTGAGGTGCCCTTGCTCTCGACGTTGCCCATTGTGTAAGGGTCATACGGACTGCCGGTCTGCACACTCGCACTGTGAACACTCATGGAATGCGCATCCATGGCGGCCCCGTAGCCACCGGCAGCGCCACCGTTCGGGGGATGGCCGTAGTAACCGGCCATCTGTGGGGCGGCCGGGTGGTGGTGCTGCGGCAGGGCGGCAGCGGCATGGTGGTAGCCAGCGACGGGTCCAGCTGGTCCCCGTCCTCGCATGTACATGCTCATATCGGCAGGGTGACTGGGGCTGTGCATGGCACCGGGTGCAGAGGCGGCAGCTATCCGAGGCGCAGCTCCAGCAGGCCCGTTCGCCCCTGCGTGGTGCGCCGCTCCCACCGAAGGGTCGAGGTGCATGCCTGGAGCCTCCAGGCCTGCTGCTTGAGGAGCAGCCGCGGCTTCCATGCCATAGTCCGGTCGTTGGTCCATACCCATCTCTGCAGCACTCATGCCAGCAGTAGACGAGGGTCCTGCACCGGCAGGAGGTACCTTTTTCACAGGCAACCGGGCTAAAGCGGAGCCTGCCTTCTTGACTCCGCCTTGCCGCTGCGGGCAAGTCTTGGAAATGTGTTTTTCAAATGGCAACTTTGATCTGAACTCTTTGCTACAGAAGGGACATGACAAGGTTCGTCCATCCATACCAGCTGTGGCCTGCAGTTCCGGTGCAAATTCGGAATGCGATTTCAGATGCTTCTCAAAGCTCAATTTGTTCTTGTAGATCTTTCCACAAAAGTGACATACCTGTTCAAACCTTGCTGGATCCTTAGAGGAATACTTTTTGTAGCGCCCGGCATACCGTCCTTTGTACCGTCCCTTGTACCTGTCTCCGTAGTCGTATTTCTTCTTAGGTTCCGGTGAATCCTCTCTGGTAGCACTCCGGTTGATCCCACCCTTGGAGGCACCTGTACTCCCTCCGGGGGTCATGGTTCTGATCCGTGCTTAAACGACTGTCTAGTCCGGACCCTGGGGTGGTGCTTACTGAGCCGGTGGAGGATTTCTGTAAAATGCCAAGCGTGGTGATATCAACCACTCACGACATGATTCGGCGGGATCTCTGAACCAAGCTCTATTTGTTTACGTCCCCTTATCTCGCTCGATCCTCCAGTGTTTGTATCCAATCCCGTATCGGTGAGGTAGTCGTTGGGAAGACTAGACTGTGGTGGACCCAAGGCTACAGGACTAAATTGTATTCGGGTGCCCGACCAAGTCTCTTTTGCTTTCGATCAGCTCAGTGATCAGGTCAAAAGATCAGGTGTGCCTCTTGAAATAGTCGGGGAAATAGACCCTGTCCGGATCATGGTGACCTAAACAACTAACCCAAAAAGCATTCCTTACCAAACGAGTCTTCCGTATTGGAAGCGCACCGTCGCACTCACACACTCGAACATGAGGGTGCCGCACGAGACAAAGCCACAGAAAACATTTGAGATGCCAACCGTTCTCAACTTACTCCAGGCCTTGCGAGAGTGCCTCACGCAGTAGCCACACGAACCCATCATGGGGTATCCTGGAAAAAGCCTATCCCTGTCTGCGCAATCAACCCTTCTCAGCAGGGCAAAAATATATGCAATATGACCCTGGGTCTCTCCCTCAGTTTTTTTTTAAATTCTCGTACACGCCTGCCAATCTTTCTGCTCCACCGCTGTGTCCCCCCCTCTCTTTCTCCCCCAACTGTTCCAATTTTCTAACCCGTCTGAACCAGGAATTCACACTCTGCGACTGTGCCCCGTTGGATCCTCTCTTGCTCTGCTGCTACTGCTCAGCTTCCCAAGAACGCGAACCGACCCATCGGCAAACAAAAAAAGAGACCTGTCTCTTTTCACTTTTTTGTTGCCCCCCCCTTCTTCTCTCTCCTCTCGTGCTCTTCGGTCATTCGCTATGGTAAGAATGTGGCGCGTAAGGCCCGCCCTTTACCTCTCGCTCCCTCTGTGTCTGCTTCTCATCTTTCGCTTATCTTCCCCCCTCCCCTTTCTCTTCCCTCCCCCAAAGGGGCTCTCTCTCCGTTTGGCGGGGGGGGCCTTCCCGACCGCTCCATTCCTCCGCCATTTTCCCTGTGGGGTGGGGGGAGCCCTGTGAATGCGCAGCCCTTTTGCACCGCCGGGTACGAGCGCACAGAGAAAGGCGAGAGAAAAAAAGCCACCCGGGGCTGTGTGGGGAGAAGTGCGTGGTGAGCGCGCCCCCCCCCCACCCCCGGGGGGGGAGAGTGAGCGAGACCGCGACCGAAAAAATTGAGAAATTGCGCAGAATTTCTCGCCTCATCAAATTCGGTATTGAATGTACTACTTATCACCGGGACGGAGGGGACTCCTGAAAGGCCCCTCCCCTCACCCCTTGTCTAGAAAAAAATGTGTTCGCACCACTGGCTGCGGAGTGGCTCCCGCCAATGGCGGCTAAGGGGGAGGGCGGTCCCTAATCTACCAGCAGGACTGGTTCATTGAGTATTGCGCAGGCCGGGAGAGGAGGGGCCCCCCAGGGGGGAGGGAGTGAGAGTTACAAAATAAAACCGGGGAGGGGAAGCGGGACCTGGGAGAGAGTACGGACGTTTGGCTGTGGGGTGAGTGAGGGCGCAGTTAGTGAAAGTACTGGAGAGGGTCAGTAATTGGGAGGCCCGGGGTTGGTGGGGAAGAGGGGGCCCCGGGGGGGGGGGGGGGAAGGAGGAGGAGGGGGACACGGTGCCCTCGGTTGAAGGGTGGGTCTTCGTCTTTCGTCCAACCAACCCAGTTCCCCAATATTTCCCTATTTTTTTTTTTGCTTCGTTAATTCCGTCTTCCATTTCGTAATTTTCTTATTTGGAGGTACCACCTTCGTTTTTTATTTATTTGGGCCCTCTTTTTATTGGCATTCGCGTTCCGCTTTCATATTCTCCCGTCAGCCGCTGGGTTTATCTGCCCTAGGAATCATTCGCTGCCGACAGGTCGGCCTGTTGGAAAGTGCAACCGGGTGAATACCAAATATATTGATTATTTTCCACAGGCCTTACCATTTACGGTCGATTTTGGTAACGGCTCGGGGAAGTTCACGAAGCGACGGATCCGAAGGCACCGAAACGGGCCCAAAACAAAGACTTTGAGCACGGTCCCCCCCCCCCTTCCCCCCCCCCCCCCCCCCGGGGGGCGTGGCGGGGGCAGTAGGCGAACTCAGGTCCAGAAACGCACTCATCGGAAAGCGCAGGTCCAGTCCGGCTTTGCTTTGGTCCTTTTCGGTCACTACAACGTCTATGCGGGGTTCAAAGAAACAGTCGAGACTTCCCCAGCAGTCAGAAAACCTACGTTGCGAACACCTTTAGCTGGGTCGCTCATCGGATGGTTTAGCCTCGCTGCAACTGACATGGAATCTTCGAACGCCCGTGTCCATGGTTTACAACCCCATGAATGATTTTACATTAAAGGTATGTATGAATTGGACTGAGTTTTGTACAGGGTATGGTAGGGGTGCAACCTGGCAGTAGCGCGGCATCCCGCAGATGGACAACTGGAATCGTGGCTTCTTAGCCTCTTATGGTACATAGAATATAGTGTTTTCAGCACTAGTTGAGGCATCCGAAAAAATTCTAGCAGCCCATGGCCTTGGAGTACGGGGGTAATAAGATATCGAGAAGATAAAGAACGAGCTTGAGCTATAGATCAATATGGCGGCAGGAATCAAAAGTAAGTATCATTCGTGAATTTGATAGATCTCCGAACGAAGAGAAAGTTTACTGACGGCTAGCAATTCTTTACGAATTTTTTTATATAAATACAGCTTTGATCGCGTTGGCGTTCTGTGCTGCTGTTGGAATACTCTTGGTTATATTGGCATGCAGCCTTCCACAGTACAAGTAAGTGTATAAACCATGGAATTTTCTAGGGCGCATTCAAGACATGGCCTTGCCTTGGATAAGAACGCATACGGTATAGATTGTAGCATGCATACTAACACAATGGCCCTTTCCATCATCCTTGTTTCCTTCCTATCTATACAGTAATTGGTTGCCCTTGCTGTGTGGCATCACCTACCTGCTCTCCCCGGTACCAAACATGATTGGCAATCATATAGGTGGAGATGGATTTAGTTCGGGACCAAGCACATCAATGGATGTAGCAAACTTTATGACTTCATGTATAGTCATTTCGGGATACGGCATTCCAATTGTTTTATCTGATTCCGGTGTGATTGAATATGGTGCGTCTGTGCTAACGATCATTGGCAACACATTGGTCTTCGTCACTATCGCGGCATACTACGCCCTCTTTGGTGCTGAAGAGTGGTAATCCATCATCCTGCATATGACAAGTTAACGTATACTGTATTTTGATTTGATGAATATACTAAACTCTCTTTGTGTTCGTCGTAGTACGTCTATCAAACTTTGTATGTCAATTCCTCCGCATGAGGAAAATCGAATTGCAAAACGGTGATCATATTAAGGATTCTGTACGGTGGTACGGCGTCCTTTAATTGAATTCAATTCTGGGCAGCCCCTCTTGTCAAATTGAATACTTAATTTCATGAGGTCTTCAAGACCTGGGTGTTGAATCCACCGAAGTTGCTGGTTTGTATCCAACGAGCCCTGCAGAACCATGCCTTTGGCTTGCAAGTTGTCGATACTGAAATATGGATTGAATGGAAAATAATTTGATCTGCATATACTTGCGTGTGGCTGCTTTGAAGTGGGAATTACCGTGGCTAGTCGCGTGGTGTCTGCTTCAGTTCTGGTTTTCACCTTCTTGGCCGCGATTAAGCTCACTTGTGGTTGTAGCTGTTTAGCTTTGAATCCCTTTTTTCACTTCATTACATTGTTAAGATTTGTACCTAGTATTCACTTTGGATCTGCGTGTTCTTGTTGGCATTATCATTCGATTGGGCCCAAGGGCACCCCAAGTATAAGGGGGCAGGGAAGGGAGGTAATTGTTTGTGCTGTCACAACAGACGGTTACAATACTGAAGGCGGGCGTCCTCTGTTCGTAGTCAATTACTTTCCCTCCGTCGAACGGTTGAATGGCGGCAGCCTTTCTTCCCTGTGTTCCTGAATATCCTTCTTCCGTCACGAACCATCGAAGGCGATTGCTTTCCGAGTGAGTATATATGTCCATAGTCTTCAACTAGGTTTAGTTACACTCTCGTAGTGCAGATATTTATGGGAACCGACTTAGCATTGACTGTGTGACTGGGCATGTGGATCCGCTGGAACTTTCTCTCAAAGTTACGAACTCACCATGTCTGATCTTCCGCAAGGTTGGGTGAAGAAGGAATCTCGCTCACGACCTGGAGTGTTTTACTATTTTAACACCGAAGATGGTACGTCCAGCTGGGAAAAGCCTGCCAACGAGCAGGTGCGTGCTGCGCATTTACTTGTGAAGCACAGTGGCAGTCGTCGTCCAGCCTCATGGAAAAGTGAAAAGATTACTCGCAGCGAAGAAGAGGCCCGAGAAATTCTCAGGGGATACCAAACTCGCATCGCTGCCGGAGAAACCACTTTGGAAGAGCTGGCCACTACCGAAAGTGACTGCTCTTCTGCAAACCGTGGTGGCGACCTTGGTTGGTTTGGTCGTGGACAGATGCAGAAACCCTTTGAGGACGCAGCATTCGGCTTGCAGGTCGGAGAAACGAGTGACATCATTAGCACGGAGAGTGGTGTGCACATTGTAAAACGGACAGGATAAGGGAACATAAATATCATGTTTCGTACTGTAAACATGTGAAACTCATGGAAGAAGCGTTTTTCATGATTATTGTATGAATGATTCGAAATGGCATCAGAGTAGAATAGCATAGAATAGAATAGAATAGAATAGAGATTTAATATTTCAAAACAGACAATACTTAATGGCCAAAGGCTGGTGACAAATTGCTCGTACGTGTTTATCGACCGGCTCTTGATGGTTCTAGCGCGTCATTGGCGCTTCGGCATATTCAAGCACGTTCTACAGTCCAAAACACGAGCTCATTTCTGCTCCTTCTGTAGAGTGAGCAAGTGGTTCACGATCTTGACCATATCACCGTTGAAGTTGCGAATGAGGTCGTAGTTGAGCTCACGGTCACAGAAAGACATGGAGAACAGTTGACTCTGCAGTTCCTCCTCCTCGGAAGGTGCCAGTATGCGGGGCGCAGGTACGGTATCCACGTCCTTCGTGGCGGCCTCCGGCTTCTCAAGATCATCGGCTGTTGAGGATGCAGCATCAACGCTCTTGCTCTTGACCAGTACAAAGCCATCGTCACCGTCCTGGACACTGGCGACTGATGCAGTGCTACTGCTGCCTTTGGTAGCACCAGCAGCAGCATCAGCATTTGTCTGAGTGGATTGCGTGAACTGAGCAAGCTCAGTAGCAACCGTGGCCTCAGGTGCGATCACCTCTACATCACACCACAGCCAATGGGCGCGACGGTCAGGCAGCCAGCGGGAGGCAATCATCCAGTAGCTCCGGAGACGCTGGCCGGGTGTAGCATCATTCGGGACCTGGAATTCAACGGAGATCTCGGCAGTCTGACCAGGTTCAATCTGGGGCAGGGATACAAAGCTTTTCTCGTGGAACACATTACCGTGACTGAAACGGACATAAGCTGCGTCTGGGGTAGGAGTGTTACCTTTGTTGACCACACGCCAGGTCTTGATGAAGATGGAACCGGGTAAGACGGGGGTACCATCAGGCACGGTTACATCCTCAACAAAGTGCAGACTGTGACCAAGCGAGGAGCTGGAGGGGTTGCTCTTCTGACTCTCGCTACCGCTGGCGGCACTAGAAGCATTTTCCCTGCCCTTCGTTTCTGCAACACTTGTCGAAGCGGGGAATTTGCCCTTGGCAGCATGGCGCATGCCACGAGGCATTATGGGGTTAGTCCACGTCATCTTTCTGAATGAGTGCCCATGGCCGTGTTCAGTGCCATAGCATCGCTCACACAGATCGTAGTCCGGGCATGTCAGGCATTTGTAGCGGATCGGGGTGTTCAACTTTTCATGGCACATATCGCACCACACGCACCCCTGCCAGGGGCGACCGCCACGGTGGCGGCGGCCAGGACCTCGGGCACCACCGCAACAGTGGGTTGGCTGTGCGTAGCCACCGGGAGGAACCCACCAGTGAGGGTGGTATCCGGATGGAAGGTCAGCTCCGCCGCAACACTTTGAATCAGGCATAGACTTGTCAGTCTTCGCAGTCTTCTCGGCATCATCGGAAGTAGCTTTATCTGCTTTTCCAATTTCAGCAGCAGGGGGTGAAGAAGAAGTGGTAGAAGTGGAGCCAAAGGCATCATTGGCTTGTTGTTGGACCTGCTCAACCATGTCTTCGGCACACTTCTTGAAGGTGTTAAAATTCTCCTCACCAAGGAATGAATGCATAGGAGCGATAACTTCGGGGCGGCCTAGACTTTCCCTGGCCCACTCTAGGATGCTATTGAAAACTTCCTGGGGGGTCGGATCCGGAATAGCGGACTCCTCGTCCTCTGGTTTCTTCTCATCGGCATCATTCATACTCTGGATCGGCGGAGCTTCAGTAAATGTTCGCTGCTCCTGGGTGACCTCATTCTCTACCTCATTCTTTCTGCGACTCACAGAGAATGTCGGCACACGCTCGGTCCTTGCAAATACTTCCACTGCTGCCTCAAGATCCTCAAGATCTACGACCTCAGTGGGCATATAATTGTCCTCAGGATCCTCATAGGTGATTATCCAGGGTTTGCCTTCGTTGCTGCCGAACTTGCGGTCCAAGACATCATGCACTTCAGCGATGCTTTCCACGTTCAACTTCACACGACGCCGGTCCGTGGCGTTAACAACTTTCACTGTGCAACTCAACATAATTGCCAGTTATCGGTCTTGTGGCCCTATGAGAAATGTGTCCTGTGTTACCATTGTGACCATGATCTCCTTCAAAAATACCTGCGTGACAATAGCAATTATCATTCGAGAACAAGCGAAGAGGAAGCGTATTCCGCAAATGCTGGTCATCTGACTTTAGCGATCATTGGCCAAAGGATGGAACCTTGTACACCGTTGTTCTAGACTCTTTCCATGGATGTCATGAACATTTACTTGGGCCCATTGTACGCCACCAACGACGCACTAACCCGATCGGCCACCGCAGAACAAAGCGCCCCAAAGGGTGCCTACCTCGGTACATTTAACAGGCACCAAACACAATCGTTAACCGAATTGACCACCCCCAAGGGGGGGGGCCTTCTTCCCCTCTCAACTGCAATTTTGGGAAGCCCTTCGGCGGCCAAATTGCCAAGACTGGTCCTGGCTCTTTGTGTCCTTCTGTACTCAAGGTCGGTACTGAGGAGACCCGTGGAAAAACGCCTGCCCCTTCACCCCTCCCGGACGGTCGGAGGGGAGGAGGGGAGCGGGGAGACCCTCCTTCTCTCTGTGTGGGTAACCGGCTGCAAATGGATGAAGTATACCCCCATCGAGAGCTTTTGTTTCAACCCTCACCGTGGCTCTCATCACTGAGGACATCATAATCAAAACAGCTACGCCTTTGCATTGATCCATCGCTACGTACCCAAATGATGATTACTATCGGAATGACCATGGCCATACATTTCGCCTAGATATGACTTGAAAAAGACTAGTAGGATGGTCTGGTGAGAGGCAGGTGAAACCCTTTGATCCGGAAGTTGGCTAACGGCCTTGGCCTTGTTCAGCAAGTGTTAGGACGCCAGCAATTTGGCGCTGGGCTGATGTGATTACACCCGTGGATATTGGTGAATTCGCTCCTATGCGAAGTAAGACGAACTCACTGAGTCTGGGGCATACAGATACATCCTGCCGTGGGTGCTTTCCATAAATCCATTATCTTGTTGGATGAAGGTGAATTCAAGAGTAACGAGTGCCCCTTATTCTTCCCGACAAGCAGATTTCTAGATGATGTGGCAGTATCCTCTCCTCCGTATTCGGGGCCTAATAAATATATGAAGGTGCAGCTAAGCCCCAAGGGCACCGGGAGCGTATCATAAGGCTGCAGTGGGCAACCACACGTCCTATAAGAGGAAAGTAATCAAATAAATCAAATATTGAATTTATATATGATTTATTGATTCTGTAATTGAATATGTTGTCGGCAAGATGGGAGGAGGGGGTTCGCTTTTATCTTTTCCCATGGTTGGGTGTCTCTGGAAGCTGTGTACGAAACCCGGCCTCGAAAGAACATGGTTGCTGCTACGGGTAAGATTCCGTTAGTTTACTTGGCTGGAGGCCAGTGCGAAAACTTTTCTAAGTGGTCCACGTTACGAAAACGTGGTAGAAGTGTCAGAAACCCACACAGGCACAGCGGGTCCCTCGGGTCTCCACTTCTATGTGGTGACCCTGTTTGACTGCACAACACAAACCAAACCAGAAACACGCAAAGAGAAAACCCACCACCACCTACCACAACCATACGAGATCTTCACAAGAGAAGGTATCTCTTCCCGCCTCGACAAGTCTGCGCTGTACTGTGCGAAGGGGAAGCCATGGTCGCGAGATGGCAGCCGGGCATGCGTGAGTAATCGCCTACTCTATCTATTTGGGCTTGCTGAATGAAGAACGAACCCAGGACCAGGAGAGGGCTGTTGAAATTCTCCCCACTGGACATAGTGGGCGGAAATTCATTTGAAAAAGAATTGCAAATTTTTCTGATGGAAAATGAACCATTTGCAATTTTCGCGCCAAACACGAGGGTGAGGAAGGGCCCTGCCTCCAGGAGCTAGAAGAAGGTGCCCCGGTGGTGGATGGGGTGGACCCGCTTCTTAGCGTGTTATACCCGTTCATTTTGGCTTTTCTGTCTGGGGGTCGAAGGTGGGTTCGCTTCGCGCTGCTGTGCATACACACCTATAGTATGCAAGTGTGTAATTGCAATTGCATGGATGTGTTGTGGTCATGAGAAAGAGAGGAGAGTTAAAGTGTCAGGTATCACACAACAAACTTTGTTGAGCACGTCTTTTGGCCTTATTACGCTGTTCAGCTGTCACTGTGCTTGCATGTGTCACTCATGCTGTGTAGTATGACTTTGGATTGTGCACATATAGGCATCAACACGGTTTGGCTCGTTTCTTTTGTATGTTTGCCTCGGATATGTGTGAAGGGGGCCTATAGGAGGGTCGACTTCAAAGCAACCGCTAGAGAAATTCCCGGACATCATCTGGCCATGCTAAGCCACCGCTGTCAACTGTACTGTGCCATTCTCTGTACTTGGATCGATGGAACAGCTCCAACTTACGATGGTATCTCAGTTATCAAGTAATTCAAGCAGTGGGGAAGAATCGAAACTATCAAACTTGTACTCATATAGAAAAAGCAGTGGGAGTCGAAACAATGCGTCTCATCCCCCCCACCCCTCCCCCATTCCCCTTGTCTCCTCCCACACACGCGCACACTCCCCTTGCCTCGCACACTCACTCACACACGCAGGGAGTGGACATCCATCATATCATATCACATCACATCGCGCTGCCGCAGCAGCTCATTTACCGTTTGAACCTACTAACCTCCATCGCATAGCACGTTTCTGTTTGCCAGCATGAGTTGCTCCGGATGCGACCCGACATTCCTTCTTGGAATAGAATTGCAGGCTTACTCGCTGCATTCGTGCATATCACGAAGTAGTCGCAAAGGCTTATCGCTACACCAGACTCATTCATGTATACGGCTTCCTTTGTAGCGATGAAACTTTCACACAAAGAAATACCGAGATGATTTAAAAACAGTGGAAACCAGGGGGGGGGGAATAGGGACAAGAAGAAAGATGCCAAGATCGTCAGCAGTGAGAAATATCCGTCGCATCGCCGATTCCGGATAATACAAACAGTGCGGTGACCCCTGTTTCTGAGCCAAATGCCGCACCATACAATCCACCCCATTCCCAGTCGTCTCCGCTTTCATATCTTCGCCATTCCTTCCGTGTGTTTGAAACTCTGCAGTTCCTCTTCCCCTCTTTTTTTTTTCTTTTTTACTCCTCGTTCTCCCTTCTCCCTCTCTGTGTCACCCCCCCGTCAAAATCACATGTTTTAAGTGTGCCGCAACGGCAAGAGACATGCCCTACAATGACCATTTAGGTCATGAATAGGTAGTGTCTCGGTCACTTTCCCCCTCTCACAACATCGGTAATCTCACACTATTGCCTGGCCTGTTTATACATTCTCTTGAGAAAACTGTGGCTTTATCTACATCATACTGAACAATGAGTCACTCCGTTTCATAGCGCTCCGAAACCTGTTCTCTAAGTCTATTCCGGAAGAAAGACTGAAACTTGTTGCTGAACAGCCCTCCCCCTTTTCTTTCCCTTTCTTTTTCGTCATCAATCGCCCTACACGCTTCCCGCTATGCCAGATGCGGGTCAATTTGGTTCCCACATTCTAAATGAGTAAGGTTCTGCACCATATTGCTTCTTCACACATACACAATCTGCTGTTGCCTAGCCTCTATGTGTCAGAGACAAGCATTCCTTCCCTCCTTCTCCATGGGGGAACCATTGTCGAATCAAGCAGCATTGAAACCAAAAGGAGTTTAACCAGACAACGTCCGGCAATCGCTGTTGGTTGTTGTTGCATTTGGTGATGGGTGATGCCCAACCCTTCCCCACACCGGACGGGCGGGCCCCCCTCCTCGTCTCCCTGGGGTGGCAGCGGGATCCTAGCCCGTGCTCTTTGGCCTGGATGTGCCCTCACTAGTTGCTTTGATGATGGAGCCCCGGCCACACACACCCGCGCACAACTGGCTTCTATGCACTCTTCGGGGTATGTATCGAGGATGAAAAAGCCCACGTAACGCTGGATGCTTGCTCATAACCCGGAGTGACACACAGCCCGACTACATTTGGAATGCTGGGGTGTGTCTCCTTTTCCTCCCCTCGAGGAGAGAACATACAGCGACCACACAGAGCACGTACGGAACAATGTGAGCTTTTCCCCGTTCCGTGGTTCAATGTGAAACTATGTTTGTAGCAGGAGGGGGAAACTTGAGAGACTGATGGTCGACTGGGAGAATTCCTATGCGAACTATATGCAGAACGACGTAGAGTGCAACGCTGGGCATAGGAGTTGTGAGTTCCCAGTTATAGAAACGCTACGGTGGTCATACTTTTCCACTTGTGCAACTTGGAGCCAGGGTTTCTACTTCCAGAGTTGTCAGGTATTGGCTAGCCTACAAGAGAACCCGTGCGGGTCAGGTGAGCAATGAAACTAGCTCGCCTACAGGTGGTTGCGTCTTCAGCTTCTGTGTTCGAGATTGAAAATTGTGTGTCTCTTGTCTTCGTACAAACATTCAAGAGTGTGCATCCTCCTGTGTTAACGATTGCGTTTGGTATCATTGGATCCCCAACGTCGTCAGACGGGACACATTCTTCCCCGTTCGGGATCCCCCACTATCCTCCATCTTTAGAGACGAGCGAAACTTGAAAGTAGAAAGCAGGCAAACAGAGTACTTGTGTGTTCAGTATGGTATTGCCGACAAAACCTTTTTTGGACACGTGGTGGAGGCAGCACATAAGGAGGGACCACCTTCAAGAAGCATTCAAAGGTTCGAGATTTTGCCATGACAATACTAGCAAGGTAACATAGTAATACATGGATCATCCCCCGCAAACTCACACTGGTCTTCATTTACATGCGCAGCCGTTTGAGACGGGGGCTTCCCCTATCAAGATCACCAACTATTTTGAAAAAAAAAAGGAGGAAGGGTCCCCAACCGTTCCTCTTTCGGAAATCCCGTTGTGAGCACATATAGAAAGCATGCGGTGGACAGTTGTGAAGCAGAGGGGTGGCGAAGCAGTTCAAGTGTTGTCTGTGAATTTGCGAGTGTGTCCCTAGTGTCGCGAAAGCTATAGCGTCGGAATGCAAGTTATCGCGAAGGGACGAGTGCTAGGAACAGAAGGGAAGTTTGTGAGCGAACTGCTAGGGACCATACATCAAAGGAAGCGCGAGTCTTGCATAGTAGTTGGTGCGGAGCCAACGGGAAATATTGGCAACCCCAACACCCAAGACCAAATCGCGAGTGTTACCGGATGGGAGCCCTACAGTGTTAGATGTCGCTGTTTTGGTGATCATGCCGAAACCATGTCTGCGTCCACATCATTCCCAGTATAGTGTCCGAGGTGAGTAGTCGGGATGCTTCCGTCAATGTCTACCTCTCGAAGCATCCATGCCCTTCACACAGGTAGGGGATGGGTATGCGGACGTTTCCAACGCGAAGAGATTAATTCTGAATGGGGCCCTGAGGCTCATGTAAACACTGAGAAGTGCATCTACATGTAGCCCCATCCCCTCCAAGACCCTGCAACCCTTCAACACCAGTCTCTTTCTCCTGTGTTGTGGCTTTGTCCTGGCCAGACTTCATTCGGTATCTCAGTATCGTGTCAGCAATATATGCTGGGTTGGCAACATCAGGCACATATACCAAACAAACCCCATCCATCGCGGTTGGTGCTCTGCGCAACTGAGCGGATGGCCCGTACCGCCTTCTGGATGTTAGAGGTGAGCGGCGTGGAATCGTACACATATACAAAGGTAGAATAGTTGCAATACATCCGTCAGGGTTAGTAGCAATTCAGGAACCAATAGCTTTAAGCGACTCTACGACGGCAAAAACCCTAATGCTCCGCGAAAAGCCAGTTTGAAGCGACCCTACACCATCCATCATTTTCTCAACTCTTTGCAAGGAACAACTAAGACATTGCCCTCTCCGCATCGGCCCTCTAATTTCATATACTCGGTTCCCGTGCCCTTGTGTTGAGCCATCAACTCTTCCGATGGACCGTGCCACACGCAACGGACCAATCCGGATCCACTGGTGCCAAAACGGCGTCATTTGATGCCAGGAATGGGAATCGCGCCACGTTCTTTATCGTCTACTTCAGTCTTATTGCTGCTTGTCTTGAATAGTATGTTCTGGCTGGTGTCTGAAAATTTTGCGTTTGCCTGTGTCATTGCCAGTGCTGTAGGCAGACACAAATGAACGCGATATCATGCCTCCCTTAGCATCCGATTTCGAACTAAGCGGACAGACATCCGCTATCTCGGTTTGATTGCTTTCGGTCAAACAAGGTGCAATTCAGGACAGCAAAGAAAGGGGGTGCTCAGATCACGCCCAATCACAAGGACGCGTCACAATGGCATTCGTTAGGAATGCAGGCTTAGTCGCAATCCTGGTTGATGGGTCAGCCTTACCTTTCTCACCACCCGTATCACACAGCGATCTTGCAATGCACTGAAATACTGTACACGTAGTATGTGTGGGATTTTGTTCTGCGGCATGCCCCTCTATTCCCGACACTACACGGGAGACCCCGAAGCGACAACCAAAAGAAGGCACATCCGTGTTGCCTTCTCGTATCTCTATCTGTCTAATATGGAGAAAAGCCTGTCTATGTATGAAGACTCACTGGGAAAATCGTTGTCGGTTGCACGCGATTACAAGGAAATACATCGACCAAGAGAATGGGAACCTTTTTTCGGCCACAACTGAAAATGGTTCTAGCCCTGTCATCCGCACTTACACACGATACACACGAGTCTCTTCATTCGCAGCCGTTTGATCAACCTTACAGTGGAATGTTTCAAGTGCTCTTCCTTCGGGTGCGGTCCGATCCGTTCGATGATGCAACGTGCACTACTGGTCCTTGGTCTTTCTATGATAGGATGGTCGCAGACATCAGAACTGCTGCTAAATACAGCGCTGATCACAATGTGATTTGATGTGTGTTAAAGATGCTGCATGCGTCGCGTGTGTCCGCGGGTGGTGGGCAATTCTATCAAAGACAAGGAGCACATGATTTCTCGGCATCTTTGATGCTGATGGATACTTCTGAGCCAGCAATGAACTTTTTTCAATTCACTGGCACCACCTAAATCTGCCCTTCTTTCTTTGTTAGTCAAGCAGCCAACCAGGTACACACTCTAAATGACGCGATATCGCTCGCGCTTATATTCATCTCATCTGCGTGCTGCTATAGACATGTCGCCCGTTACACTTTGTCTCGAGGTAGATGGATATCGACTGTGATGATGATCAACACAGCGTGCACTAGCTGTCAATCAGACCAAAATGGATCCGCGGGACAAGATGTTTGCGTAATAATGTATGTGGTCATTAAGAGAGGTAAAACCGGTATAGTAGGGATATGCAGAGCCGTAGAACGGCTTCATGGTATCAATGATTTAACGTTCCTATTCCTCCCCACAAATCCACAGTCGGCCTAGTTTTTCTTCCTCTTCCCCATGCTCCGTCCTCGCCTACCATAAACTGAGGTAGTCCAGAGTACGAAACAGGAGGAAGAACGGCTAAGGCAAAAATGAAAGACCTGAACGATAATAGGGCGCGAGTTGGCACCAAGCACACCAGCCACATTCAGATAACACTCAAAAACGTGATATAAGTCATCTCTTTTCCCTCTGCGTATGAAACGAGAGCCGCAGGAGAACGACTTCAGCGAGACACTAGAACGTGAACAACCCAGCACCAGGTTAACATGGGATTACCCTTCGCCGGGGATCATCACGATTTAGCGCCTGCTTGCACCTGCGACGTAAACAGAAATACTCCACTCATGACCACCCATCAAGAGGCCACCTGGCAACAATAACGAATATCATATGTTTCGACAACAAAGAGAATTCCTTGCAACAATTACAGGAAGGAATAAAAAAGTGAAAATGAAAAATAAAATTCTTAGTAGTTTCACTCTTTCTTGAATGTTGTCCATGGTTTGCCGTTCCGTGTGTAATGGAGCGGATTTATCAATGTGCTACCGGTCCCGCAACGAACGCGCACGTCAGCAATGCTTTTCGATTTGTCACTAGATTCTCCGCACGAACATTAATTTTTGCGTAGAAGGGATACTGGGAGTGATATGGATGTTTGCCACATTCCTCTGTTGGACCAGTCGGGAAGGGAATCTACCAAGGTGTAAACAGGGAAAAAGATTCCGGAACAGTTCAAGAAAACAGACTCCCCATTTCTTAACAAGAACGTCTGTTTCGCAATTGTCAACCACAAAATTCCATAGTTACTATGGGACCAAATTGTGAGTGGGGATCCGTCCGTGCTTAGTCGTCCATATTCCCCTGCCCTGAATGTCTAATGTCCACTTAGTTCTTTCTAGATGAGCGCCCCTTAATCTTTACAGCACTCGTGCAGTATGTGGTCTCCTCGTTTCCACAACACTCCTTCGTAGGGGAGCATTGTATCGCAGGTTCCGCCCCGCGAGCTCCGCTCCCACAATTTCCCCTTTACTTCTTTTCTTCCTCAATTCCCCC
>PDIP01000035.1:0-40291 GCA_002811645.1 Corallochytrium limacisporum
GGGGAGGGGGGGCACCAGGGGGAGGCATGTGGGGTGGGAAGGTGCTCGCGCCTTGGGGAAGGGAGGGTGGACGAGTAAATCAATAAAGTGAGAAAGGTTGCAGAACCCGACCGGGAATTGTGGCTCCTGATGAAGCGCTTACGATTCTTTCACAATTAAGATAGGTGTTTTCACTCTAAATATGTATTGTTATATGTATGCATGTATGTATGAATGGATGGATGGTTGAAGGATGGATATGATGTCAATGGTTATTGCTACGCGATGATGGTAGAATTAGCATACTAGGCTTTGCTGCAATATCTTTCGCAGACACCCTCGACAAGATTGTCCATGATAATTGCATGCAGGCCGCATCTGCAAGCCTTAAATAGGAGCCGAAAAGTTACGGCCAGTACAGTTATTACACCAATAATACTGAGAATGAAGCTCACAATCCGCGTTCCACTAGTGCTTAGGCCGTTGGCTTGAACAACGATGAGCCAGGCTGATGACACGGACACTATGGGGAACGTAAACGCCAAATGTCCTGCATTGAATTCTTGTTTGAAGACGATTGTGTACAAAGGACGCAATAGCATGAGGTAGAATAAGATTGCAAAGTATAGAAGAGCAAGTGCAATCCCATTGCCGTCTTCGTCTGCTCCATCAACGGCCACAAAGGCAATCGAGGCAACGGATGGAGGCGCAATCATTAGCCACATCAATGGTGTCGGTTTGATGCCTGGCATCATCGAAAGGAGATGAATCACGACCAAAATCCAGATGCTCATACCTGTGTATAATGACCACCGAGCCCAAATGTCCAAACCTGCTGCAACACCGACCTGGGCAAGCATAAACCATCCAACAGTAAGCATAAGATTGGACAAGCGGTCCTTGGCAAAAACCAGAGTAGGAGCGGCATCGGCTCCATAGAACCACGTTGAATAGATTGTGATCACAGATATGAAATAAATAATCGTGAAAATGCAAAATATGATTCGCAAGCCAGTCTCGTTTTGGAGATGCGTAGGAACACTGATGGTAAGGAGCAGTGCACATAGGAAAGGCGCATAGCATAGGCCAAGCCTATCGGGATCACGAAATTCTAAACAGAACACAACTCTTGGATACTTGACAAGCTTGACAATGAAGACACCAACGAAAAATAGGTAGAATCCTAGCGACGCCCACCAAAGGACTAACCAAAATTCTTCTGGTACTTCACCCACTGCAAAAATATTCTCATTCTGGTTGAGAACCCGGGCTTGGTTTGCAATCGCAATCCAGCCCAGAGGCCATGCAAAATATACTACGGAAAATCTTGACAGTACTTTCGAGTTCATTAATCGCTCGGCTTCCTCGTCCGTGAACGCACAGGGTACCTCTGCTGCATGGTGGCAGACATGGCGAAATGCGTCTCGGCTAGATTTCAAAGTTGCCCGACGTTCCAACGGCGAGTCTTTTTTAGTTGCTGCTGTGTCATCCTTTCCCTCTTTGGACGTTATATTGGAGCGCCGATCATTACCGTAATCGTTTAAACCTTCCTCCTGGCTAGAAGGTGATGAGGCTGCGGAATTTGACATCCCGTCTGCGCGTCCCACACACACACACTCACACACACACACACACACACACACACACACACACACACACACACAGAGAGAGAGACACTATTCGATAACTTAACTGAATCCTATGTCCGCTGATCGTCTACAGCTCTTTAACAACCTTTGCTTAGGCTTCTCCGGTGATGTGGTAAACTAATCCTTCTGTCCCACACAATTGAGCCCAACCATCCAGTTTGGTCATCCCACAGTCTGATTCTCACATGCCATTCCAGGTGTCCCAATACCCTCAGACCGGAGGGTCGCTGTGCGCAGAAGACCTGTGTGACAATCTATAATCACCCATACTCCTAAGCCCAGCCAAAATACGTCTTCTTCACAATTTCGTGGACTCTTCTTCTGTGGTGAGGCCATACCCCCTTCTCCATTCAGTGGTCCTAGGAGTATGATATACGCGGTCTTTTCGTACACTGTACGCACTGCCAAAAAAAATCTTCTACACTTCAGTATTGCATGTTCCGACCTTCATCTCACTCGTGTATCATTAAGACTTCGTCCTTAGGAGTGAATTCCTTCAATTCCGAGGTGGCGAGACCCGCCCTTCCGCTAGCACTCAGTAAGGGTGCGGCTGCGACGCACCGCGTTCCGCCCCGTTCCGTGTCTGAGGGACCGGGATAGGAAGGGATTCCGCTATAGTCAAATAATAGCAAATTTTCGTTCACACGAACTGAACCGGCCAAATCTTTCACCGGCCGCCGCTCCCGCTCCCCTTTCTGCGGGTACCAGTAGCCACAGAAACACTTAGATTCTACTGTCGCAATTGCTAGGAAATGAGGGTGTCGTCCCGACCAAAGGGGAAGCGAAGGAATCCAAGGGGAGCGAACAAGCAAAGTCCCATGCTGGGCCGCAATGTACCAAACTTTGACACCCAATGCAGACACCGCTGTCCCTCTCTGTAACGGATTTTTCTCTTTCCCCTTATCGGCAACAGGTTGGTGTGATACTTTACTCTGGGGCGGGAGGGCTGTGGTGGGCAACAGAACGGGAAACAAACTTCCCCCCCCCCCCCTTTTACTCCCGTCCTCCTTACCCAGCCCACAGTTCTCGATGGGACGGATGCTTTTGTTTTTTGTCTTTCCCAACCTTGCTTTCAGTTTTCTTCTCCTTTGCTTTTCCGGGAACTGTAATATTGATTAGTTGGCCTCCCTCACTGGTCTCCCCAGTTTACCCAGGCACACCGATGGCTTTTTCCCATCACGTCGCTTTCCCATCCGAGCTCTCTCCCTGTCTGGTTTGAGTCTCTCACAGTACAGACTCCCCAAGGGGGGGGGGTCGGAGGTCATAGTTCCTGCTCCGCACTAGTGGCTATTTTTGTGTTCCTGGTGGGTTTCCGCTACAAAGGCAGTTAGTAAGTCATTCGCCCAATTTGTGAACGAGGGTATGGTTCGAGTCCACCTCTCGTTTGTAGGGGCCCTGCTCTAGACTTCCAAATTAAGGATGGGGGATCGTGGACCGGCCTCCTGCTCCAAACGGGTACGGTCGCGGAGACAATGCGTTCTCTACATGCTCGCTCACAGGTCCTCGAGGAGGACACAACTATTTCAATGGCAATTGTGTTGACAGCTTGATATACCTTGTTCATGTTTGGATACAGGTGTGTGGTCAGGTACATGTAATATGTGAAAGTTCGCGCACAAATGGCTACAGTACCCGGCCTGTACATGGCTAGTGGCCGTGGGTCCAGACGGTTATACCGCGGGAATGATTTTGCGTCAAAAGGGATCCCACCGAAGCCAACCGGTAGTTCCCATGGGCTTGCTTTCAGGGGCCAGAAACGGGTCTCCTCCTCCACACCAGGTACACCACAGCTTCGATTGAATTCAACTCATGATGGATCATACACACCACAGTCATATTCAAGTACATCTGACATTCAGACTCCAGTGACTAGGTTCAGTACTGAACGACTAAGCATCTGTAGTAAACCTGTCGGAGTGAATTCTTCTTACACAAAAGTGATCACTGCAGCTCGACTGCGCCCTATTCTTGGGCACGGACAAGGGCAAACCAAGATCTGCCATGCACAGGAAGGTGTCGGAAAACAGCCGAACAGTGTGTATGTAGAAGCAGACGGGTACGGCCGTAGCTTTGCCTTCGATCATGTTTTCGACACTGACACTGACCAAGAAAGATTTTTCGAGGAATTGGGTAGACCTTTGGTAAACAGTGTCCTGGAAGGATATACTGGATGCGTAATGGCATACGGCCAAACTGGCAGTGGTAAGACACATACAATGGGCCTCTTGTACAGTCTCCAAAGCAATTCATACGTCGGCTCCGATGAATCCTTGAACGAGAGTAGCCGAAATTATCACACTCATGACGATGGCTTCACCGCTCGAGCCCTCAGCCAAATCTTCCACACCGTGAGCCATGCTTGTCCAGGAGAATATCGAGTCGCATTGAGTTTCATCCAGCTTTACTGTGATGATGTACTGGACCTGCTGAGTGACCAAACATACACATTACAAATTCGGGAGGCCAAGAAGAGGGGTTTCTATGTGGATGGCCTCACCGTGGTTCCGGTACTGAGCTACAATGAAGCAGTTGACGTTGTGAACAACGGTATTTCCCGACGCATTCTTGGGGCAACAAGACAGAATGATGCATCATCACGGTCGCATGTGATTCTGCAGATCCAGATTGAGCGGTCGGACCCGGTTACAGGAAAAGTGTTTGAAAGTTTGTTATCTCTGGTTGATCTTGCTGGTAGCGAGCGGGTGAAGAAGTCCTCATGCAGCGGCGGCCGTCTGGAAGAAGCCAAGCACATTAACAAATCCTTAAGCGCGCTTGGCACCGTGGTTGCAAATATGTTGAATCCCAGGGCCACCCACATCCCCTACAGAAGTTCCAAGCTCACAATGTTGCTGCAACGTGCCCTATCCGGTGGCTCCATAACTGCTCTCATTTCCACGGTCAATGTCCAACAGGACAATGTCGAGGAGACCCTCTCGACCCTCACATTTGCACAAAGATGTAGTCGATTACGACTACGTACAGCTTCAGTTGATCAACACTCGAACCAGATGTCTTCGCCAAGTCCTTCGTTGCGAATCGCCACAGGCATGGACCTCGAATTGCGAAATAAATATGAGGACCTTTCCCTGCGACTGGGGCGCATGGAGCAAGAGCACGCAGGTTTGTTACAAAAGTACCACCAGACTCTACATGATATGTCATCTCCCGACACATCGATTAGGAGCGGTACCTCTCGCCGGACAGAGAACGACACGGATTCGATGCCTGGATGCGTCGCAGCGGAAAATGTTCTCAAGGACATTGCAATCGGACAAGATGGGCTGTGCCGGAACGTGAAAAGGAATATGAACGGGACGGTCAAACTAGGAGATGCACAGAACCTTGGCGGGCTCATGACCATCGGCCCAGATCATGCCATGGATGGGACAACTTCTTTGACATCCACAAGACATCCGAACACCCAACAGATGCAGTCACCCTTGGTGGCACAACATAGTTCAAACGCCCAAGCAGATAAGCCGCAAGGGCCTTCTCATATTCTGCGATATGTGTATGAAGTACTCAGAAGCATTGACAATCTGGCCGATACGTCCAAAATGGCGGCACTCTTGCAACAAGAAGGTCTTTCTTTTGACGGCACCCATCCTCTTACGCCCACGAAAGTGCCTGACATTGAAGAAATTCACGGGAACAAGGCCATGTTGCTGACCATTCGAAACTTGTATGAGCAAATTAGTCAGAAGATGACCCGTACCCATGCAATCCTCCGTGTACAAGCTGTTCGCAATGCAGATCTTGCAAAGCAATTGGAGGAGGCACAGAGTGGTTCACGTACTACCGAAGTGCCAGCGAATAAAAGATAATGTAATTTACTAGAAGGTTTAGAAATTTAAAACTACTGGTTGCTCACATCGTCGCGTACTTCGACCAGCACTAATCCCGCCAGAAACCCAGTGTAGAGAAAAAAGCCAGTCCGTCTGGACTGCCCCTCCCTCCCTTGGGCTATCCATTCACGGGGTTACCAGTAGTTGGATGCAGCTGTTTTGCTCGCGTGGTGTACAGGCCTACGGAGGATCTTCGCAGTCGTCACACCATCACAACTACAATCTTGCTCAATCCTGCATGTGGTATTCATGAAGAGAAAGTCCTAAATACAACTTCGGTGCTCTATAGATAGTCTGTATCTTTAAGGCCAAACGAATTAATTTAAGGAGAATGAGTTTAGGCAGATAGACACTAAGAACCACAACTATGGAGTCGATGCAAATCTTTGTCGACACATTTGCTAGCGCTGTCGATGCTACGCCAGTATCGAAGGATGCCAACTACAAACCAGTCTACGGTGCCATCTGTGATATTATGGATCAATTTCGGGCAAACCAGGCCAGTGGAATGCTGGATCGGCGAGATACCGTGCTCAAACTCTACGACACACTGATGTTGTGCTACCGATACGACAGCTGGCATTTGAAGCAGCTTTCAACATTCACAGTTATGCATTTGATTGCACAAGCACCTACTAGACTAGTTGATGAGAATCTCGAACGGTGGACGAAGCATCTTTTGGAGTTACTGTGTGACTACAAGCGTGAGATTCGTGATGCCGCCAGTCAAGCACTCGGCCAACTTGCGCGAGCGATTGGTACTGACATCTTTGACGTGGTGACGAAAGACTTCGAAGCCCATCTCGGCCCGGGAGTACAGACAACTCATTTCCAGCCCTTGGAGGGTCACTGTGTGGCTATGGGATACATTATTCGGTATGGGACCAACATCCGTCCGAAGGATGTTGCGTGGGCCTTTGACCTTCTTTTGCCCTTTGCTAATGCCACACACCCTACTCTGCCGGCGTTAGGTGAACAGTACGCGGCTTTTGTACGCCGCCAGTCGACCAAGGCTTTAGATCGCATCCTGCGCTCTACATCTGTGCGGACTGGTGTGAGGGAGAATTGGGAAACGTACAAAAGGTCAATTGAAGAGGTGTGGATGGGTCGTCTACGGGATGGTAATATTGATGTGAGGCGCGTCGCATCCAGCCTCTTTGAAGCTGTGATTAGGTACAGAAGCGGAACAGAGAGTGATGACATTGTCCGGGAGATTGTGCCCTTAATTCGAAAGTTCGTTGACCAAGACGCAGGCTGGGAAGCTCGCCACGGTGCCGCCTTGGCAATGCAACCTATTGTCCGCAACACAAGCTTTATTAGTCATCCCAAGGAAGATGCTGACATTTACGATATGCTGCACGAGCTCATCAACAGTCGCCACGGTATCCCGGAAGACAAGGACTTGGGCCCTGCAGGATCTGCAAATGCCGCCGCAGGACAGGCTTTGATTGACTTGTATCTGACTCATTTGATTCTTCAGAAGAAGAATTCAACACCGGGCATGGAAGAAAAAACTTCAGATGCATTCCAAAATATTATCAAACCGGATATCATGCACTTGCTCTCTTCGGAAACTGCCTTGCTGCTGGATATGGGTGATCAGTGTGTGTTGAAGGTAGCAAGCCATTTCATCCATGATGCCAAGGCCACACCTGACACCCTTGCTGCCGTGACCGACCTGGGTATCCAGCTGTACAAGAATCGATTCCATCCATCCATGCCTGTCCGTGATGCTGCAAACAAGGCTTGGAATGCTTGCATGGCTCTCCTGGGTACTCAAGAAGCTATATTTATTGAGAATCATTCAAAGACCTTGCTGACAGTGCTGATGCAACAAGTTACCGCAAAATCATTTGATGTGCGAGATTCTGCCTTCCAGGCAGTGGAAGCTGCGTGTGGATATCAATTTGGAACCGATACCTATGAGCGTAGCTTCTCTCTTTCTTTGGTTGCATCAATCGAGAGGGGCTGCTATGATACCAGGGGCGGCCCGAACAGTGAGTATCCCCGGGCAGCTGCATACAGGTCTCTCGCATCATTCTTGACTCACCTTGCGTCCCCGCGAAATATTGCGTCCTCGGACGTTGTTAAGGATGTGGCTGCTGCGGCAATCGTGCCTATCACAAAAGCTATCGATGACGATGAGCATGACTATGACTCACTTTTTAAAGGTGTTTTGCTGGTGGTGGCGGCCATAATGAAAGTCTTCAGTGGCGCCAAATGCACTTCACTTATGAACAAATTGCAGGTCCAGGCTGTCTTCCCTGTCAGCCGTCTTGCTCATGTTGAGAACCTCAGACGGTCTTCGGTTGTTGCGCGGATTAGTTTGGTGGGTGACTATGAGCAGACTTTCTTGACAAATCACGCTTTCTTCATGGAAGCTGTTTGTGATCCAGCCCAGTACAACAACGATCCAAAGTTCCGAATTGTCCCCAACGAAGAGGATGAGCCGGACGAGGATGAGAGGAATCTGAACGTGGCCGTTTTGAAGCTCGTCTCTCGTGGAGTCGTTCGCGCTCAATCCATCGACAACAAGCTGGTAAATGAAATCTTGAAGATGTGTTTCCTCTCCCTCCGCGCGCCGGATAACCAAGACAGCCCCTATGTCCGCAGTTGTGCACTGGGAATGCTCGCAAGTCTGTTGAGCAGCGGCACTCTCCAGAACATGGACGACGAGGGGCGAGCGCTTGCTCTTGCATGTGGATGGATAATTCTCGACTGGCTCTGTGGAGAGGAATTGGCGGTATCAGAAGAGGTGAGTGAAGCTGTCGCAGAGTGCTCTGGAGATGCAAGTGGGCTCGGTATCAAAGATTTCGATGGTAATTACCTTGAAGAGTGTCTCGCAGACGACGAAAGAGCCCCATTTATGGCACCCTCTTACCATATTCTGTGCGAACTGGCCTTGAGATTGCAGGGGAATTTCCTCAAGATTGTAGTACAGTACCTTGCCGGTATGAGCAAAGCCAAGCCTTTAGACTCTCTCAATTTGCTGTTTGGCAGCCATGCTGGTCTGAACACCATTGCAGCTGTGGCAGCAAAGACCCAGACCTTTACTCTCCAAGACTTTGCCACCGGGCTGCGTGATATGATCCGCGACCCGTCTCCTGAGAATGCAATGTACGCAATGGCGGCTTTGGGATCTGTGTCCAGAGGAGTACAAAATCAGGCCGATGCAAAGGATATGCTACAAGGCTTGAAACTCTTCCGGATTGACCCGGAGGAAGTACCCCAGGACGGATCTGCCAATGTGTTCATCTACATTGCCATCCGATTGCTGCGTGTATGTTTGCCCTTCAGCCAAGATGATCTTTTGGATATTCTCGTCACTTGCAGCAATCTCACTGATTGTATACGTTTTGATGAAGTGGACACGGACGAAGAGAGCAACGACATCTTCTGGATCGAGAAGGTCAAAAATGTGGGCTCCGTAATGCACGCTTCGAAGAGTCACCGACTTCGTGAGATTGAAACTGATCGTCTTTTGCTCTCCATTAAGACTCATTTTGATGGCCGCGACACTGCCATGAGCATGCAGGCAGTAGGAGAAGGATTTGGGCTGATCAAATCGGAGGAGCCTGCGAGTTCATTTACTAGATCTGTGCCTGCATATGCATTGCTATCCCGCGCAGTGGAATTTCTGCCCATGGAATTTAGCTTGCTGAGCTTCATCTTCACTCTGTCTCAGGACAAGGTTCAGAGACTTGGGCTTCCAGGCACTTCCGGTAAGCCTAGTGAGATTCTGGCCCTTGCCACTGCGGTTGCAAAGAAGACCCCGTCGGACGAAAAGCGTCGAGTCATGCTTAATTCTATGAACCGTACCGTTGCGCGGCTTGGTCACAAGCCTTTCCACCGTCTCGAGGGTGGACAGGCTTTGATTGCCTACATTGGCGGTGCTTTCGAACTCTGCAAGGCCTGCGATCTCATCTTTGACGGTGGCGTTGAATGGGAGTTCCTTCTGCAATCCATTGCTGACAGCCTGGAGAACGAAGACATAGATGTCAGTGCCGATACTGAACGGATTTTGCAGGACATGGCAGTGGTGTACAATGAGCTGCACAATGGCGCTACCCTGCTGCTGCCAGTTCCCAAGTTTGTGGAAGTCGGCGCTAAGGAAAATGCCACATTTGATGCCAAACAGTCTGGGTGAACAATGTAGTGGAATAATTGACATACAATAGGCTCAATAGATAGGTTATTTTTCTATTTTTTAGTGAATATGTTCTACGTGATTTCATGCTGCTTTGATCCCGCGCAGTCCCCCGCTTGTGTCCAAGTTTGAGAATACCGACCTCTATCTAATAAGTGTCATTCAATTGTTGTTTATAACACTGCATCCAGTTTACCGATACATGAATTCCTGCTCAAGGTTGGCAGCGATTTGAGGTTCCCACTTGTCTCCGTTGCTGAGCAGCTTCTCCTTGTTGTACAGCAGTTCTTGATGGGTTTCCGTTGAGTACTCGAAATTGGGGCCCTCGACAATTGCATCAACAGGGCAAGCCTCCTGGCAGAATCCGCAGTAAATGCACTTAGTCATGTCAATATCGTATCGGGTAGTGCGTCGGCCGCCATCCTCCCGTGGCTCCGCTTCAATAGTAATGGCCTGGGCAGGACAGATCGCCTCACACAGTTTGCATGCAATGCAGCGCTCCTCACCGGTCGGGTAGCGACGCAAAGCATGTTCGCCTCGGAAGCGGGAAGAAATGTAGCCCTTCTCGAATGGGTACCGAATAGTAGGCTTGGGCCTGAAGAACATATTCATGCACACAGTCATACCTTTGAAGATTTCACCGAACAGCATGCTCTGTGCATTCATATCCCAGACTTCGGAGGATGTGGGCGGAGGAGTGCCAGGGGCAGCCATCTGGCTCCGCACACCAGTTGTGATTGTGCGAGCGGCATTAATCCCATGCCGACCAACCGAAGTCCGACTATGAATAAGACGCAACATGGTTTATGTGTCCTCCACATAGAAAGCCATAGTGCCATGCCCTCACATGTTTGATTGTTATGCCACATACGTAACATAGCTGAAATACCTATTCATCGAGAACCGCGGAGTGATACAAGTCATCCAACAAACGACCATTTAACAATATATTTCCATAAAAGACAACCATTAAGGGGAGTGCACATCTAAAAGCTTAGACTGTGCTGGCATCGAGAGAATGGAATTTCACGAACAGCGGGTACGAATGCGCGGTCTGTTGACTTGCATTGGCGGCCCTGCTCCATCCAGTTCCACATTCTCCCAACTCCCTTCCCCTCCACCAAAGCAGCGGGTTGTTTATGAACACAGGCCCACCCGATCCCCTCCCGTTGGGCAAACAAGTGGGGCTTCGGGAGGGGTTATTGAGCAACCCAGAGCCTCACGCTGAAAGTATGGCACATTGCGTTGGTCCTAAGAAAGCAAATTGCCGATTAAGTATATAAAAAGAATTCTAAAATATAAGAGAAAAAATTGTTTCATGATAATCCGGATATTATCTTTCATGCTATACATTCGATCTATTTGGGAAAACCTTTGCTTCTCGCTAAGTATGACTCAATAAGGGGAAAGGGACGGCTCAGTCCTCTGTCTGAGTTTCCTCATCCGCATCCTCATCCGCTTCGTCTTCCTCATCTTCATCCTCCTCTTCATTATCGTCATCGCTTGATTCCTCAGCATCATTTTGTACCCATTCTTCTTCTTCGTCTTCTTCACTGCCACTTCGAACTAAGTGAGCAATGCGAATGAGATTCCCGGCAGAGAAAGGGACGGTAGACCCATCCGGAAGAACCAGAAGGGCCGTCTCGTGCTCATCACCATCGGCATTAGATCCCGCAAGCGCCCGCTCTTCCTCAATAGCCTCTCGAAGCGCTCGTGCCCTAATCCGCTGACTACGCCTGAGTTGATTTTCATCATCAGTGTTTGGAATCGCCAGATTGACATGAACGTACTCCGGCTGCTCAGCCCGATCCTGGCCCTCGCTTTCACTGTCAGAGTCTCCTACAGCAGTTGGCATGACGGCTGCGAGTCCATTATTGTAGCTCAGTGCTTCTGCCCACTGTTCTTCGAAGCCGATCCGCAGACAGTCATCGGTAACGTGGGGATCTACGTCCTTGATGACATCCTTGTGGGGCATCTTCCAGCTGGTCCAAACAGTCCAGCAGCTGTCCAGAATGAAGCCCCAGTTTGATGGATGTCGAAAGACGACCTCAACGGGATATGAATTCACTTGAATAAAGGATCCTTTCACACCCCGACGATAGATTGTGCCCTGGACAAAGCGCCAGTGCAAGTCAAACATGGGAATGCTTTCTTCCACTGGGTCCCCGACTAGAACACGCTCGATCACACCAGTTCGCAAGAACTTGAGCTGGGTGGCCTGACGTCCATTCCACCAAGGGTCATGATCTGTCCAGTCCGTTCCAGCCTGTTTCTTGAAGCGGAAATTCCAAGTGAAATCGCACAATTCATCGGTACGAATCCAATCCCTTTTACTATCCTTAATTGACCCAAAGTAAGCCTCTTTGGCTCTACCTTCTACCTTCATCTTCTTGAACTTCTCGGGCACGTATACTTTGTCGCTCCAGAGTTTCTTGCACAAATTGGACCATAAGTGCTGCGACTCAGCTGAGTTCCTCCATAAACGACAAACATGACCTGCTTGGAGCAGATCCTTTCCGTCATCCAAGTGCTCAAAGATCAAAAGCAAAAGATCCGAATTCTGCCGGATCAGATCCATGGCTGCGGTTGGTACAGGCATTTCGCTTTGCTTAGTATTCTGTCTTTGCACTGATTTCTTCTGTGTCCTATACCTCTTGACAGGAAGGGTTTTGGTGGGTTGCGCTGCCTTGCGCTTGAGACTGCGATATCGCTTGCTCAGTGGCCTTGCCGTTGACGACCCCATTGCTCCAACAGCAACCCAATGGATGCCCCCAACTCTGAATTCTTTCTGCAGTTCCAGGGCATTCAACAACAATGGGTAATGATTCTTCTACGTTATATATGTACAGAATCCTAAATATCCATCCATGCCTTTCAAGTCGGTGTGGCTCCGAGTTCCTGATGGATACACCAGCTCTTGCGCCTGCGATACCCTGCCCTGCCTCATCAGCACCAGTGAGGAAAGGGAGGGTGTCTCTAAGGGTAAGCGATGTGCCTCCCAAATTCCCGTGTTACACACGGCTCAGTTCAAGAAGCGACCTGACAGGCTACTCGAGAAAGTCTCGTGACTGTGGCTTTTTTCCGTGTAAGGTGACGGGGGGACACTCTCCCGCACCCAATCGCCACAACCCTCTCCCTTCCCCCGCCCATGGCAAGTTTGCTGACTTTCCATACATTCAGTAGGGGCCTCAGCTAGCAAAAAGAAAGTACACAAATGGGGGGAGAGCAGCGAAGGCGAAAAACAGACGACGAAATTGCCGGAAATTGATTATCACATATTGATATCTTGGGTACCAACAGAGAAACCCGCCCGCGCTGGCTCCCCTCTGCTCTCCACGCGGGGCCTGACCCCAAAAGGATTGGTTGCTGCTCATGGTGGACACCATTGTCAACGAAACCATAACGTACTTAAAGCAACTGGTGTGCAAAAACACACTAGATCAAAAGAAACTAGGCGGATACCCTGTTCATAAGAAATTTAGGAATGTGAAGATCATGAAGTGTACATGACGGAGGAACAGTCAAAACACACATGAAGGTCAAGGCCATTAACCGCGTAGGTAATTACTACCAGCGCGACTCCATCAATGAATTGCACAGGGTGCATAGAAATGCGGCTCCAGAGCTGCACCCCTTCGAAGAAGCAAGGGAATACAAGCGAGCCACCAATGCAGCCAAGCTTGAGCGACTGTTTGCGAAGCCGTTCCTTGGTTCGCTGGACGGACACACGGATGGAATTTACTGCATGGCGAAGAATCCCCGTCAACTGAGCTCTTTGGCGTCTGGTGCATGTGATGGACAAATTCGCATTTGGAATTTGATCGACCGAAAGTGCGAAACTGTCTTTGACCTGGCCCACAAAGGATTCGTTCGGGGTCTCTGTTTCTCGCCATTGGGAGACATGTTGATATCTGCAGGAGATGACAAGGTGGTCAAGAAATGGAAAATTGACGAAGGAACAGGAAAATGGCCTTTGCATGCAGATGATATCATCCAGGGCAGTGCACCTTATACGGCTATCGACCACCACAGGTCAAAGGAAGAATTCTCCACGGCTGGTTTCGGTGTGCAGGTCTGGGATCACCATCGCAGTGACCCAATTCAGACATATGACTGGGGTCATGATACAGTCTATAGCGTGCGCTACAACTTGGTTCAAACGAACATTTTAGCTAGTACAGGAGGCGATCGGGCAATAGCATTGTATGACACACGAGTTTCCAGTGCGCTTCAGAAGGTTACTCTTGCAATGAGACCGAATGCGATCTGCTGGAATCCCATGGAAGCCTTTAACTTTACGGCGGCTTGTGAAGATCACAATCTGTACACGTTTGATATGCGCAAGCTTGACATGGCATTGAATGTACATAAGGATCATGTTAGTAGTGTATTGGATGTTGATTATAGTCCAACGGGACGCGAATTCGTTTCTGGTAGCTATGACCGCACCATTCGTATTTTCAAGGTGAACGAGGGACACAGTCGGGAGATTTACCACACACGGCGCATGCAGCGTCTGTTTAGTGTGAAGTGGAGTTTGGACAACAAGTTTATTCTATCTGGTTCTGAGGAGACCAACATTCGCATCTGGAAAGCAAACGCGTCAGAGAAGCTCGGCACTCTGAGACCACGTGAGGCACGGGCTCTGGAATACAATAACCAACTGAAGGAACGATACAAGAATCATCGTCAAGTCAAGCGAGTTCTCAAAGATCGCAAGGTTCCTAAACCTATTCATAAGGCCAACAAGATCAAACGAGTCATGACTAATGCGGAGCAGAGGAAGGAAAACAATCGGAGGAAACACAGTAAACATGATGCGCCCCGTATTCCCGAGCGCAAAAAGCACGTCCGTTCAACAGCAGAGTAATAGATAGCATACACATGATGGAATAGTAGACTGTATATTACTGCTTCAACGCAACATCACGACGTTTCTGTACGCTACCAGCAAGCTCTTGCAGCATGGGGATCGTCTGTTCGAAGCTGACGCAGGCGTCCGTAATCGATACACCGTGCTTCAAGCTCTTCGGACCTTCTTTCGGTAGATCCTGGCGGCCCTCATTAATGTTTGACTCAATCATAACACCTTTCACCGAGAAACTGCCATCCGCAACCTGTAGAGCAATCTCGTGAGTGACAACAGGCTGGTTCTTGTGCAACTTGCGACTATTTCCGTGGCTGCAATCGATGATAATGTTGTGCGGGAGGCCAACCTTGGTAAGTCTCTCCTCCACAGCCCGAACATGCGTACGCTCATAATTGGGACCATCAGATCCACCCCGGAGAATGACATGACAGTACGGATTGCCGTTCGTACACACAATGGCAGCAAGTCCCTGCTTGGTAACAGATAGGAAATGATGGGGGTTCTTGGCAGAACGGATCGCATCGATGGCGATCTGAACATCACCGCTGGTACCATTCTTGAATCCGACAGGGCAAGAAAGCCCAGAGGACAACTCACGGTGGACCTGGGATTCAGTAGTACGAGCACCAATAGCACCCCAAGTAACCAAATCAGCGATGTACTGTGGTGTGATCACATCAAGGAATTCCACGCCGCAGGGGATACCCATTTCGTTGATCTGAAGCAAAAGTTTACGTGCTTTACGCAGGCCCTTATTGATCTGGAAAGTACCAGTGAGATCAGGATCGTTTATGAGGCCCTTCCATCCCACTGTGGTCCGGGGCTTCTCGAAGTACACCCGCATGATGATGTGCAAGTCGTTGGATGTCTCCTGCTGAATCTTCTTCAGTTGTTGAGCGTACTCAATAGCAGCCTCAGGGTCGTGAATGGAGCACGGACCCACAATAACGATGAGACGATCATCTCCACCATCCAGAATCTTCTGCGCAGCCAAACGCCCTTCTTTGACAGTGCGCAAAGCTTCCGCAGAGAGAGGGATGTCCTCCATAAGAATAGCTGGAGGAATCAAGGGTTTGATCTCCTCAATACGCTGGTCATCAGCCTCGTTCAGAGTCACCCAGCGCTTCTTGCTGGCAGGGCTCATCACATCAATTTCGGCCAGAGGCCTCTTAAGGCTATCTCTAGTAGTCATTCCGTTGGGATTCGTAGTGGGACTCATTTCCGTGATCTGCCACCTAATTCCAACCTTGGGGTTTCTGAAGTTCACACACCCTCGTCATTGTTTACCTGCACCTTTCCACCCGCAAACTACCTTCACAGGGAGACTGGATTCGTGGTTTCGAATCGATTCAGTTTGTTTACAGGAACCGTGGCAACTTTTGTTTACTTCTGGACGCGAAACTTGTTCCGGTGGCGCTGTCAAAAACTTTCCAGTTCTTGGTGGCCCGTCACCACCATCTGCCTGGCCTGCCCATGGCTACCCATGCAAGTGTCTTCTCTTCATCGACCAGAAGGGTTCATTCAGTACTGTGTGTGTCCAGATCCACCACCTCGCCAACGACAGAGGTACCTGCTGTCGGCTGGCTGGCCCGTGGTTTCATGTGAAAGGCCGCTGCGACGGCGGAGCATTTGAGCACAGCTTGTTTGACTTTTCTGAGAGGAAATCTATAGTGAAGCAAGGGATTTGCGTACTGTCAAATGCAACACGCGGTGCGCTGCTTGTTTGATCGGTACGACGGGTGGCATTTTTCGGTACTGCAGCACTCCTCACCCGGAATGGGCAGGAAGGCAGAACAGGCAAATATCGTAGTGCTTCCGTGTGTCAGCAACCGAATCACTGCGAACTTTCGCAGGTTTCTCCTGCGGTCGGGTGGTCGAGAGTGATGAATTTTATTTGCGGTATAATTGATCGATATTATTGATATATATATATATATCACATGGCCGGCACCAGTGGCAGTGAGGGAAGTATTGAGAAAGGTCGCCACCCCTCCCCCCGGCAAGGCTCCCTCCTCCCAGACTCTGCGCGTCAAGCACTGTCAACGACTGCTCCCGGCTGAACAAGGAGTTACAAGAAAACTATTTCCAGGGCATGCACCATACTAATTGTCTGTTGATCGGCCTAGTTGCTTAGAAGAAATAACGGAATGTCGGGCAAAGCAGCAGCAGAAGGCGTCTTCCGTCAGCTCTTGCGGGCGGCAGAGTGCTGGCCAAAAGACGAGGCCCGTGCCGGGCGGGATTTTGGAAAGTATCTTTACACCACCCTGCAGGCACAGATCAATGATGGTAGCCTAAGCGAATCAGTCGCATATGAGAAACTGAATGCCATTAACAAGCTGACCAGTGATGTTTACAAGAAACAATTTGCCCGGGAACGTCCCGACGATACGGAAAAAGCAGACAAGATCCGGACTGTTCTGTCCACGGAATCGCAAGCGATCTTCCACGACGACCGCAGCCAGGTCAAGAAAGCCTTGGATGCTTATTTCAAAGAGAAGGAAGCCAACAGCAAGTAAGCCGGGCTGGCTTTATTGTGCCATCAATCCTACCGTTTCCATGCTTGATGCATCATAAGATCAAAGTACGTGTCATCATCGATGGATGCGCTCACACCGGAATAGTAGTTCAGAAACTCATCAAAGGTGACCTGAAAGTGGGATAAATTTAAGGAAATCAATGTTAATACATCATTGTCAATTTAAAGAATGTTAGAGAAAGCCGAACAGTACTTACCACCCCGTCCTTGTCCTTGGAGTCGAACGCATCCAAGAATTGCCTCAAGACCTGTGCCTTGGTGCATTCGCCGTTTTTATATTTGGGATGATGACGATAGTCATACACGCCCTCTAGATCTTCTTGGGTCACGACACCATCCTTTGTCTTGTCCAGCTTCTGGAAAGCCTTTTCGATCAGAGTTCTCCTACGCCGGCTCATGGGTGGCTGGCTACAAAATGTATATTGAAAGCATCGCTAGTGCTAATCTTTCTAGTCCTTGTGACTGCCACATCCTTAATCTGAGGAGAGGCAAAGAGTATCCTTAGTGACGGAGATCGAAACGAGCACAAGCACTGGATCGAAGTGAGGTTTTGGTGCTAGAGAAATTTCTTTCGTAGTTTTTTTTCTTAATTTCCTGTATTTGTTTTCCTGTGCTGCACCTTGCGATTCTGAAAATGACCCCCCCCCCTTCCCCTTGGACCTTGTCTGTTGAGTATTGAGGGACTACCCGTCGCTGCTTTAAGCAGAGCCGACTTTCCGGATCTGCCGGATGTTTAAGGCGGTATTGATTGCAACACAGTTTCACGTGTAAGGCGTGCGGATGACCGGAACTCATTCGCTGGACGTCTACACAGGATTTGTTTCTAGACGGAAGTCCATACATATCATCCGTTCATGCCAGGTTGTGCTCCTTCAACACCTTGGTCACCTCCACAAAGACCTCGTCAGGGGACGGGACGGAGGAGATATTGTGCACAATGCCCTTTTCCTTGAAGACATTAACGATCGGGAGAGAGTCGTTGACGAAGGTGCGATAGCGCTTCCGCCATGATTCTACGTTGTCATCTGTCCGGCCACTAGTCTCGCCACGCTTCAAGGCCCGCTCCAAGCAAGTTTCTTCGGGGCAGTCGAAGAAGAGGACAGCCTCGACGTTCGCTGCATCTCCCATCACTTTATACCAACCGTCCAGGTTGTCGTTATTGCGAGGAAAGCCGTCGATCAGGAACTTGCTCTTGTCACTGGCCTCCATGGCGTTCTTCAGAAGTTGCACAGTGATTTCGACAGGTACGATCTTGCCCTCTTTGATGTACTCATCAATCAACTGTCCATTCTTGGAGGTTGGATCTGCGCGCTCAGCCCGCAGCAGATCACCCGCAGACAGGTGAACAAAATCAAATTCCGAGACCATACGCTCACACTGAGTGCCTTTACCGGCACCAGGGCCACCGAGCACAAAAATTACCTTATTGTCTGCCATGTTGTGAAGAAAAGCTCTCGTAATCCAGGGAGTTCTCCGCACGACTTGAAACGATTTGACGGCGGTGGGACGAAGCAATGAGAACATATAACAGTGTAGTTTCAATGCCAGGTTGCTATACCTAGAATTGACTCTGCAGTGTCATACACCTGTTCTAGTCCCACATCGTGCTCCTTTGGTGCCATGTATACCCTTGCTGTATCTGTGTCCTCGAATGACTCCGGTAGTTCCACCTAGTTCACCAAATCGATCATACAGTCGCCATCCCACCTTTCGTTGACAACCCCAAACAATCTCAATATTTCTTACATTTTCAACCCAAGTCTGGAGAAACCCTTCGTTCCCCGCGACCAAAAACAAATGAACATAAGGAGAAGTTGGGAACTCGTGTTTCCACCGAAGGCGAAAACAGATCGCCTCCTGCTTGTTTCACCGTTCAAGAGTAGAGTGTCGGCGAGCCCGACTGGGAAAATGGACTCCCAACTCCGCGGTTCCGGGCAGCTGCGTGTGGCTCTGCGGCGGGTCGTGGGTCGGGTCTCATCTCATTCGCGCAAGTGGCACGCAGGGTAAAGACCTGCGGGTACTTGAGTTGGAGTTTAACGTAAAATAGCGAACAGCAGAGTCTGCTGTCATGTTCAATACATTCGGTTACGATGGTTAGTTTAAAGTTTGGAGACGTTGATAATACGGAGGTTGTTCGTGTTGTGCGGAACAACCGCATCAGGCTTGACCTGGACCGCGGAAGCACGGGGAATCGTCGGGCTGAGGAGAATCCAGAAGCGGAGGAAAGCGTAGACCCTGAAACCTCAAGAAAATTCTTCCCTATTTTGGGAGATCGGCCAGTGGCACTTCTTAGTGAGTTACTGCAGGAGGTGGACTTAAACTCAACAGATAGACCCGTGGAGGCCCGCAATATCTTGCAGGAAATCCAAGAGTCGGGCAACGAGTCACCAATCTTGTTGGTCAATGCAACAAGAGCATCTGGTGGAAAACTGTCGCCAGATCTTGAAGAAAAAGACTCAGAAGCTTTTGAAGCGCAGAAAACGGTATTGATTCAGACCATTATGATGGACATGGATGGTGCCACGGAGGATCTCTTTGGTTCTGATCTGGCAGTGTTCTCCACGACTTCCCGGTTCGATAAGACTCTGAATCGTTACCGTGGAACTTTTCCACACGATTTCTTTCTTCCCCTGAATTATCCTCGTGAACAAGAAGGTGTTGCGATCTCGGAAATTTGGGACATCATCAAGTCGCCAACGGGTCTGAAGGCGGTGGACCAGATCAAGGAATACTTGGCTTATTGTAATCGGCCTCTGAATTGGAAGTTGTACATGACCATGAATCTAGAATTCCTTGGCCTCAAACAATACTTCCATGGCCTGAAGGGTCAGAAAAATGAGGAAGGTAGTGGCCCGAACAATATTTCTGCCCCAGAACTCCCAGAGTTGATTACGGAAGATGATGAGATCGATGACACATTCGGAATGAAGCTGAACGTCCTTGACCAGATTCTTGCTATGATAATGGAGCGTACCGATCTTGCTGAACCCAGTGAGAGTCTCAGTGCTGAGCAGGAATTCGAACGTATCGGCCATCTCCACTTGTCTCTGCGCAATACCTGGCTTGAGGAATTCGGATCGTTGCCATCCCCATAGCAGACTACGCAACCGGAACACCCATCTAACCGGGAAATTAATCAATAATCACACTGCAAACATTAAAGAAACTCAGTCCAAAACACCATTGTCTCCGCCCCACCCCTTTCTTAGTACTTTACCCATATTTCTTACCCGTGTTCATCCGGCTCCCTCCCTCTCCCAAGCGGCGGTCGTTAACACCTTTCGTACCCATTAAGTGCGTCTTGCGGGAGGGCGTGCCACATCACTGTTTCAGACGAAGATGCGCCCCACCCCCCCGGGTCACTACACCGGACTTTAGGTGAGCGCCAAGAGTGACGTTGCAGGGTCCATCGCTACGACACAGCTTAGTTTGACACTTTTGTATGTAAGGACAAAGCCATATTTGTAGGTACTTGACTATTGTGAATGATCGGACTATATTGTCTGAATTTGATATTTCCATCGGGCAAGAATCCGATAGCGACGGAGGAGCATAACAATGCGGGTTTGGATTGGAATTGCCGTTGGCTGTGCAGTCTTTACGACAGCAACAGAAGCTGGCTTCTTTAATGGCGGCAACAAGAAGCGAGACGCTGTGCTTCTGAAGGATGTCGAAACAATTACAATGTACAAAGGACGGGAAACTGCTCACCGCCGGGTCAGCGCTGTTCCGCAACTGAACTGCATCGAGGGAGACGGCTGTGGATACGATGAATACGAGCCACGGACTGTGCAATGCGTCAATGCGGGGTTTGATGGCAAGGATGTCCAGTGGAAGTGCACTGCTGAACTAGATCGGGACGTCAAGTTTGGTTTCACAGATGTGTATTGTGAGGGCTACGACGACCCAGATGACCCATACGTTCTGAAGAATTCCTGTGGGCTCGAGTATTCCCTGTACCTCACTCCTCAGGGCAAAGCTAGGAATCGAAACAGAAGTTCGTGGTTCGGCAGGAGTAATAGCCACGATAGTGGATACAATAAGGGACATCAGCAGAGCTCCGGTGGCTACTGGTTGAACTGGATCTTCATAATTGGACTTGCATGGATCATCTGGAAGACTGTCCTGTACCCAACCCCCTCAAGAGATCCTTCCATGCGCGGTGGTTCTGGCTTTACGCCGGGCGGTGGAGGTGGCCCTGGCGGTGGTGGAGGTCCTCCTCCAGGTTATCCTGGCGGCGGAAATGATAACTGCGGATCGCAAGGATCGTACAGCAATATGGGACCCGGTGTTGGCTCTGGAGCTGGTGCAGGAGGCGGCACGGGCGGCGGATGGTTTGGCCCGGCCATGGCTGGTGGTATACTAGGTTATCTGTTAGGTGGTGGTGGAGGATGGGGACGGAGGCGCAACTATGGCTACGGTGGTTACGCGCCCGGATACCGCCCAGGCTACAATAGAGGAGTCTACCGCGGTACCGGAGGCTTCGGAGGCCGTTCCGCCTTCGGCGGAGGAGGATCCAGCTTCGGCGGCGGCACCTCATCGTCATCGTCCTTCGGTGGTACCCGTCGGCGTTAGGAGCTAAATAGAAGTATCAGAAGACTCTTTTGTCTGCGATTTCGCGGCCCTTTGTGGGGCTCGCGTAGAACTGTTAAATTCTATAATTGATATTTAAAACTATGTTGAAAATGTTGATGATGCCAAAGATATGCTAGGTAAGAGTATGGAAGAATGTGTTCCGATGGAAATGTTATGATTTCTTCATGCAAACTGCCGTATCTAAATCGGGACGGGAACGTGGAAGTGCTCCCGTTGAACCCGTCATTTGAGAAGTATTGTTTTTTCATTTAGAAGCGGAGCTTGTTGAAGAACCACTTGTTCTTTCCGGACTTGAAACGCTCTTCCAGGATCTTCTTGGCCTCCTTGCGGGCAGCCAGACGGCTGGGCTTGTCCTTCAGGACCTCCTTGGTGATGACAGACTTCAGGTCCACATCGATGGCGTAGCGGGTGGGCAAAACGTGGTTGTAGTTGACGCACTTAATGAAAGGCTTGACCCGAGCACGCTTGGCCTGCAGTTCCTTACCCATGCGCTTGGTGACCTTCAGAGGAGCACGCTCAATGCCCACAACCAGGGCGTGAGGGAAGGGGCGCTTGTTGTCACCATCGTCGTACTGCTTAACAATCACAGCCTTCTTACCGGCGTACTTACCGTTCAGGACGATAACGACCTTGCCGGGCTTCATGAACTTCACCATGTTGATCCGTTGTTATTCAATTAATATATACAAGTTAAATTGCAAAGCTTGACTCCGCTCAGGTTTGTCCCGAGGCGTGATACTGCTTAAATGAGTATAGGGAGATCAGTCTTTACCGAAAACGTGGAGTCGCCTCCTGAAACTACACAATCACAAGAACTGCGTAGCAATGTTATGACTTTTCAGTACCAGACGGTATCAACATACATCTTTATGTTTACATCTGATCCTTCAAATAATGTAAAGCATGTATCCAGAAACAGATAGAGAACCATTTCAGACCCACAGATGACTACTGTCAGATGGGTCAAAGAGCGAACCCTCGGTGGTACTCAGCTCTATTACCGTGTGCGGGACGGGTGTGCAATATGGTCAGTACAGCAGGGGTGGCCTACAGTGCTCACTAATCGTAGAACCTTGTGACTAGCTGCCACGTACAATAACTATGGAAGATGGCAATTCCAGTCTCTTGCTATGGAATCATAGGTTTATCAACACAACAAAACTACACAAAGAAGACCAATATATTATATACTGAAAAGAGGAAGGTCACTCCCCCCTCAAAATAGACTAAAACTAGGAAGGGAAAAACTAGCGACTTTAATATTTGGGGAAAAATTGTGTGTGGATTTTGAAGTGTGTGTTATTTCTCTGTCACAGGCTCACTGCCTTACTCAGTGGTTGGGTCCGGCCTGATTACACATTCAATGCTGTCCTCGTTCCTTTGCGCGTTGACGGGCAAGCTTGCGTCGTTCCCGACGGCGACGGTTGCGTGCCGCATTCTTTCCAGGCTGACGCTGTTGTTGTTGAGGCTGTGTTGAAGAAGTTTCATGATCGTCGTCGTCTTCAGTATCCACTGCTATGTCGTCAGACTCTTCTTCCATCTCATCCTCAGTGTCTAGGTCGTATTCACTGTGCTCTTCTTCCTCTTCAGATTCGGACTCAGTCTCTTCGTCGGACTCTCCTGACTCAATTTCTTCGGAACCTTCCTCTTCATCAGACTCTTCAGCTTCAGAAGATTCCCCTTCTGACTCCTCTTCCTCATCAGAGACATCTTCATCGGAGCTTGGTGCATAGTCCTCCATGGTCTGAGACGGCTTCAAGAGGCCATACTCATGCATCTTTTGCTGCGCTGCATTCATAGCCTCCATGAGCACTTCACGGGATTTGTGGAAGTCAGACTCGAATAGATGGCAAAGTTCCATCTCCTCAATCGACATACGACGGTACTGGTCTTTTTCCATAACATGCTGCAGCACGGTGATCAAATCTTGAACGTTGGTAGGTGCGAGGTCGGCAATCGCCAGTTGCTTAGGGGCTAATTCCTTCCAGAACAGTTTCCGCTTGAACTTGGGAAGCTTGCCAGTAACTAGTTCGTAGATACAGCACCCAACAGAAAAGACATCAGCCCGTTCGTCGTAGGGACCACCCTGAGAGACCTCTGGAGCCATGAACTCCTCAGTGCCACGTTGAAGGCCATCGTTCACATATTCAGCATCTTTAAGAACCATGGACATGCCAAAGTCGACAAGCTTCAAGTATCCATGGAAGTTAATCATGATGTTATCGGGCTTCACATCCAAATGCGCAATACGCTTTCCATGGGAGCGGTCAAATTTTTTCAGGTACTTGAAGCCCTGAATCATCTGAAACACTGATTCCTTTACAACAGTAAAAGGCAACTTGCTGCGGTACCTTTCGTCGTCGTCGCGTAGAGTCCGCAGATCTTCCAGAGACCATGGGCAGAACTCGGTATAGATAGTGATTTCCAACTTTGTGTTGATGTGCAAGTCGAAGAGGGTCAGGCAGTTGATATGGCGCATCTTCTCCAGAAAGCGTACTTCGTTCCTGACATCGGGTAGATCACATCCTTTCTTAGCGAGCTTGATCTTTTTGCGGCAAAGGATATGTCCAGTTTCACGGTGTTGAACCTTGTGAGTCTTACCGAAGGAACCCGCCTTGATGTTGTTGAGAATTATGTAGTGCCTCTTGTTCGAGTTCTGATAGACACCCGGGGAGTCGTTGAAGATCTGCGTATGAAGATCCTGTGACAGGCGACGTTCATCGACCTCACCAAGTGCTTTTCCATGGCTGCTGACACGAATTTTACCAACTCGTGCCCACGGTGACGAGGGCAGGTTCAGCACGATGTCTTCACCAGTAGCAGAATGCTCAGACTGCGTGTCACTGAAACTGCGGAGATTCAGATCATCCAGGCGCGCCGGCAGGTCGCCTGTACTTCCCGAGCTTTCTTGCCCATTGTCACCGTCAGATGGCATCTTTCGCTTCTTGAAACTGCTCTGTGAAGTGCTCTCGTAGTCTGAAAGAACTTCACTAGTGGTACTATTTAATGTGTTTGCGCTGACATTCAGACGCGACTGAGCAGACTTCAAAGGTGACCCAATGGGGCTCTCATTCGTGTTCTGTACTTCGCGCAAAACCTGGCGGGATCGAGAGTGCGGCATCGTGAGTATGACCCAAAGTTCAGGGGCCTCCGTAGAAAACCTGAACAAACGGATTTAACAGAGTGCTCATAACCCTCTATTCAAGTATGCACTAGGTTCAAATAGCATTGTCCTAGACAAGATACAGGCCAGGTAGAGTCATACAATTCAACCACAGCTTGGCTTGCACCCCCACATATACACATATATATCCCAAGCCAGCTAGCTACCCGCAATGGATCACAACGCCAGGGAGCTTCTGCTCTCAGCATAGCTTGCTGCCAAATCAGTGCACTGGGCCCTCATTCAAGCTTTTGGCGCGTAAGTAACAACCTCTTGGTGTGCTGCCGCTGAGACCCGCCAGTGGTCCCAGCTCTCTATCCCTGCGTGCGCCTGTCGCTGGTTGGCACACACTACCAAGCACCCTTCTCGAACGGAAAGGAACTGTGCGGTCCCAGTCTCGTCTGTTTGTCGAGAAGTGCCAAGCCACGCGTTGCAAGGTGTAGCCCTCCCCTTCAGTCGTTCGTTGTTGGGCTTTTGTTCCCTTGGCTTTGAACCGGGGCTTTTTTGGCGCGTCGCAATTACAAAGTACAACGGAGAGCATGCTCGGCGACGAGCCAATCATTTGGACCACACACCCCTCGAGTACTGAATGGTCGTCAATTCGGACGCAGGAGATTGATTTCATACTCAGTGTATGAGCCACATTTCGCGCAAATACGGTACTTGGCTTCAATTATCCCTCACCGATGTACGGACTTTTGGAACAGAGCACCCTTGTCGGACCGCGAAGAGGATACTGAAGACATCAACACCACAGCATCATGCATCCTATTCAACATCAGGTACTTATGTAATCACGACACAGCCATTTGCCTCGGTCTTTCGTACCCGTACGCGACTACTAGTGGGTTTCTCGGCCATCAGTCCTCTGAGCGATACATTGACGTTCTCATGCGCGCGAAAGAAAGGCCGCCGAAGAAACCTTGCCCACTCCGTACGACACATAAATCAATAATTATCGACATATTATTGATCCATTTATGGCGTTTTCTGGTATGTCACAGTTTCGACCAGTAAGAACCCGGGTAATGAGAGAGTCCGGGTACAAGACTGTTCGGAGAAACACTACTTTCTCCTCTCCAATATTGAATGTACTGAAATCCACGCTCGAGAACTTGAGAGAGGGGGGAGGCGCGAGGTTGGGGGGGAATCAACGCCTACGGTATATCATCAGCCGCCAATAAACACAGCAGTACCCCGCGCGTAGGGACTCGGACAGGGAGAGCAACCCAAGCACAGAAGCAGGGGCCAAATCACTCCGTGACCCCGCCCTTTCCATTACTTGGTCCTCGGTGTGTATAAGCCCTTGGATACGACACGGAGTCTTTCACCTAACTCAGCAATTTACAAGGGCGGCAATCCTCGGCTGCAATTCTGCAGAGCTTTCAGAGTGTTACCGTCCAAATTCTACGCAGAGACTTCATTGAAAGGCTCACAAAGAAGGTATTTGCGCGAAATCAGTCACAAGATAGGAACAGCTGCCCCTTTAGAAGAGTATGATAGGTATTGTATCTATGGAGTTTCCAAAAGATGTAGTGGAGTCGGGTATATGCATTAGGGATATCAGTGAGTAGCAAGCGGGATCTAAAGCCATGTCCGACCAGGCACTCCCGCTCCTGATCATCAACCTTGGGGCTGAGATGACTTATGTCCTTCATGAGCGTCTTAAGGCCCAAGGTGTATCCGTACAAGTACAGAATCAGGTCATTAGTGCAATTGTCTACAATATGGTGCGCCGGAGATTCCTCGAAGAAATGATGCGGCCACAGCCGTTGTATAATTTGGTTCAGGTTCGATCGATTTGCAGCCGCCTGGCGCACTCTTCTGTAATGAAATTGAATGACGCTAGCATGGATAAGCTGTTTGACCTGGTGCTTATGAGCTACAAATGGCAATTAATTCAAATTAACAGCCCGGAGGAGGTGTACACTATTGCGTTGAATCATCTGGACACTTTGAAAGACTTGGTACCACTGGACAGAAAGTTACAAATTTCACTTGATTCTACGATGGATACAATGACCTCCGTTTATGAGTCGATGTCCAAGGGCTCATTGTGGATCATAAGGCAAGAATTATTGAACTTCACAATGTCAAAACACGCACAGATTTCATTGTTTGTCGCACATGATCTGCAGTCATCAGACGGGTGCTTCCGGATAGATATTCACGACGAAGACTCAGACGAGCCCATTGGAAAAGTTGATTACTATGACCCATCGACTGGGCAAGCGTACGAAACGACAACGCCCAGCAAAAAGATGAAACCGAAAAAGCGCGCTGCGATTTTCGATTTCCTTGAAGACACTGAACCGCGAGGTACTTTTTTGGGTAAAAATCTGTTTGCTGTCCTGGAGCGCAAGAGCAGAGGCCTACCTGCAGTGATACCAAAGGAACAACGCCATCATTCCCTGCGGCGACAAGGAACCCGAGCGCACCCTCTACGTGATACATACGCAGGTTCGACTGAGTACGACTACCTCAGAAGATCGATGGATAGTAGTGTTGGCGCAGAATTCGCGGATATTTCTTCCCTTCAAGACTCCCTTACTGCTGCACGTCTTCACGAACTGCATGGTGGAGAGACCACTTCATTGAGAGGCAGCTCCTCATCTCACGATCTGGGAATGTCTTGGAACGTGTCCCAACAGTCCATGAAGACGTCGACTTCTTCAATGTCATGGAGCAATGAGCAGACCGCATCTGGGACAACCTTAAATAGTACCTGAGCATGTTATCAGCCCAGTCAACGAAATCACATAGAATTTTACTTTCATAGGATATACAAGAGTTTACTTGTTTCGATTTTGATACCCTAACGACATCAAGCTAGGTGGCCGCAGGGCTCTTCATAACGATTATTATACTATCCCCTCTTAGAAAGAGCTTGCTAATGTAGCGATCACGAGCCACTGGTTTTGCTGAGCTCTTACTTTTGCCTTTGCGAGGTTGCTCCATCCATACTTCCTTAACTTCCTCCATGATGAGATTGCAGTGGCGGTCAAAGGCTCGAACTCTGCCGATGAGTTTTCTATTGTTTCTGCAGGACACAATCACCTGTGCATTTGATTTCATTGCATCATTTAATAATGACAGGGGACCCTCCTTGAAGGATGCATCTTCCTCTCTCTGGAGTTCTTCAGCCGGCGTAGCGTCCTTCGACATGGCAATTCCGTTCCTCTGTTTCCAGTGGCTATTCAAGTCACATAGCTTGAAGTGTCGCAATTCAGATCCATTTCCATTTCCATTCTCATAGTGCAAAGTGTTGTGATTGCCTAGAAATTGAGAAGACCTTCCAAACAAATACCCTCCGACTGTGCTGCGTGCAGCTTCGAAAGAGGGGCTCAACTTGGAGAGTATCCGCCTGGCCCACAAGCCGCGCGTCTCTTCATGCAATTTCACACACAATCCCTTCTCTCTCCCTTCCGCAAAAAAAAACACACAAATTTTCCCCGACCAAAACTCGATTTTTTTTTGAGAATTTCTTCCCCAAGATGGGACCAAATGAGAACCTAGTTCGGTACCTTGAGTATGGGGCTGATCCACAGACTACTAGTTCATGCTGAATGCATTAGCCGTAGTTTTGGTATTGGGTGGTGACTCCAATGAAGTGTCATCCCTTGCTGGGGCATAGAGTAATCTGGCACAGGCCTGTATGAGCCTTAGGCACCCGTCAACGGCGTCCAATGGCACGGTTACATTTGTCTTCCAGTTATATTTAATTTTGATATCATAGTACTGGTGAAGGTACATGAAGATCACACCATTAGAAACAACTTTTGGGGACTGATTCGTCACGGTCTTCGTCAAAATTGTATCTAAATATTTACGGGAAACATGCCCAAGCAAGTCAAGGATCTTAAGGAGTTCATCCTTACCACTCGCCGCAAGGACGCTCGCGAGCTCCGCATCACCCGCACCGGTGACGTCTGGAAGTTCAAGGTCCGCTGCAAGCGCTACCTTTACACCATGAAGGTAAATGGACAGGACAAGGCAAAGAAGTTCAAGATGTCCCTTCCCCCTCATCTGACCAAGAACGCTGTCTTCAACGGCAAGGGTGCCGAGCTCTAAATGAAATACGTATGATATTGACAAAGTAGACAGTACCGGGCCTCAGGCATCAGGTCAGTAATTCACGCATAGCATAACACAATCTTCAGCACATAGCAGCATAGAATGTCATACCTATATAATTAGGAACACACCGGGGAAGCTGTCCCATTATGATGGCTTACTTTGTTGGGTGTGGAGTATATAAACCTTTTTGGAACATAAAACAGCAACGGGCACTCTTTTTTGTGGGTCTTTTTTCATTGATATATTTCTTTTTCCCGCTTCGATATGGATGCAGGATTTCTACGGAGGACATACCCTTCAGCAGCATGCGTCAGAAGTTCAAGGCCATGGTCACCTAAAGACAACTGCGCAAGGACATGGTGAGCACAGCCATCTTTTGAAGCCAGCTTCTACTGCTTTGATTCCCATTTCGTACATGGTTTTCTTCACATGCTTGGCCTCTATCCGCAAGCCCGCATCTCTATGACATGCACTTCGAACTTCAAAGCCACTTCTTCTTGACATTGTACGCCAGCACTGGTGGATCTCCGAGTGTGTTGAGTACGCTGATCTCAATTTACTTCACAGTCCTCTCGTTTCAAGTCTGTCACCGTGTCCAAACATTGACGTCCAGACTCTTGGCCACCCCGCCCCCTTCAGCGCCCAATACATTAAATTAAGAGCGGGAGGGTCCAGACAAGCGGCCCGGGAACTGCGGTTTGTAGTTCAGGGGAGGAGGATGGATGACTCTGGCGATTGTTCCAAAACACAATTAAGGTATCTAGTTTATTCTCATTGCACGTGCAATCTCTATCCGATAAATCCGTATAGAGAGACTCGGAAAAGGCTACTGGAATAAGACCGCAGTCAAACTATGACGTAGAGTTTTCAACTTTTCTGACCATGGTAAAGAAGACACTTCCCTTCCGGGTCAAGTTATACCTTCACGGAGTATACAACATCCCGTTGGTAAATGGTGTGCTTTTTGCAAGAGTAAAATCAGAAGACAGTGCGTTCAAGAAGGTGTACACAGACCGGTCTGCCATTGAAGAACATGCAGTTCAGTGGACCAAAGGCTTCGAGTTTGACATCCCTTTCAAAACCCATGATATGCAAACGGTTGAGCCGCAATGGGTTCGGATTGATGTGAGAACAGAACGTCAAGGTGGTAAGAAGGAACAGGCTTTTGGGTCAGCAAGTATTGACCTAGCTGCCCTGATGACCCGCGAGCCTGACTCACTGGACACATATACTCTATTCAATAGGGCTCCAGAAGACTTTGAGCCCATCAAAATTAGCAAACGCTATCTGTTGGAAACGGACAAAAAGTCTGGCAAAGCAAACGCAATTCTCCGAATGACTGTCATCTTCGAACGGGTATCGGATGGTAGTGGAAAATCGAAGAAATCTGCAGCGACCACGTTGGACGTGGACCCTGACCTTGTGTCAGTGATTACGGATAGGAGCGATCTTGCTTCAGTCCACGGGCCCGGCACCTCTCAACATAGAAACAGTATCAGCTCTAGACAAACCACAATGCCTGAAGGAGGCCGCTTCAGGGACCCGCATAGTGTTGTTCTCACTGGCGCGGACATGGCATATTATGACTATGTCTTCAGCAACGGTCTCCAAGACACAACTCTATGGACATTGCCGTCGGACCGATTCAACATCTTGGTGGAAGAGTCGCGCACAGACCCTTGTGAGGACGCAGAGATCATCATTGATCGACTACGCAAGCAGCAGAGACACGGCCTGATCTTGCGGAACGCTCCAAACCGCCAGCATATCAAGAACCAACCTTCCATGTAAAGAATACTCACCAGAAATCCGCAAACCCATGTATCCGTAAAGAAATCATTTATTCTCAATTCTGTGTCACCTAATATATGACACTTTATTCAGTATTATTGATTTTATTCGCCTAGATGTTTTGTGGGACAAAATCCGGTTTGGCTTTTTGTCTCTCCTGTTTCCGTTATGCGAAAGGGTTTTGATTTCTCGCCAGTTTCTCTTCAACGGGATGGCCAGACGACCCGGCGTTAATTGGCACTCTCAAAGACTGTCCACAGAAAAACCAATATCATTCTGTTATCCGGCCAGAATCACGGGATTGTGCATCTGCGCCCCAACCCGCGTCTGCTTCTGCGAGGGAATATATTATGTTGGGGCGTGGTCTTCAAGTGGGCCTCCCCGCCATAACAGAGGTTTATAGTGATAGTGTGGGCATCAAAGGAGTGCCCAGAAATTTTATTCTTATCTCTTAGTGCTGCGGAAGACGTGTCACCAACGGAAGGGCAGTGCACCATAAATCAAAGGGGAATCGAGTAAGAGGGAGGTACGGTGGGTTTCCGGACCAAAACTGGCTGGGACGTGTGGCAGTGGCTGAGAGTAACCTGACGACCGCACAGGTATATGCGAATCGCTGGTTCCTTGGCCAAAATATGGTCTTCAACAGATCGGTTGAGTTATTCCAAATTCCACCAAGGGAAATAAGTGTACAGAAATGGTGGAAGAAAAGAAGAACGGCATTGCTTCCGTGGGTAGCCCGGGCGGCAATCCCGACCGTCCGGAGAAGGTGAACGTTAGAGGCGGCAAAGATAGTCCCTCAACTGCACCAGGTCGGAAAGGTAAGCCTGTCAGCCCTAGCTCACCTCGCAGTCCGGACCACCACTCTCGCAACATGACAACTCACTCACTGGCATACGAGCACTTCCCACCAACACCCTGGGAGAAGGATGTCAGCGAGACCACTCTGCAGGCTTTACAGCGTGAATCCTCAGTGTGGTCAACAACACATCCGGTTCGGGCAGTCCCAGGCCTTTTCTGGACTCTGTTTACTGCTTTAATCACTTCTGGGTACAAGTGGATTTTCATGGCCATGAGACTGGTGCTATTCAGCATGTGCCTCATGCCTGGCTTCATCAGCATTGGGTGGTATTACCTAACCTCAAACAGGATTGTTCGTAACGTGGTTTATGGCGTCAACAGTCGCAATACCTGTGATATTTTCCTACCGTCTGCGAGTAGGCCACAAGGCGGTCGGGGCCGTCCTGTGGTCGTCTATGTTACCGGGGGAGCATGGATTATTGGTTACAAGGCCTGGGGTGCGCTCATGGGTCGCATTCTGCAAAACTATGGCATTGTTTGTGTGAGTATTGACTACCGGAATTTCCCTCAGGGAACGGTCCCTGACATGATTGAGGACGTCAATACAGCTGTGGCTTGGGTATTTGATGAGATCGCAAGTTTCGGCGGTGATCCCGAGCGCGTGTATCTGTGTGGACAAAGTGCAGGAGCGCAGTTAACCTTGACTGCAATTTTGGAGCAGGTCATGATTGAGCACCACATGATGGAGGAGGAATGGCGCCACATTCCCTGGAATCCGCTGAAGCTGAAGGGCTACATCGGAGTGTCTGGTCCGTACGATCTTATCGCTCTGAAGGAGCACATGCATGAAAAGGGCCTTCATAAGGACGTCTACGATCGGCTATTTGACCACCGGGCTGAGATGTACAGTCCCTATAACATCATCACGAGTGCCCCGTTCAAGAATGGCGAATGTGCCAAGGGACTGCCACCCATGACCTTCCTTCACGGCACTGGCGACGTGTCTGTCCCTCACAGTTCCGCGGCCCTGTTTGCCGAGGAGCTGGAATCGCAGGGTGCAAAGGTAGCCACAAAGTGGTATGATGGTAAGACCCACACGGACCTTATTCTCGAAGACGCAATGAACATCAAGGCCGTCTATGATGATGATTTTTTGACTGATGTTATCGCCGTCGCCGGTGGAAAGCCCTTGGGAGCATATGTAGATCACAAGCGTTGGAGCAACCATATCGAAGAACTTTACAGCAAAAGCACTGAGCGACGGGCAGATAGAAGGCGCCGGCCAAGCTTACACGCTGACATCGGCGGTGATGACAAGGTCATTGTCCCTCGCTTCATGATCCAGTTGGCCAGATTCGTGAACCCGTTCTAAGATTGGTCACGTCTGCACAAAGTCACAAACATTTCACAAATGGACGCGTCCCTGTAATATAATTGATATGTTTTGAGTATTTTTTTTCAATGTTTGGATGAGCTAATCCCGCTTTTTGGACTTTGTTGGCCTGTCAGAAATCTTCTTCCGCTTCCTAGTTTCAGCATCCTCTGCAGTGGTGGCGCGTTGCAAGTAGACCACACCAGTGAACATCAAGGCAGCTCCGATCATAAACATTGCAGTAGTAATAAACAGGTTATCAGACGGCTTCTCAGGTGGGAATAGCTTCTTTATAGCGGTCCCATCTGGAATAAATTGTGACATAATAATCCACGCGGCCAGGTACGTGTAGATGGTAATTGTACCCACCAGCAGCAGTGTGCCTATTGTCCGATCCGTTGATATGTTCTCCATTGTAACCTGCTCAAAACTCGTATGCTTAACAAATTGAGGTTTTTCGAGCATTGTCATACGTTCCCTGTTGCTGGCCTGTTCATGACTTAAAAACCATTGCTGAGCATCTTTGCCCATTGGGTAAGCCTGTCGTCGTTGCCTCGTCGGGCTGTAATGGCGCCCAGCTGTATTTCCCCCACCTCTCTACAGCCGTAGCAGTAGCAATGACTCCATGAATCAATTTCAACCCGAAGGATGGGGTACCCAATATATGTCATGTTTGAATGGGAATCAATTTTATGGGACGCGTCAGCGATCCTTCTGTTTAGAAACCCATCATTGGATTTCCTATGGGAAGATCGTCAAGCTCGGACAAGTCTTCGTCACGTTCCACCTGCCGAGTGATGGTCACTTGGAGCCTGCCGCTGGTTGTACTCAAGTTCGCCCCCGAGTTCGTCAGCTGGGCAATGGTGCCTCACCTTCTCAAGGCCTGGGTAACGAATGTCTTGAAAATGTTGTTGCTCCGCATGGCCCGGTCAACATCTTCATCCGTGAGCAAGACATGGAGGATGTGACCTCTGTAGAAGAACTTGCGCTCCTGGATGGCCCTGTACAGTGGGCTGTCATCAAGGGATCGTTTGTCTTCCTTAAGATTCCGACTCCAGTTCTTGTACTTATCCGAGATGCCAGGGCTGGCAGTTAGGCTACGCAGAGGATTCGTTTCCGCGGAGAAGGTTTGCTTTCTTTCCATACTACGTCTGACACGAACTCGTCACCGGCATTCGTATTGCAGCAACCCGCCCTGGCAACGCTGGGTGTCTGTGCTACTCAAAGTACTGCAATTTCATTCGAAAGTCAGGGAGAACCGCCGTCAGTCCGAGTGGCTGGCACCAGAGAGGAAGAAAATACAGGGACGAAATTCAGATCAATAATTTAATAGCAGATCAATACATACACTGCAAACTATGGTCTCCAAGACATATCTCGTGTATATCTGTGGACGATATGGCTTAGCTATGCAAGGGGATCGCTACTCTTCGGGACCTTGCCAAGCAGATTCATGCATCCGCCTCAGCGTGATAGATGTTCTGGGTGCTCTTCGATGCTCCATCCCGATCTCATCCAGGTCTGCCACCCGGGCGGGAATACCGTGGTACCATTTATACCTTGCATCACTAAACATGGTCAATAAATCGCCCGAATTGAGATATATGGATTTTTTCTGGCTCGTCTGCGGGTCAGCGGGAGGCCCGTTAGTAATGTCCATCGTGATTCCCGACCCCAAGGAAACAATCGCAATGCCATCATCGAACTTCGCTAAATCGACATGTGCCGTAAGACCATCTCCTGGGTTATAGTGGTTCACAATGATTTGGTCAAATGCGGGGGAACGAAAGCGGATGTCATCCGGGAAAACACCTGGTGTACCCATGATCTTATCTCCGAGGGATCCAATCATCTCTGGTAGATCCCCAAACCTCATCGCCTGGTTGTGCCCGGAAAGGAGTTCCTGATGGCACAGTTGCAAGAGCTGATCATGTTCAGTTTCGGTGAGAAAGGAACGTATAAGAACGAGTCCCGGTACGTCATCAAATGGTACTACCCTCGAGCCCCCAAAGAGCTCTCTCTCAAGGCTATCTGTGTCACCGTCAGACTCCGCCATCTGGTTGATTTCTCTAGTCAGAAGTCATGTTCATATCACTCATTGCTCTAGGATCCACAGTCATTGTCCACTGTACATCGCAGCTGTTGGCAAGAAAATCTTTTTCATACCATTCATGTAGCAGTACCTGAAACACCAGTTGACCTGGTGTTCCCCCATGTTCCTTCCCTTCCCCTTTCCTCTGACCAAGTGATCTCTGCAACCTTTCTACCGCACTGGGGTTCGGACCAGGCGGAGAGTTTTCGGCGAAGCGTCTGCGCCTTCGAAGCTACTTAGGAAAAGCGGGGAGGGGAGTTGTTGTTGGAGGTTGTCCAAGCGGTCCTTGTAAACACTCAAGAAATAGCACGTCGAGCCGGGCATTATGAACCCTGGATCACCGAAAAAGAGCAGCCCGCTGAGCGCATTTTTGCGCGAGATGCTCAAGCTCGGTAGTCTTCAGGGGTTCAAGTACTTTACCACATACCTTCGGGGTCGGGAGGAATTGCTTCTTACTGTATTGGATCAGAAGGAAACTGTCTATGAGAGCTCCGCAAGTTACGCACATTTGGCACTGAGTACCAGGTCCATGAATAACCTCAATTCAGCCACCAAGCCAACTGTTATGCCAGCATCTCCGTCCGAAAACGAAATGGTGTACCACGAAAATGCCATCACTTTCTTGGTCGCCGCATACGCAAGATACCAGGCACCTTATGTCTGGGTCAGGACCAATCACGAGCGACTGCTGTCAAAGTACATACACAACCCAGCGGTGACGGTAGAGACCTTACGGGATCGTCCGCTGAAGCTGCGGTCAACTTTGCAGTGGTCAAACCGTGAGGTACCTCTGTGGGAAGTTGTCAGCGAGGCTATCGGAGTTGCCTACAGTGTACCTCCGTCAAATCCATTCGCTATAGACTACAAAGTGCTTGAAGACATGGAGCCTGCCTATCGAATCTTGGCAACCAGTGGCCTGATGGAATTCCTTTTTAAGGTCTACACGGAGGGAAGTGCCAGATACATTGCCAAGGTATGGGAGGATCTTGTTGAGTTGCAAAAGGTCCACTATGCTGCAATTGCGGAAGTTGCTGACAAGGGCATTAGCTACCTTGAGAACCCGGTCTTTCAGCCAATGCCCCAGGAAGCAAGACAGGCTGTTTACTCTCAACCAGCACCGACAGCTGCAAGCTACGGGCAGCAGGCACCACCTCCCATGGGGGGATATCAACAGCAGGCCCCGCCGCCCATGGGCGCGCCCTCGCCGATGACCGCAGGAGGATACGGTGGCCAACAGCGTTATTAATGAATTCGCCAGCGCGGTACAAAGAAATAGAGTAAATAGATGTCAGTTCTTTAATCATTCCACGCGCAGGAGTCCGAGTTCTATGAGCTTCTTAACCTTGCAGGCGAGAACCACCGGCATATCACTAAGCGTGTGATTGGTTGATCCTAGCTTGCCAGTCTTGACCTCCAGAAATTCTTTGATTTCGGGATCCATGAGGATTTCTCGAACGTCCCCGTTGGAAAGGATTGCCTGTACATCGGCATCTGCTTTCTGGATTGCTTCGTCTAAGGTCCTCTTCTTCAGGTCTGCCTCTCCCCTTTTCTTGCTTTCTGCCAATTGATTTAATCGCTGTCCCATTTGACCTGTCATGGCAAAGAAGGCCTTTTGCAAATCTCTACGATGCTCTCACCGCTTCAATGCTGCCTCTGGATTGCTTTGCATATCCGCTAGCATCTGGTGAAAATCTGGTGTCGCCATGATTCTCATCAGGTCTTCGTCCTCTTCAAGTGACTTTAGGAAGTCGTCGCTAAACAGCTCTGGCTGACCTTCCTTCATAGCTCGTTGTACTTCATCGATCTGCAGAGAGCTCGTTTGCGCCTGTGGGTTCGCTTTTATGAAGATCTGTGGTTCATCTATGGAAGCGGGCTTTGGTGGCGCAACAACAGTTGTTGACGTCCGGGCCTTCTCAATCCGTTTGACAGTGGCCGTCATATCCTCCAAAGGAGTCCAAAGGAGGAAGTTCATCGTTGTCTGTCATCCTTCAAAGTCTTCACTAGATCCCTTCCTGCAATCCGAACTGTGCCGCTCTCCAGGGCCTACGTAGCAACCATCGCCCTGAGTAGCCCCAACACTTAAGTAGGTGCCCCGTGCGTGCGCTGTAGGCTTATCACGGTTCGGCGACCTCGGGGTTATAAGCCCAGCTCTGGCTTTTTTTTCGTTTATATTGGGGCGGTCCAACTCCTCCCATTTTCAAAGGTCCCCCTTCTTTGCCAGACACCGAACCGAAGCATCGGGGGCCCATGGGTTCCCAACCCCTCCCGGATCTTCGGGCCCGGGGAAAACCAAATATTGATCCGTTTCCAATTCACTGATTGTTTTGGCCGTTTCCTACGAGAAACCCCTTCCCTCCCGGCCAAACACTCCAATCATCCCCAACCCCCGGCTTCCCCCACACTCCCCTCGGGCCCCAGGCGAGACCCCGGGCAAAGCTCCGAAAGGCCCCCCCCCCCCTGTCAGCTCATGAGCGGTGTGGGGTCGTTTTCGCAACTTTCCTTTGTGGTCCCCCACTCCGTCACCCCACTCACACACCTCGCTCACGGGCACGTCGCATTCCACGCACCAGAATATTTTTGATTGCCCTGGGTGACTGTGCGCCGAGAGGAAGAAAAAAGCTGCTGTGTGCTCTGTTGCTGCTGCCGGAGCCGGTCCCTGCCGTTGGGTACCGCGAAAGGATCTTTGGCCCAAAGTTATTGAGTATGGTGAGACCACTTCGACAACCAAGTGCTGGACGTACGGGGAAGGGGAGGGACGTGGGTCCGAATCAAGGAAGCTCGGAGAGGGAAGCAGTCGCACTGAAGCTCGAAGGGGCGCTCAGAAAGGGAAAACTAACGCAAACTGACGAGCTATTTCCAGAGCAACCATGTCATAAAAGCAGAAATTGAGTTCTTTTTTTTTCATAGCCAGCATGCTGGACATGTGTGGTCTTTACAATAATTAATAACACTCCATGATTAGAAATTGGTGGACAATTCTTCTGTCATGGCTCCTTGTGGTCCAGACGGGACCTGCCATGGGTCTGATCTATCATACAACATTGGACCAGAATGACAGCAGCCTTGCACTTCTGTCTTCTTTCGGGTTTGTATTGGGTGGTCATTTTAATTTAACTGTCGAGTCTGTTGAAATCCTGCCTCCTTTGTCCCCCAAAACGAACCCCAATGACTTGATCGGCTTCCATATCAGGAAATCTGGTCGAGACGAGGGATCGTACGATAGCGCACAAGAACGTAATCGTTGCTATCTGTTGGCACAAAATAATGTGATCCATGAGACTCAAGCCCCATTGGACTCAATTATTCTTCTGATGGACCCCATTACTGGAAAGTTTTCAGAGCCACAGAAATTCGGACGCCTCAGCAATGTCGACATCATTTTGGGAGAAGTAGAGCACTCGGCGACCATGAAAATCTCTGACGCGCAGCAGGAAGGTCAGTTTGAGCTCATGTATATCAATTGTGGCAACATGGCTCAATTCGAGACTCAAAAGCAGCTCGTCGCACGGGCACACTTCACTACCCTTAACATGATTATCGAAGAGTACAATGTCATCAATGGACACAAGCACTACCTTGGAGTCGGTGAGCAGTGGCTGCCTACTGCGTTATATCTTGTCTTCTTTGTTCACATCGGATTGGCGTCAGTGTGGATTTGGGTTCTCTACAAGAACTGGAGCACGGGGAAGGTGTTCAAGATTCATTTTATTATGCTGGCTTGCGTGCTGGCAAAAGCTTTCAGCGTCTTGTTCCACGGGTTGAGATATCAGAGTATGGATCGCTATGGTCATGGCAAGGAAGCTGTCGATGTCATGTATTCCATCTTTGCCATCATCAAAGGGACTTTGCTCTTTGGCACCATTCTACTGGTTGGAGCCGGTATGAGTTTCGTGAAGCCATTCCTGAGCGACCGAGATAAGAAAGTTCTCTACGTCGTGCTGCCGCTGCAGTTGGTCGCCAATATTGCGGCTGTCGTCGTTGCAGAAGTCTCCCCTGGAACGGCGATATATATCACTTGGGAGCAGATCTTCATTATTTTTGATCTCATTTGCTGTGTCTCCATCATGTTCCCGATCCTGTGGAGTATTCGCCATTTGAAGGAAGGTGTTCAGTCCAGCGGTAAGGGTGTGATTAATCTTGTCAAACTGAAATTGTTCCGCCAGTTCTACCTGGCAATATTGGTCTATCTGTATTTCACCCGCATTGTAGTGCGCCTGTTGGAATCCACCTTGCCCTACCATTACATCTGGTTGAGTACCTTCGCTGGTGAACTGGCCACCGTGGCTTTCTTCCTCTTCTGCGGCTCTCGATTCCAGCCACAAGCACAGAATCCATACTTAAAAGTTCCCCAGAATGAAGAAGAAGAGGCTCTGTTTATGCAAGAGCTGGCACATATCGATCGTGATGCCGCCGAGCTTCGCACTAGCTGGACTGCAGAGGAATTCAGTGCAGAAGATGGGCAAGTGATTGGGCAAAATGGAACAACATTGCTTAGCAGGGGCCATGAAGACTAGCTGGCCACACACCCCTCTATTAAAAACCTTTTCATGGTCAAAATCTATTGTACAGTGTTCTCAACATTTCTTTTTCGGCATATCCGTCAGCTCTGTCTCTGGTTGGATCTTAACTTCATAAGTCTCCCCTTCGAGATGCTTGCCCTGCAGAACATTCTGACGAAGGAAGACTGCAACTTGCTCTGCTTCCTCAATTTTTCCGAGCACTACTTCCTCGCTGGTATCATTTTCCGCGCTCTCCTTGAACCGTCTACGTATTTCAGCGTGTGCTGCCACCAAGGTTTCACTATCTCCCTTAAAGGTACTCTGACAACTACGCAGCAGAGTCCGGTATGCTGCAAGAGCCCGGGATCGGAGCTGAGGGTTGTGTATTCCCGACATGTTTGCTACTTTTGCGGTATGCAGTGTGAAAGTGAACGGATGGTCGTCTCATGGTCTCACGTGCAACTAATACCAAGCAAGTGCCCCTCGGATCATGCGTGCTCACTGTTGTCTTCCCATCTCACCATGCTTGTTATCACATTACTAACCCTGTCCCTTATCACTGGTTTCCTCTTTGGTCGCATCAGTGTAGAACCCGGCCAACAATGAATTTCGTCGCCACATGACCCTCAGCCTCCCCAGCCACCACCACCACCCGCCCGTCGCTTCCGACCCTGCCTCCCTTTTCCTTATGCCGCACAGAGGAGGCCCGACCACCCCGGTTATGTCATCGCACAGCAACCCGAGCAGGCCGGAGCCCCCCCCTCCTTTTCCTGTTCCGCGGCCTTGCCCATCTCCTGCACAGAACGGCGGAACAGGTTGGGAGTGGGGGAGGTGGCCCTCCGCCCCGGGTTGGGGGGGGGGGGGTGGGGCTGGATCT
>PDIP01000035.1:50202-87026 GCA_002811645.1 Corallochytrium limacisporum
CCCACCCCCACCTCCGGACCCCGCAACAGCAGCCAAGCTGCATCAAATAACAGAAGACATCTCCATATCGAATATGTCCTACATATGGCATTGCTGTCAATATCCAATATACTAGATATCATCACTAATGAATACATCTCTGACTTATCTGTGTGTCAAAATCGTGCGCTGGTGGATTCTTGGTACGCTGGTGACCCTGCATGGCTAGGGCCTGAGAGCGGCGTTGTCGGTATTGAGAGTACCTGAACTCCGCGGGACCGCCAGGCCCTCAAAGGAGTAGTGCGAGGTGATTCAAGCGGTTCCCTCCTCCCTTTCTCGCCACAGAGTCCATGTGTACTGGGTCTCCGGGTCCCGGCTGGGAAACTGCCCGTCCTTGTTGGTATGCATTTTGTACGGAAGCTGCGAACTTTGCGTAGTCCGAGCTCGCTTCAACATTTCTTCCCGGTGTGATTTCTTCGTGTTCCAGGATTTCTTACTTGGCCCTCCTTGCTTTGTTTTGCATTTTCGAAAGCAACCGTCAATGTAGGGAATATGTATGGGGTGCAGATCGACATAAGGAGCGGGAAAGCGGCAGGAATAGGCCGAGTGAAAAGACGGACCTCTTTTTCGCTGTCTCTCTCTCCTCTCTGGTTCCTTTTTCCCTTTGTTTCCCTTGTCCTTGTTCAGAATCCCTTAATAGCGCGCAGACAGACTGACGATAAAACAGCGCCGCCACCCCCCCCCTCCCCGGGGGAGCTCAGCAGAAAAAAAAAAAGAACAAAAAGAAAAAAGGAGAGGCCACGTTCAGCTGCTGCCAATGAAAAAGAATACCAAAAAAAAGGGGGGCAGCCCAAGCACATGGGGGCGAAGCCGGTAACAGTAGTGACCTCAATCGAGCACACCGGGGAAACGCAGAAGAACCCCACCCAGGAGTCCAGATTACACGGCGGTACCCACACATTCCGTACGTACTGCAGCAGTACCTGCGTATGGTCACAGATATCCACTCTTGTGCATGCTGTGTACATGGTTTTCTGGTGTCCTATGGTAGCAGTGGTGCTCTTGCGCCGATACATGTAGTGGTGTTCATTTAGGTATTCATTGAGTATCACTGAATGGGGAACTGTGGAAGGAGCCGGGAGTCGTAGCAATGGGTGACGTGGCCGCAACATGCGAGTCGGTCTGTACAGATTTCGTTCAGCAAACAGCGGAAGCACATGTTCGGGATTGGTCGTGGAGGCCAGTATGTTGGGAACTGACTCACCAGTACCTTAGAAGTGGACACCTATTATGTTCTGTGTCTTGTGATCGCTTCCCAGTCCTGGGTTCCGCACGCCTGCCTTCCGGTCGTCGTCGTCTCTCCAATGCAATTAAGCGCGTCGTCGTCCGCACAGGAGCCCCACGGAAGAGGAACTCACCCAACTCCCACAGCCACGGCCACCACGGCATTTTCCTTTTTTTTTTTCGTCTTTCGTTGTCCTTTGCTTAAACCCCTGTTCACTCCCTCCCTTTCCTTTCCTCGTTTTCTTCTTGTTCTTCTTTCTCCTATTTTTGCACCAGCATGTGATAGATAGGGAACGGAAGCAAGCGACGGCACCGGAAGACGGAGGTGAAGAAAACAAAGGGAGCCAGGGTCACACTGGTTAGGAGTGGGGAAGTGTCGTTGGGGGATGAGAACCCCGAAGAAAAGGAAGTCGGCTGATGTGCGTCTTCGGCGTGCGCTGGATTCGCAGTCCTGCATACCCAAGTAGAACTCCACACCCAACTGCTTTTCCACTCGTGTGCCTTCTGGTGGGTAGGAGAGGGGAGTGTTTCCTTTTGGCCACCACCAGAGACAAACCCCAGCGGTGGCTGTACACACAGCTTGCGGAGTGTGTGCAAGCAGAAAAAGCTACGGAACCACTCAGGTGCCCGAAGAAAGCGGTGGTTCATAATGCACGGCAAAAAGAGAAGGGGGAAGAATGGAGGCCAAATTTTCTATTACACCTCCCCCCCCTCCCTTCCGGGGCCTTTCCCAACATGGCCGTCTAGACAAAGTTGAGGGGTATATTGAGACTATGGAGAGTGCCCACGGGAAAGGAATGAAACGGCAAGGAATGTAATGCCCAAGGGGTGTGCACTTGCAGAGGCCACCACCAGCAGGCTCCGGTGGGTACCCAGTAAAGGGGGTGTGGTGCTGATGGAGGCCGACCACGGCAAGCCCAAAGTCTTGGCCCAGCTCGAGCCTTCTCTTGGGCCCTTTGAAGCGATACCCGGGTGATGAAGTTCTTATTGCTGTTGTGATGTTTAGAACTTGAGCTTTATTTAGGGAACGAATGACTTGGAAATGAGTATCCTGTTGGTGCTCGATCATGGTAGTTCAGACGGATAAAGAATTCGAAAATACACGCCAGGAGTGTTGACTTTGCTCGACCACCTAGTATTTGAGTCCGAAAATCAAGCTTTGTTTCATTTAAAGAAGTGCGTTCGAGCACGTAAGAGAACACAGTCTTCACCATGGCTGACGACGACTTTAGCTTTGAGGATGTTATTTTTGGTTCCAATTCCGGGCGCAATGGCCAAAACGGAGGACAAAAAGGTTACAACTGGCGTGCACCAAACGTTCCGGAGGTGGCTGTAGATGAAGAGCGAGACACCCTGGAGGATGATATTGCTAGTCTGCGCCCGAACTTCGGGACAATGTCCAGTGGACCTGGACGTCGTGTTCGGCACGCAAGTACGACCGTTATGGAAGATGGGGGACATGAAAGGGCAGCAGGTCTTCTAGGAACTGACGTCAAGAAGGATCGCCGCCGTAGTGGTATGGACTACATGAAAGGTCGAAGCCGGGACAGCTCTTACGACCGTCACCGCAGTCGGGAAAGCAGCCGGGAGCGTCGCCACAACCGGAGGGTAAGCAATGACCCAAACCAACGTAGTGAGCATGTCATTCTGGTTACCAATGTGAAGGGCGTGTCAAAGAATGACCTCGTTGAGTTTACGGAACGTAAGTGTGGAAAATTGCGGATGGCATCTTTGTTGGAGGGTCAAGACTTCGGATTTTTGCAGTTTTTGAATGACGAGAGCGTTGCACGTGCTCTCAAGGACTTGCATGGCGCTGAGTTTTTGGGCAAACGTGTGAGTGCAGAGCGGGTGCCTCATATTACTCCTGGTGTGGATCCTCGCAAATCTGTTAGTTCTGACTACGCGAAGAACAACGCTATTGTTATCAAAAACTTGCCATTTAATATGACCGAATCGGAGGTGCACGACGTGCTGAACTCTACTGAGGGTGCACCAAGGGCTCGGGACATCCAGTTGCACTATGACAACTCCCACCAGTTCCGCGGCATGGTGTTCGTAGTTTATGATTCTATTGAGGATGCGGAAAAGGCATACACTGCGATCAGTGGTCTTGATGTCGGTGGACGTGCTGTCCGCTGCGAGTACAAGAAGACCAATGCGCTCCGCCAGAGCTCGTTGGCTAACATCAGCTTGTCCGCAAACGACGACTATGAACCCCCTGATGATGAGTGCCGCAAGATCTGGCTGCAGCTGCAGAAATTTGCCCAGGGACCTTCTCATCATCTGGACTTCCCTTCATTCCTGTCGGCTGAGCAGCGTCGCCAGATTCATATTATGGCCATCAAGCTTGGTCTCAACCACCAGAGCCAAGGTGAGGGAGATGAGCGTTTTATTATGGTGTGGAAGCCCGATAGCTCTCACGATGGCGGCTTGAGTGTGTCAGCTGGTGCAAGGGACATTCCTGGTCGGTCCCGTTCCACTGACGGGGGTCACAGGAACAACAATCGCCTCAGCGCAAACGTCAAGGGAAGCACAGACTACTTGAGCACCTCGCCAAAGGGTGGACGAAGCCGGACGGGAAGTGAAACGCATAGCCCTGTCGGAAGCTGGCGGAACAACATGCTTATGAACGAGCCTCGGATTCAGCCCGTTCGCCAGCCGATTGGACCTGATGGTTCCATTGGTTTCCGCATTCGTCGCAGTGGCTTCTAGACCCAAAACACAGTTCGCCAGTTCAGAAAACTTAAAAACGAAATGGATGTTCGCCCGAAAATAATCTTTTAATGAATACCGTAAATACATGACTTGCCCAATCATAGTTACACGTGAACGCTCAGTGCTGCAGCGACGGTTCCTGACTCCTCGGTAGACCACTGTCCATCACAAAGTGTGTATTCTCCCCCTCCCGATCCCGCTGTCGGGACCCTTCACTACTTGCCCAGGCCAGGGGGAGGCTTCTAGAACAACTGTGGTGCGGACTGGCCCGGTAGGCTATTTAAGGTCTTCGCAATATCGAGACGACACTTCTATCGAAATCCAGTCTCTATGCTATCACAACGCTACGGGACTTGTTAAAGAAGACCATGGTGGAAATAACAGATGTTAAAGCAACAGCGGAGGCCGTCCACCAGTCACTCAAGATCGGAGGCAAGGCCGCATTGCAAACGTTGCAGACATTGAACACCTTTACGACAGCCAGGAATCAGAAAATAGCAGAGTTGTACAAGGAACTGGCTACTATTCCCACAGAGGATCTGTTCAGCACACTGGAATACTCGGAAGAATTTCAATGGGATATTGCAAAGGAAAGTTGCAAGGTATTGGAAGCAGTAGTGAACTACATAGATGCAGATCTCCTGCTTGGTCAATACCGATCCTTCCTCACAACTGGATCTCAACATGAGCTCGCCGAAGTGCGAAATCTGGTCCTCAGCATAGCAATCAAGATGGCTCAGTCAGAACAAGACTTTGACAAGGCGGAGAAAGCAGGTTTCTTGTCCGAGTGCTTGTGTCTCACTATTGATTCGGCACCTGAAGTACACAAGAAAGCATGCCAAGACTTCGTTCAGTCCCTAATCGCCAGAGAGTGGGGTCGCGATTATCTCTTTCGTAATGATATTCAAGACGAATTGCTGGAAATTCTTCAAGATGACTCTTCTGCGAGATTGCGAATCTATGTGACTCTGACAAATATCATAGCCCAGGACGGTGGTATGGGCGTAGGGGACATGATTTCGTCCTCCAGGTATATCTCACAAGCATTGCTTGGAGATTTGCGGTCGGATGATGTACTTTTGAAGACAGCATTGATTGAGGAACTCTCGACAATGGGATCGACCACAGCAGGATACCAGTGGTTGAAGACTTCGGGAATACTAGAGATTGTCTACAATACCTTCGGAGATGATGTTGATCCTTTAAATCAGATGCTGATGGTTCCTGTGGCATGGTCCTTCCTCTCAAGTCTTGCATATGCCGGGTTTCAAGAGGCTCTGCAAGACATGGTATCCCATAACGTAGGACAGCGCCTTGGCCACAGCCTGCAGGACAGCAATCAATCGACTGCGGGCAGGGCACTGACATTCGGGTGCTTGGTCATGGGGCAGCAGGGTTACTTCGAGGCCATCGTGAAGACAACGCCAGGCTTAGATCGAGTTCTTGTTGAACGCATGCGGACACTGCTGTTTGGCCCAGATCCCGAAATACGTGCGGATGGAATGAAGACATTTGCGCTAACGTTTGAAAACACTGAACCCATTACCGGACCAACTCCGATCGACGTTCGTGTGCAGTTTTTGCAGGCTGTCTTTCAGGGTAAGGGCGATGCTATGACATGGATGACCAAACAGCTGAGTCACCCGATAGATAACCTCCGCGATGCCACCCTGCGGTTCATGCTCGCTTTTGCACAGTACAAGCAAGGTCGCACAGCAATCGGCGGCACCGCTGGTTTTGTGGAATTAATTACATCGAGAACTGGCAATTTTAGCAAGCTACAAAAGGAGCGCAAGCACACGTTGGTTGGCCTGCTTCTCCGTGCAGGAGATGCCGAGGAGTTGTTCGGCAAAGCAGCCCGCGACCAGATGTCTGTATTTTATGACGAGGGGCCCTACAAAGGGCCTGATCACAGCCTCCATGTCGGTGTCATGGGTGCCACATAGATAGCCTAAACATCGTACAGATCGGTTCAATACAATAAACATATAAATTATAGCAGCCCTGGCATGCAGGACCCTATTGAATGGGTTGCCAACTGTCCAGCCGTACGCATCAATCACTTTTGTCAATCTTTGGGCGCCAGCAGTGCAGGCTTCCCCTTCCCCCCCGACTTCCGTCCCCCCGACACTAGCCCCGAAAACGACGGTTTGTTGAGTATTGAGCGGCAGTCTGTACGCTTGGAAGCTCGTCCGCCCCTCGAGACTGTAGGCGGTGCCGGGTTTCCTCCCCTTCCCAGGCTTGACTGTGGCCACCATCGGGACGATCCGGAGGGGTTTCGTGGCGCTCTGCATGTTGGACAGCTTGCTGAGCCGGTGGCCACGGGTGGATGATTTTCAGTTAGGTAGAAGAATTAGCACTCCAAGAACTCACAAATCCGCCACGCTAGGTAGTATGAAGCCAGTGTGGCCACAACCTAATCAGAGTCAAATGGATGATGCACTAGCCCGTCGTCGACTTCACCTCGCATTCGGAAGCTCAAGTGATGACTCCGACACCGAGCAGAACCATGGCGAAGATACAGAGGATAAAAATCCCGATGTAGATACCGTGGAAGGTGATTCGGAAGGAGTCGCAGTGGCGGCTAAGGACCGCAAGCGGAGAATTGGAAGCAGCGGGTTAGAGTTAAAGAGATCTCGAATAGAACAGGGGCAACTTCCGGTGCTCACTGAAGAAGCACGAGCACGAAATGAGGGTTCACGTAATGGACCATCTGGTGGCCTTGGGCAACTTGCAAGTGATTTCCGCAAGTCTGACCACTCTCGACGGTTTCGAGCTGACGGTGCAAATGGAATCCTCCAGAAACAAGGACAACCAATCCGGGGATCAGTCTCTCTCTGGTCAAGACGAATGGACTTCAGCCTTGAGTCTTTCCACTGTCTCTTTCTGAGGACTGACTATCGTGATATTCAGAAAGATGAAGCTATTCTTCGGCTACTGAAAAAGCACTACCAGATCACAGAGATCCGCGATGTGCCCATGTATTTTGCTGATGACAGGCAGTATTTTGAAACTTGGTTACCACTACTCTTTCTGGAAGGTCTCGGCCAAATTCTCCAAGCCTTGGAAGAAGAACGTCAAGATCGCAAGGGCAAACGGGATCACACATACCAAGTCAGTGTAGTAGATGAGTTACGTCGGGAATCTAATCCATGGTACAGCTCATTCATGCTAGAAACCAGCAATGATACATTCAATGCCATCGACGACTACCTCTGTGCCCTCGAAATGCCTAAGCCTGGAGGTCATGGATTCTATCGTGTGTTTGTCCTGTGTAGCAGAATGGGATATTCCAAAATCCTTAGAATGAAGATCAGTTTCACAAATGCGTCAAAGCTCCGCCCTGAAACGTACACAATCGTTCCGCTGTGTCGCCTCACACCGTTCGAACGCCAGTTTGTGGCACTCAAAAAGATTGTACAGGACCCTCCTAAGCATATAAGTCACATCCGTGACCTGCTCTTTGAGCCCCTGGGGATCACAAGGGCAAACAACTCCAGAGTCGAATCTCACGAACCGGAAACAAGCACGACGGACACCCTGAATGATCTGATGATTGATCAATCTCGGGCAGCCCGCCATATTATGAGTGCAAAGGACCATCCAGTGTTTGTACAAGGACCTCCGGGAACTGGAAAGACGAGGACGATCGTACATGTGATTACTGCTCTGTTCAAGAATCTTTGCCCGATTCGTAAGAACCCCTGGTTGCCCAACCCCTCGGAGGTTCTCGGTAGTGATCCCAGCAAAGCTGACTCCAAGGTACGGGTCATGATTTGTACTCAGTCCAATGCGGCCCTCATTGAGATCTGCCAAAGACTGGGTACAGGTTTAGAAACGAAAGAGAAGGGCGTGGGGGCGACCAGATTCTATCCGCGTGTGGTCCGATTTGGAAACTACGAAACAACGGAGGATCCAATGGCGCTAGAGAACCTGGTCGAAAAGTTCATGAAATCGGACCCCAATGTTATTGAGACCATGGCACGGATTGACAAACTCCGGATAGAGGGAGAAAAGTCTGCAGAAAAGCTCCAGGCAAATGAAAAGATAATCAAGGCATTGAATGCTCGCCTGGAGAGTAGGCGTGGCGCTGCCGTCAAAGGGCTCATGTTGAACACGGATGTGATTGCTTGTACGCTGGTCAGCTCTGGGCATCCAACCATTGAGGATGCTCTGCGGGGAGTCAACTTGAATTACATTCTCATCGACGAAGCCGCCCAGGCTGTCGAGTTGGAAAGCGTGATCCCCACAATCCACAAGCATAGGACGCTTGCTTTTGTTGGTGACCCAATGCAACTCCCAGCGACCGTTGTGGCAAGAAAGGCGCTTAAAAGAAAATACGACATGTCTTTCTTCCAGAGACTGGTAGTGCGCCTGGGCAGTCAATCACAAGAATACGTTCATCGGCTCAAAGTGCAGTTCCGAATGCTCGATCCTATTTGCCGGTTCCCGTCCAAGGAATTCTATGACAACCAGTTGGTCACCTCTGATAGTGTGGAGGACCATCTGGCCGGCACCTCCCACTTCTTTCAACCCCTTTCTTTCATTGAGTGCAGGGGCAAGATGCGCCGAGTAGGATCAGGAACGTTACAGAACCTCGACGAGGTAGAGGTCATGAGTGATGTCTTGAACATCCTGTTTAGGAACTGGAAGGAGTCTCAACAGCCAATCAACATTGCCATCCTAACTCCGTATCGGGGACAACTTTCCGCCATCAACCGCAAACTGGTAAGAATGAAAGGCGGCGAATCGAAAGAGTTCATCGATGAATGTGTCCGTCCGTCAACCATCGATGGTTTCCAGGGTCAGGAATGTGATGTGTGTATCTTCCTGACTGTACGATCCTCCCATCGTCATAGCCTTGGCTTTGTGAGCGACATGAGGCGTCTGAATGTAGCCATTACCCGGTCGCGCTTTCGTCTGATTATCATCGGTGATGACATTGCCCTGGGCAAAAACAAGACCTGGAAACGCTTCTTGCATCACATCCGCCACAATGGCAAGTGGATGAAGCTAACAGATCTGTCCCCCTTGCCTTAGTCACAGAACTGTTCTGGCCATCGTTCGTTACGCGGTGCCTGTGCTCCGAAAACCAACCCCCCCTTTTCGTTCCCCACCCACATATTTCAGCCTCGCCAGGCCTCGTGGAGTGGGAGCGTGTTAGGAGCAGCGCTGCTGCCCCCCCCCCCTTTGCTCTCTATAGGTTGTAGTCCACGCACCCATTCAATAGGTCGCGTGTTCGGCCTAAATCACGACAACGTATTCAAGAACTCAGTGCCAAGTAATGCGAAACAAAATGGTCTGGTTTCTCTGGCAGACTCTTGTGTGCCAGAGACTGCCAGATAGCCTCCTCACATATGTAAGTATTCCACCTTTGTTTAGAATCAGGCGAAGGCTTCCGACTGATGAATAATGTCGCGAACGGGCGGACATGACTACCCCATGGTGATCGCAATACATTCTGCAATGCTGACGGAATCTTCCTGCGCCTAGTTATTTCCAGGTTCAATTTGGACACTCCACTAACAAGTACGTATGTTATCCTGTTTTTTCCATAGACACGGGCTGAAGTAGTTGGCGGAGTAGGAATTTGGTTGTCTGCTACACCAGTGTACTAAAGGTATGTATCCCGCAATAATCTAGCATAGGCTGATTGATGAACTTGATGACAAGGAGAACAAAAAAATATATAGGAAGTGCCGTCTTACTTATTGGAAGACGATTGTTCAATTCTGAGACATCATCATCTGGCTATGCTCTTCTACCTCCTGAACGGACCCAAAACGGTATCAACTAACATTCACTTCTCCTATCACTATGATTCGTTTTACTATGCAGGCATGATTACCACCACCTTTCGTATGCAGATGTAGGGGTCTCATTCAAAGCCATCCATACTTTTACCACATCAGCCATGGCGTCCACATTGTGGACGCGGATGATATTGATACGGCGATCCAGTGCGTGACAGACAGTTGCAGCAGTACCAAAGTCACGGTCTCTAGCATCCTTTCCCAAGATCTTCCCAATAAAGCTTTTTCGTGAAGTGCCGATTAACATTTGAGAGTGATCGGTGCTTCGGGGGGTCACTCCGTTCATTACTTCCAGGCTTTGCTCACACGTTTTGGCGAATCCAATCCCTGGATCTAGGATAACATTCCAGCGCCAGATCCCGGCATGCTCTGCTCGCTCAACGAGTCCAGCCAAGGCCCACTTGACCACACGAGCGACACCACTTTTATATTCGGTCATGGTCTGCATGGTCTTTGAATCACCTCGAGTGTGCATGAGTATAATCGGCACGCCGGTTTGAGCGGCGAGGTCGAGCATCTTTGGGTCCTTGTTTCCCCCAGAAACATCATTAATAATGTCGGCACCTGCCTGGAGTGCCAAGTCAGCTACCTCGCTGCGGAAAGTGTCGATGCTGATTGGCTTTTTGAAGCCGTTGGCACGAAGTTCTTTGATAATACCGATCACACGTTCCTTTTCCACTTCGCTCCCCACATCGTCTGCCCCTGGGCGTGTAGACTGAGCACCAATGTCAATAATTCCTGCACCTGCTTCTGCGAGTGAGAATGCTTGCTTCACTGCCGCTGCAGGATCCAAGAAATCGCCGCCATCACTGAATGAGTCCGGAGTGACATTTATGATGCCCATCAAGATGGGTTCATTTAGGTGGAGGAACGCTGTGGGCGTGTCACAGCCTCTCTTCCGGAGTGGGATCACACGATGCAGCGTGTAGTCTGGTGTACCACTTCCCTTTGTCCCCTGTTTGGGATCCCCTAGTAGGTCTATCAACTGTTGGGCCACAGATTTTTTATGTACAGGGCAAACGAACTCTGGGGCAATGTCACAGAGAGGCCGGAGCACAAACTCACGCTCATATGCCCGCGGATGTGGTACCTCCAAAACGTCATCCTTGTGTACCAGCGACCCCATGTAAATGATATCTAGGTCAATCTTCCTCGGTCCGAACCGGAATGTTTTTTGTCGACCAACAGCTGTTTCTATGTCTTTAAGGACTTTCAACAATTCTCTTGGGGCCGCTATCGTATGAAATGAGCATGCAGAGTTCAGAAACCTTGGCTGATCTTCCACATACTGTGGTGCAGACTCATAGAGCCAAGCAAGACTCAAATACTCAATAGACAATACTTTCTTTAACATATTCAAAGCTAGTTCTATTGAAGCGTACGCGTCTCCATCATTGGCTCCGATGGCGATGATGGCTTCCACTGCCGTCTCAGTCCGAGGCTTCTTTACCGGAGGCTCATCGCCGTTAGTGCTGCCGTTCTGTGCCATGATTGTCTATGGTCCCAAATCGCAAGGATACATTGTTTGACACATGTCTAGCTTATAGTGTACACGCACGAAGCTGCGCAATCCGCGTTTGTCAGCAGTGGTCACAGCCTATATATCGAAATACCAGAGCCGCCACCACCAGCCAGCAAGTGTGACCCCCGAGAGTCTGGCCATCTCACTGTCATACAGCTCTGCTCTGCCCTCATTTGCACGCTGCACTGTGTGCACCTGGTTCCCAAAACGTTATCACGCACTTTCGAGCTCTCCTCCCCTTTCTTCCCTCTTTCACCTATTGTCGCATCCACCTCGTTGAGGTCACCCAATCCGTTCAGAGGCCTGGTCGCACCGGAGTGACCCCTTCCATTTGTCCAGAACCAGGTCATTAGTCACCCGCTTTCCCCCCCCCCCCGGGGCCGCAGTGCCGTTCCTTTCACAATAGGAGCGCCTGTGCTTGAAAATCAATATTATCAACATCAAAGAAATAAATATATTCGTGTCAAATTGTTGTATATTGATCGAAGGGAGTGTTGGAACCTTGGAGTAATTCCTTATGTTTTCACTTGCGCACGGTGGGAACAGGACGTGCTGACGTGGACTCGGAGATACGAAACGTACCGTCAGGTCGGAAGTGTGCACAAGGCCGAATGGTTGCAGCCGAGTGAAATGAGCCTCCTCACTACACGTATGACCAGGTATTTATACCGCAACCTAAAGTATTCCTCCGCTGGTAATCGAGGAGTCGAGCACCTACTTGAGGACCCAAGATCGAAGACAGTATGGGAGAGGTCGAACTTTACTCTTACTACCGGAGCTCGTGCTCTTGGCGTATACGTCTTGTCCTAGCTATCAAGGGCATTGACTACAAATATCATCCCGTGCACCTGCTGAAGGGAGAGCAGCGGGATCAGGAATACCATAAGAAGAATCCCTTCAACAAGGTTCCCACTCTTGTGCACAATGGTAACCCCATTTCCCAAACTCAGGCGATCTGCGAGTACCTCGAGGAGGTATTCCCCGGCAACCCCATATTGCCAAAAGATCCGAAGACTAGGGCGATTGTCCGAGAGATCTCTGCCGGTGTCGCTTGTGACGTACAACCCCTCCAGAACTCAGCGGTCCTTTCGCACATTGGACAGAAGTACGGAGAAGAAGAAAAGTTGGCTTGGGCTAGAAAGTACATCGAGGAAGGTCTGCAGGCTGTGAACGAGCTTGTTGAAAAGCACGGCGGAAAGTACTGTGTTGGCGATGAAATTACGATGGCAGATGCTTTCGTTGTGCCCCAACTGTACAACGCTCGCCGTTACGATGCCGATACATCCAAGTTTCCGAGACTTATCGAGGTGGACCAGCGCCTTGCCGAGCTTGATGCCTTCAAGGCCGCGAACCCTAAAAACCAGCCAGACACTCCGGCAGAGACGGCCTAATTATCAGGGAACGTCACCTACCCGATCTCTCAATACAATCCTTAGTTGCAACTCTAACTCATTTGTTATCAAGCCTGTACTGCCGGAAACTAATCAATAATATAGAGTATGGAGGGCAATCCGGAGCCGAGTCCACAAAAGCCAGTCCCGAGGACGTGAGGCCGAAGGACGAAATTGGCTTGTGTTTTCCCTGCAATAGTCCGTACCAAGGGGAAGGGGAGTCGTCGTCGTTACCAGTCCCTTGCATACATTAGTGCTGTCCTTTCGTGAAGAGTTTCAATGCAATACAAGAGTATTCAATAGCTATATCATGGAGAGATGCTATCCTGAGAATCACCACATTTTGGACCTACGTTGTATAGAGAGCTTTGTTCACTTCGATCGCAAAGCAACTATGGGTGTACAGTGGCATTCCGGAAGTATTGTGGAAGCACTTGGATTGGTTCGGTCTCAAGGGCGCCGTCTACTTGCGTATATCTATAACAAACCTGAAGATGCAGGTCTCTTGGACAGCTATGCCGATGTTCTGGGCCAAATCAATGCGGTTACAATCAAACTGAAGGCAGATTCTGAAGACGGGCGAAACTTTGTGCAAGTTTATCCTGTTGTATGGCTTCCAATTTTGTACATTATTGGTACCGACGGAAAGCCTATGAAATTCGTATCGATCACAGATCAGGTGAAAGCCGACCTCAACACTACTTTAAAGAACGAATTGGCCCCACTTGTCTCAGCTGATCCACCAACCAGCTCAGCTCCGCAAAGTCGACCTCAGGTTCCCACCTCAACGACACCCGAGCCCGAACCGGTTCAGGAAAACACATTAGAAGGAAAGCGCTCTGTCCCGAACAAGATATCGGCACAGAAAGCACCAGAGCCCAGCCCTGTCCAGCAGCTCGTGAAGCCTAAACTGCAGCCTAAAAAGAAGAAAGAACCGGAACCAGAGCCAGAGCCAGAGCCGTACGTTCCACCGGACATATCGAACATTCGCATCCGTTTCGAAGATGGAACTATCTTGCAGAATCAGTTTAAGCCAGAAAATACGGTGCAGGATGTGATAAACTACATTCAAGCCGAGAAGGGTAATCTTGGAAGAGACTACGAACTGTTCCGTATGGCTCCCCGTAAGCTCCTTACATCTGAAGATTTCTCCACAACGTTACGGGATCTAGCGTGTGTTCCTAGTGGTAACCTGATTGTACGGGGCAGCCGTAGTACTGAGACTGGTGGCTCCACTGGCAGTTTGACTGCCGCCTCACTCGGGCCAGGCGGTATTATGGATTTCTTTTGGTCCATCATGGGCACGCTCAAAGCTTTTTTCCTAAATCTTTTCGGCAGTGTGGCAGGCACAGCCACATCAGCCCAGCAGTCAGTGACAAATGCAGTAGGGAGTCAGCAAGGGACTTCTGGTTCCGCATCCAGCAGCAGTGCCGCCGCTCGTGGGGCCGGATCAAGGTTCGCAAGCTTAGATGATTTGCGGCGCAGAGCCGGCGATGATGACAAAGAGCGGAGAACGTGGAATGGTGATTCTACCCAACAAGAGTGGTAAATACTAGAGATTTTCTTTAATTTTGCGCGTTTCGTACCATTAGGCTTCATGGGCAAGTATCGTTTCCAGATCGTCAGACTCGTCTTCAATGCGCTGGAACTCGATATTGCCGTTGCCGAACTTTGTGTCATGAGTCTCCCTTGACCGGCTCGAAATCAAAAGCGAAAGGCCAAGGAGGACCATGAAACCACCGCCAATTTCTGCCCACGTCGGATAAATGCCCAGAAGCAAAATAGCGATGACACTAGCGGCTACAGGTTGAAGAGGCACAAATCCCATTGCAAAAGACGCCGATGTTTTTCCAATCGCCCATCCCGTGAGTATGTATGAAGCTCCGCTAGCAATCAATCCTGCGTAGAGCGCGACACCCCAACTGGGACCATCTGTAGGATATAGATTTTCGGTCTTGAAGTCCGTCAAGGACGCAGTTGCAATGGTCATTCCAATCAATCCGGCGATGTGTGCCCAGGCCTGTACAGACTTGGACCCATATTTCGGAATCATGGGCACTTGAGCAACCATGAACAGGGAGCATGATACGCAATTGACCAAGAGGAAAACGTTGCCCAAGAGTAGCTCGTAGGGTGTAGGGCCATTGTCGTTCACTCCGGGGTCCTGTTCCGCAGCCTTTCGGGCTTTATACCCCATCACAATTACGATGGCAGCACCCGTGAGCGCACTGGCAAGACCAGCCACCTTCATTCTTCCGGCCGCGGTGCGGATGTCGATCTTTTCTTGACCTAGTGCTGCTGCAAAGAAGGCTGTCATAATTGGAATGGTCAGCTGCATGAGCGCGGTATTCACTGGTGTTGAGTACTCATTTCCCAAAACGACAAAAAACTGGTTAAGTGTAACCCCCGTGAGCCCCAGAAAAACTATCCGTGCAATATCCTCTTTGTCAGGAACAGTGGGAACTCCAACCGTCAAGAGTGTATATATCCAGATTGCTGGGGTAGCTATCAGGTTCCGCCAGAATACAAATACTACAGGAGTCAGACGCCCTGGTTCAGTAGCCCAATGTGCTAGCACAGCCCATAGTCCAAAATTGCTCTGCAGCAGAGTGCAGACAACCACTGGTGCCCACCAGTGGTTAGTGACCGACTGCAACGTAGACTTTAGCGTTTCCATATTGATCTATCCACGCCTTCTCTACCTATAGCAATACTCTACCAATAAGACACAGCGCAATTCATACCTCGCAACAGACTCTTTGCAAAAGTCTTAAATACATGACTACCATGAATCCCGTTTGATTTGCCATGCGAACTCTTTCGGCACTTCACCTGCTGACACATGTCCTCCGTGTCCTCGAGTTCCGCCCGCCTGCTGCCAACCACTCTTTGGAAGTGGGAGGGAGTTCGATCGATCGGCCACTGGACCGTCCTCGCTGGGAAAAGGGGGGTGGGGGGGTTTGAAGAGAAAGAGAAAAGAGAGAGAAATGACGACGAGGGCCCGGAATGCAGCACAGTTGAAAGGGCGCAGTCCGTTGTGCGTGCTGTGCCGTGTGTGAGTACACTCATTCCTCTTAGCAAACTACACTCCCTTACTGTCGACTTGGTCAACAGAGCCGTGCCCGATGATCAGCATTCTCCGTAGTTTTCTGTGGGGTAGAAACTGCTTGCACTGGACAAACTCCAACGCACCGATTCTCCCCATGTTTTGTACGAAAGGTGGGAGAGAGTCTTGGACGAGCGGGTGCTGCGTTAGAAACATTTCTGAACATGGACGGACTTATTGCCCACAGCGAACCAGGGCTGAACGAGGAAAAAGGATAAAACAAAAGGCCCAAAGAAGAAAGTTAATATGTGTCACCCCCACCACCGCCACACCACTACCGGCGGCCGCATACCAGAGCAATAACAATAGTAAAAACGGGGGCGGGCTGGATTTGCGGCGCAAAACCCACTCCCTGCCCGGACCGGGTTTGGTTGGCCAGGCCACAACGTAAACCGAACGGACGGCAACGGAACCGAGTGAAAACAGAAAGAGGCAAGGAACTCATTCGAATGGGTGACGCGAGCGCGGGGAGAGGAGACCCGCAGTCCGGCCTTCTGGTCCGGCTGTGCCTGGCATGGGGGGCATACCGGGAATTGTTTCTTTTTTTTTTCCTATAGTTTTCTGTTTCTCTTTTTTGGTTTCTGTGTTTGGGGCCCAGGCGACACAAACACACAGTGCCAGCGCAGCAAAACCTAACACAGAGAATATGAACGGGCAGGAAGGCAAGCAGTCAGTGGCCAAATACCCAACCAACGCGAAGCCCTTCGGACAAAGGCCCCCCCCCCCCCCCGGGGGGCGTCAGTGGCCAAATACCCAACCAACGGGAAGCCCTTCGGACAAAGGCCCCCCCCCCCCCCGGGGGGCGTCAAGGCGCTGGAATAGTGTAGGGTCGGCAATCGGTTAGGAGGAGAGAGCACGCGCGGGATGCAGTGGGGCTTGGCAAAAGGTATTTCCTGGTTTTGAGATTGGAGTACAGACAGGTGATGTAGGAACAAGTAATAGAAGGCCTGTACACTAAGAAATACGTAATGATTGATTGAAAAGTAACTAAAGGTCGGTTAGGGGGTTGGCCGTTGAACCTAAATTCAGAGAACCATGGCGAAGGATGGACACGAGGATGTGACCTCCTTCCACTCAGTCACTTCGAGGGATAAACCTGTCAGCAACAGTAACAGTGGTAGTGGGGGCGATGGTGCGCCAGAGCAAATCTACGAGAATTTTGGGGATGACGACGCATACGAGAATGTCGGCAATGATCCCATTTATGAGAATGTCTTTGAGTTGAAACCAATGTCACCGTCGGCAGACGACGATGGGTTTGGTGAATATGCAAATATGGAAGAGGTCAAATTGGTGGAGAAGAAAGTTGTCGCAGAGGCAAGGTCGGCGCCTCGGCCAGCCGAACAAATCTATCAGAATGCTGCGACATTGGAGCAGCCTGTACCTGGCATTGAACCCACTAAACATGATACAAGTGAAATTCCCGCTGCGCCGCTGGCGGAGATTCCGAATTGGAAGGAGTACAAAGGACCTGTTCGTAAAAGTATACCCCAGCAGAACAGTGGTCCGCCGCAGAGGCCAAATCTTCCTTTGCCCATCGCAGAGGCAGATCCGGTTCACAGGAAATGGAAGCCAATGAGAGGAACACTGAAGCTGAAACTTGGAGCTCTGAAGTCGTGGCAGAGACGTACCGCGTTCCTAATGAAGGACCGCCTGGATATCACGCGAGAAAAAAATGCGAACCAAGTCGTGGTGGAAAGGACCATTAATCTACATTTGATCCACGAAATTTACGCGGGAGATGATTCTAGTACGTTTGGAATTACTCTGACTACAGGAAATGACTACATCGATTTCAAGGCAGAGAACACAACAGAGCGTCAGGCATGGATCTTAGCCCTTCACAACACTTGTCTAATTCAAGCCATTGCCCGAAGAATGAGCACTGATCGAGTCGCTTACCACCTCGATAATGGGGCTGACGTGGACATGATTGGGCCGTACTTGGACGATGACGAAATCCCCTTGTTGGTCGCATGCCTACAGTTGGCTGACATCCCATTGGTGAAAACCATTTTAAGGTTCCAACCAAAGCCATACCATTTGTTAGCCCGGCCAGCCGTGAAAAAGTTGGGCATCAAAGCCGTCTATGAGCTCATGCAAATCTACAACATTCCAGTCAACACCGGTGCAATTGACCAATATGGTGGGACCATAATTCACTTTGCAACTGAGGTCGGTGATGAACAGTTGATCCAAACCATTCTGGCAAAGTACAGGAGCATAGTAAATGTCGGGAATGCGCAGGGAGAAACCCCGATGATGGTTGCCATACGGAAGAATGAGATGAACCTCGTGTCATTTTTCTTGAAATCTGGCGCAAATGTAAATGTAGCCACAAAAAATGGACGGACTGCACTCCATTTAGCATGTGCCAACCGCATGAAGAGGTTGGCATTCAAGCTCTTGTATGACCACGGTGCAACAGCCGACATTTTGGATGCTAATGGCAGAAGTGTACTGCACTACGCGTTGCTATACGATATGCCGGACCTGGCAACCCACATCATTAGCCAAAAGGGTGTTGATATTGATAGACAGGATTCGAGGGGCATTACACCACTGATGTGGGCCCTGGCTAAAGGACCCGTGTTCCACAATGTTGCGGTACTTTTGATCCAGCAGGGTGCGGACCTCAAACGTGTAGACACGGAGGGACGGAGTTTACTACATCTCGCGCTTGCCGGGAATCAAGTTGACATTGCGTACCATTTAGCAACCTTGCGATCTGCTGTCCATGACAGTGTTGAGAAGCCCACTGGCAATACCCCACTGTTCTTGGCATGTAAAATGCAGATCACTACCTTGATCTTGCAGCTGTTGGATCGTGACTGTCAAGTGGACATCAAGAATCGCGCCGGCCTTACTCCGCTGATGACCTATATCGAATCTCTGCGCACTCGCGGTGCGGATGAACTCGAGGCTGCCAAGAGGGTTATCGACGCTTTTTGTTCGCGAGGAGTGAACCTCGAAGAACAGTCCAAGGTGCACGGATATGCACCAATTCACTTTTTGCTCGAAGCTGGTCACTCAGCTTTGGCATCGCATCTCCTTAGCAAACATACTGCGCAGGCAACGTACCTGACCAGAGCAGGAAGAACTTGTCTGCACATTGCCTTGGACGTGAAGACACAAGAGTCTACAGCCTTGGGGAATGTCATTGAGGAGCTAGTTACCTGCGGGGTGGATGTCAACTGCTATGATCACGTCATGGGGTCGACAGCCCTACACAAGGCGATTCTCTCACGAACCGTCAATCGACGCAGTGTGAACTTGTTGATGACTGTGTGTGATGCAACCATCTGGGACAGTGAAGGACTTAGTCCTTTTCACTATGCAGTGAAACTAGGTAATCTGAAACTAGTGGAAGACTTTGTCAACAAGGAAGTAGATCTGAACCACATAACCGAGTCAGGGCGCACACCCCTCTTTGTGGCCGTTTCTGAGGGCTTCAATGACGTTGGAGCACTGTTGGTTTCCAAGGGTGCTGATATGCGTCGCGTCTTTCCTGATACATGGGACAATCTGCTCCACTTTGCGTTGCTCCACGGGCGTGAACAAATGGCAGAGCACATTCTTAAGAACTGTCCTGTCCTTTTGTTGTATCCGAACGCCGCAGGGACGACTCCATACCAAATGATCCATGAAAAGGAAGATGGACAACTCTATGATCTTGCTTGCCAAATGTATGCCAACTTTACCGATGTTGAGAAACAGGCCTGCGGTGTTCCTATCCGTCCGCGCGCCCATGACAAGGAAGATCTTGTAACCTACGAAGATCCACTTGCTATACAATAAAGCGATCGTATATAATATGGTTTAAAAGTGAGGTTTTCCGAACGAATCCGGCGCCAAAAAAAAAAAGAGGGGACGACACAGTAGATTAGGTATAAAAAATTGAAAAAAAAAAGACCACCAACATCAGGAATTCCCATCTGGTCTCCCACGATGGTACTAACCTGACCCGACGTTGCTTATCTTCAGGGATCGGACGGGACCTGGAGCGTTCAACGTGGTTTGATCGGTGATGAAAGTAACCTTGAAAAACTATAATATATATTAAATGGTTTTGAAATGGGGCCGGGCGGAGTAGGGTCCGAATGGCCAAGCTTCGATCGCATTCCGGGGGTTTGCTCGTCTTTTTCGCCCTTCCCAAGGGAACTGGAGGCCAGCGGAGTTTGGAGTGTGCACCTACGGTGACTAACATAGCGCGGTGTCCGCAGTAGTCATTCTGGGTGAAACGAGGAAGCGACAAACGACCAAGAACGCGCAGACGAGGACGATGGGAAGGAAAAGCGCCAAGAGAAAATTGGGAAATAGGGAAAATGCCTGCGGTTGGATGAGGTGATGGGTGAAGTTGCTGAAGCAGCGAGCGGGCGGGTCTCAATACGTTCTGGGCGGCTGAGAGATGTGCGAGGGGCGGGTCAGCTGTTGGTGAAACTCTGTGCTAGCTGGTGTACGTGGTGTCGTGCTACGGCAGGGTATTCAACTTGGTGGCTTGAAATCAATGTAATTGTTTATCAATGGGATTCAGTAGTCTGCATAGGGGCTGACTCCGTAGACGTTTAGATAGCAACCATGCTGTTCAGTGGCCTAACACAGAGAGGTGTGGTCCTCGGCCTGCGGTCAACTAGGTCAATCTGTGCCGTGACCAGATCCCGCACACAACCTTTTCGAAGGTTGATGACTGGGGCGACGTCTGTGACAAGGCAACAGCGGTTGAAACCGGCAACACAATCCGCCAAGTACATGTCCCAATTCGTCACCGAACAGAAGAGTCCTCCTTTAGGCCTTCTCAGGAGTTTGCCTATCGTATTTGTCATCCTAACCTGGGAGTTTCGTCATGAGATTGACAGTGTGAACGGGGTCAATGGCGATTTCAGCTTTGATAAACTCGCTGAAAATGCAAAAACGTTGGCTAAACGAGTTCGACCAGTTCATATCGTCTATGGCGCCACCGAAGCCGTGTACGACATGTTTACAACCCTCAGCGGTGCCTGGCAGATCATCATTGTGCAAAATGTTCTTTTTGCTATGGCCGGACCGACAATGGGAATCATTTCCTCTCTCTTCCGTACTGCAATCATTCTTGGCAGTGCAAAGACCACAAGGAAGGTCTACGAAGTCATCACTGACGAGGACAAGGTGAATGAAGAACAGATGGATGGCCTCTGGTACCAATGGACACCTCCAGGCGATACTGACAATGGCACGTGGAATGTCATCCGAGAGATCGCTACAGTCATGGAAAAGTTCGGAAACCTTGATGAAGCACTTGCCAGACATCTCGAAAACATGCCCCCTTGGGAACTGGCCGTAGCAATGTACTACTACATGGACATGAACCAGGGCGAGAAGCTACACAAATTGTCAGATGCTGAGGAGCGCCTCAAGAAGCCGACGACTGGGACTATGGAGGCAGCACAGCACTACGCATACCTTGCTGATCTGGCGTATGTAGAAACCGAGGAAGAGTTCGAGGGCAAATTACCCGAAGGATTCCAGAACGCCAGCTGGACTGGTCAGGCCAATTGGGGTGACTACGATCCCGCTCATTATGTCATCGTTAACAAGAAGAGAAAGGAGGTGGTGATTGGTATTCGCGGCACCAAGAGCTTGACCGATGTAGTTACTGATATTGCTGCAGTTCCCGAGCACATGTCGGATTCGCGTAAGGCAGCGGCTAAAGAGGGAGAGGAGGAGGGGGATTCGTCTTCTTGGTTCTCGTTTGGGTCCACTCACGACTTCTATACTCACCGCGGTATCGGACGTGCAGCTCGAAAGCTTTTAGGTCGCACTCGCATCCTAGTTGATCTCTTGAACGACAAGGGATACGAGGTTACGGTTGTGGGCCATAGCCTTGGAGCGGGTGTGGGCTCTGTTCTATCATATCTTTACAGGCACGAAGCTGGCTACCGCAACGTAAAGTGCTATGCGTATGCCACCCCGGCTTGCGTAGACCGCGGTCTGGCCAGCGATCTACAGTCGTATGTGACGTCTGTAGTATTCCGTGACGATGCTGTGCCGAGAATGACGCCTCATGCCCTCCTCAGTTTCTTGGAAGATCTGCAGCAAGTGGATTGGCAGTCCCTAATCCAGGAAGATCTTGATGACAATGGCAGCGAATGGTTCAAGAGTTTTATCGGAAAGTTGATTGAAGATCTGCAGCAGGAAGGGGCCTACATGAAAAATGTTGCGCTTGATTTAGAACCGTTGTTCATCCCGGGTAGCATTCTTTACCTGTACTCATCGCCTCCAGTGCATGATGCAGAGAAGGAATCTGAGAGCGATGGGAAGTCTCTAAAGGAGAAACCGGTGAAGATGGTGGCCGGTAGCCTAGAAGCCGATGATGCCCTGTTTGCAAATCTTGTCCTCTCTCAGCACATGATTAGCGATCACAGCTGCAAGGCATACATCAGAATCCTCGAAAAGCTCAACGAGAAGAGTTAAATGTCATCCAAGTCAGATTTTCTCATACAGTGCCCTATTGAATACTTGCTAATCGTGTGTGCCACTTTTACTATTGATGTACAAAATATGTTTGGAAATATGAGTATGTTGATGATATGTAAATGATGTCAGTGAACACTCTAGTCACTCAGTTTTCGTCAATCCAGTGCTCTGTGTACTTTCCCTTCACCAAGGCCACCCGGTCCGTTTCTTCCTGCATCTTTGTCTGTGCCAGTTCACACAAGGTAGGAGCATCAAACTGGCCCGCGTCATCACAGATCTTGATAATGGAGTAGAAGATGTGGGCATGGCCACCGCCCAGCCACGAGTCCAGAGGCCATGCATCATCCTGTCCGAGCATAACGCACCCGTAGAGAGCCAGCTTGTTATCCACAGCGACTTGGAAGCTACCGCGACGGAACATCTGCAGCTTTTCCGGAGTCGGATTCAGCTGTCCCTCGGGGAAGCAAGCCAGAATACCTCCATTGGCAACGTGCTTCTCAACGTCTTTCATTACGTTGGCCTGGGCCTTCTTATCAACCGAGAAATCACCCTGCTTTTTGCCACTGAAATGTACAGCAAAATGTCCGATATTCTTGCACAAAGTGCCAAATACAGGCACTTTAAATAGAGACGCTTTGAGCAGGACCTTGAGCCACTGTGCCTGTGGTCCCGGGCACAGTGCAGGGAAGATGATACCGTCGATCTCAGAGCAGTGGTTCATAACAATCATGGAGGGATGGTCAAGCATATCAAAGCTGCCACTGACTTTGGTGACTCTGATCCACGGGGCAGACCATAAAAGACTCACCATAAAGGAAATGTGGGTCCACCACACGGAGAAGCGATGCTTGTTTCGCAGCTCAATACCCGGAATCATGTGGAATAGAGAGGAGACAATGGTAGCAGAAAGCACACCCAAGAACATACTGAACATCCACCAGACACGGAACAAGAGATTGAGGTACTGCACCCAGATCGGGTCCTGGTTGTCTGTTACCGGGATGAATCGCTTGAGAATCATGCCCTTGTCATCAATATAATCAGAGCGCTTGAATCCCTTGCGATAGTACTTTTGGATACGGCGGACTTCCTTCTTTACCGCTTCTTCATTCTTGGTCACTTTATCGTAATCGACCATGCTGGCTACATCTTCTGCGACTTGTTCCGCCGACATGCGTCGGTAGTCGGCCGCACCGTTGGCCTTGCCAGGTCTGAGGCTCATTGGGCTTGGATTCTAGTTGTACTTTCTTCTCTAGATCCTTTCTCTCTGTAGGCCATACGCCACAGCACATAGTTTTGGGGCGATTTCCCTCTCGAAACCCGCACTATCCCCACGGAAACACCTGGACGGCTACGCCGGTGTCCTCCGCTGCAACTGGCAACCCAAGGGTCTGCAGAGAACCAAGGGTTGCACGACATGAGGCCATCACACTCTGGGATCCCAGGGCTTTCATTGCCAAAGCTGTGTTCCGCAGACATGCAACCGCCGCCGCTCTATATCGGGGAGAAGTGAAGTGCGCCGTAGTGAATCGCTCCCGACCACTGCACACATGAAAGATCTAAATGGGTCAAATTTCACAACAACCCCTACACCTGCGCCCAAAATCCCCATACTTTTATTATCTCCCAACGGCCATGAGGATGGGCCAATCATGGAGAACAGTACCCTAAACCGTACTGGGCACGGGCCCAACTGACCACGTACTTTGTAAGATCACACAATGGTGTGGAACCGGGTACAAAGTGCGTGGCGGTGAGGTGTGCAGAAACGCTTCGCAAAAAAAAAAAGAAAATGGACCGTAAGAACAGCCTGTCCTCCCCCACCGTCCCGTGTCGCCGTTTAGAAATCAAGGATGCTTTTTGCACCTCACGGTTCTCATTTTCTCTTTGTGTCGTACACACCGCTGACGGCTGATTCCTCGGGTGTCCACCCTTTTGTAACACCCACTCCCAGAGCTGCAGTTAATTTTTTCAGCCTCGGCAGCAGTATCCGTCGGGTGATCAAAAGTGGACCAGGGGGACAAGAAGGGAGCGAAGGAACTAAGAGAGCGCTGGGGAAACTGCGCAGACTCAGAAATATGCGATAAGTATAAACTATGCCAGTATGTTTACTGGGAAACACCCCGGTACGGAATGAACACGGACCTATTGCGCTGTTTCCAATCGTTGGCTTGGTTGCGTCCACAACCAGCTCTCCGTTGGGCTCGTTCCCCTTGCCATCGCCAGCACCGTTCGCCCGACCCGCCCCAAAAAAGTTTAAGCGGGGACACGGGAGGGCCCGCCCCTGCAATTAAGATATTTTATATACCGATAGTATGAAAATCCTGAATTTGATGGTAATATAAATACAACCAATTGGCTTCCATTTGCGGCCCTCAGGATCAAGGGTTGGTGGCCTACTACAAGGACTCTTTCCTGTAAAATTGAGGGAATCCGAATGTAGATATTGAATAACAATAACGAGCGGCGCCGAATGTACCAATAAAGACGCGCCCCCCCCCCCGGGGGGGGGAGGGGAAGGGGCCCAGTCCGCAACGCTCGGTCCCTACAGCGTATTTTCGTTCTTCGCTCCATCATCCATCGTCTCCGGGGACTTTTGGGATCAGTGAGAGATCCCGCAGGCGGGAGAGGCACTGCTGTGAACCAATGGCGGCTATCCAGGGAACAGCTAGACCCAGGAATACAGAGGTACTTGACAATACTAAGCTCTTGTGGCGTTTGGATCCTGCAGTGTGTGCAACCTTGCTGTCTTGTGTAGTATATCGCAGACACACACACACACACATAGAGCAATGATAGACTAGGGACGCGACACCTGCAGAGGAAACTGCATTGTGTACACTATGTCGGGTGTTGTACCGATCCCTCCCAAGCTTCGGGACTCGGCCCGGATGCCCCAAATTGGAAGCAGGAGAGATTCTTTTTCACGCTTTACCAAGCAGGACAACACTGACGATGATCGGTTGGATGAGTTCAAGATCGTCGCATTTATTGGAGCTGGTAACTTTGGCAAGGTCTACAAGGCAAGGTATCGAGGGAGCGGTGGTTTAGTCGCCATTAAGACAATTGAGAAAGAAGGAAAAGGTGAAAAGGACATATCTGCTCTGCGCAGGGAAATTGAAATTATGGAGGTCCTTCGCCACCCCAATATCCTCCCGCTACGGGATCACTTTGAGACCCAGAACATGATATGTGTTGTCACAGAGTACAAAGTAGGAGAACTCAGCGATATTTTGGAAGATGACAAAACCCTTGATCTGCCAATCATTCAGAAGATGGCTCGTCAATTGGTGAGTGCACTTCACTACCTTCATCAGAATCGGATCATTCACAGGGACCTAAAACCACAGAACATCTTGGTCGGTGACCACGGAAGCGTATGTATTTGCGATTTTGGATTTGCTCGCTTCATGACTGTAGAAAGTATGGTCATGACTTCTATCAAAGGGACTCCACTGTATATGGCACCGGAAATCGTCAAAGAGGCACCGTATGATCATACAGCTGACATTTGGTCACTGGGTTGCATTATCTATGAAGCAGCTGTGGGACAACCCCCTTTTCAGACAAAGAATCTCTTCCATTTGGTGGGAATGATCATGAAGAATCCCATCAGATACCCCAAGGATATGGACACCGGGCTCCGGGATTTTCTGAAAGCAATTTTGAAGAAGGATAGGGCAAAACGTATGGAATGGCCTGCACTGCTTCACCATCCCTTTGTCATGGAGGCCCATGAACCTCACGGTGTCAATAGTCACAAGGAAGCCCCTGTAGTTGAGGTCAAGTGTGACGGTGGACGGAGAATATCTCTGGCCACTATTGCACCTATTACAACAGTGGACATCCGTATACCTACCGAGCAGGTGGACAGCGATGGAGGTAGTGTCGAAGATTTGTTGGAGAAGCCATTAACACCGACAGTGGAAGTTGAGGAGCAACCACTTCGACTAACGCCAATGAGCCTTCAAGGCTCAGGCTCTGGTAGGCCTCTGGATGAGCAACTCCAACGGAGGGGCAGCCGACTGGTTTACATGGCAGGCTCGGACATTCCCCGAGAAGATGACCTCAAGACTGTCGACTTTGATGACCAATTCATGAAAAACCGCCACAATCTTGAGGGGCTTCACGTCCCGACATCGAACAGTCGTCTTGATTGGACAGTCTTTGAACGGTCTATGTCTCTTGGTCTGCAAGCAGGTGTATACGATCCCAAGGCCCTCATTGACCCAACCGTATGGAACAATCGCTTCAAGGAAGTCATTGCTGCAGCAAGCAATGAGACTGCGTCTAATTGGTATTCCAATGTCTGTGTAGCCAGTCTTGCCCTTCAGATTCAAATGAAGTTCATTGGATTGAACAATGTCGATGATATTGCAGACATCGAAGATGGTATGATTGCAACCTTGGAATTCCAGGCTCACGTCACAGATCTGTTGAAGATATTTAATTATGAGGAAGAAGACAACATTCGCAACCTCATGATGCTTAGCGAACTCTTCTTCATGTGTAGCAGCTGCCTTAATTCCTATATAATGGCGATTTGTCGCCTGCAGAAGAAAGGGGATGGAACCTTCTCAGCCAGGGAGCCTTTCCGGCACATCCTGTCGTCGCTGGTGAGGATAGGTATGGACGTTTTACGGCCTTCGTATCCACTGGACCCTGTAATTGTACATGCCTTCCTGGGCAACATGTCGGAAGTCTTGAAATTTTGCGAAAACGACAAGACCCTATGGAGTCGTTTCTACAAGTCTGTTCAAGCTCCTGGCTTCTGTGAACGCCTTGTACTGTTTTCAGAGAAGTCTATTGATGTAACCGGACGAACTTTTGAAAGCATCATGGCTCACCTGACTCGGGTATTCTATTCCATCTTGCTTCCTATGAATATGGACTTCATGGATGATACAGCCCGGGACGGATACATGGCAACGTACAAGAGAATCGTCACAGCCATGGACAATCATCCGGAGAACTGTTTGGCGAACTTTGCATTCCGATCCCTAGAACTCCACAGTTTCCCCACGGGAACGATGGTGCTTGGAACCATTCTGTCCGGACCTATTGATGCGCCCATGGCTAGAAAGTATTTTTTGCGCAAGAATTTGGTAGAGCCTTTGCTGTTTCAGACCTTCAAGTTTGATGACCCGATGGCCTCAATGATGCTAGTCCTGATCGCTTCAGTCCTCACACCCAACCTGAAGCCATGGGATCAGAACTATTCAGTCCCGCAGGACATCACTGACATGGAGGCCACAACGCAGACGCATCTTCTTCTGGGTCCAATCATCCAGCGGAGAAACTCCTGGAGTTATCGGAAGTGTGCTTACGGTGCTCTCGCAGCTGTGTTCGCGTTTGAAGCACATGATAATTGGACCGATGTTGCTGGTTTGATCATGCAGAGCGACGATCTCAGCCATGCCATTCGCGCAGAGATAGATGATATCGCCTCTGGAGTTGCCGTTTCCGACATGGATGATCCCCGAGAGAGAGCCGCCGATGCAATCTTTAGCACTGGTGCTGACCCAGTTGTGTTTTTCATTTACTACGGTCTTCTACGTGGTGGTGACGTTCAGGGGGAGCGCGTGTCAGCAGACAGTGAGTTGTTGCACTGTGTGATTGACCTTGTGCACAAAGCCCCAGAGGAAGGTCTGATTAGTGACAGTGGCCATGCAGCTGCACTGGGTGCTCTGGCGATCCTGCTCTCTCAGGTCAATCGCAAGTTTCATCAATGCCAAGAATGGGAAGAGCTTTGCACGTTTATCACTGAGGAAATCGAGGCGTCTTGCTTGGACGCACTTCTTGATGATCCAGATAGGAGTGATGAAGCTGCGTTCAAACTTGAACAGATGATCACCATTTTGAATTCTGGCTACATTGGGCGGGAGACTCCAGCTGAACGAGGCGGTAGTTTGAAGTCGCCGTTGAAGCCATCACTTCTGCCAACCATCATGGCCCTGATGCGGAAGTCGACAAGAGTAAGCACAATGGAGATCGGCATCTCATTCTTGGCCAATACTAGTATTGCAGATCCAGAGATGCAGAAAGAATTTGTCAAGTTGCTGCGCACTGACCGCGAGGCTCGAGATGATATCACAATCTATCTGATCCCCACCGCGCCTGCGGCCGTCATCATTGACCTTCTTTCATGCTTCAGTAGCATCGCGAGAAAGGAAACGGACGGACAGGATTTGCTGATGATGATGGACATTGTTGGGCTTCTTCGACCATTCTTGGATAGCAACGATCCCATCATCCTTGCCAAGGTTTGCAACCTGATTGGCAATCTATGCAAGCGGAACGATATGTTCTACTCCAAGCTGAAGGAAATGGAATGCATTGGTCCTCTTGGCAATCTTTTGAATCATGTGGACGACGGGGTTCGCCAGGCTGCTTCCCTTGCATTGGGCAATGCTGCGTACCATAGTGCAGAGCTGCATCCGCTTGTTCTTCCCTTTGTCCAGCAGCTCGTTCACTTGGTCCTCCATGACACTCATAGCAAGGTTGTTGCGAACGCTGCAGGTGCACTGGGGAACTTGGTGCGTTTTGACAGCAGCATGGTAGGTCAGCTTATCGACATGGAGGCCGTGGATGCTCTGTTGGAGTGCATTACTTCCCCGGGATCCACAGGTACGTGTCGCCAGGTTGCTTTGTTTGCGATTGGCAACATATGCACGTACGAAGAAGGGAGAAAATACTGTGCAACCAAAGGACTCCCTAAGGAATTCCTACGTGACCATCATAACCTGTTTTCAGAGAAAGATCTCACGTACTACAGCCGCATTGTCGGCAAATACGAGAACTCACCTGATCGGAACCCCGGAGCAGGTGTATAGTAGACACATCCCATTTGAATTGTGGATAAATGAACGATATAGTATATCCAATAGTTACATAAATGCAAAGTGTCTTCCATTCACGTCCACTATCCGACGAAAACTGCGAAAGTTTTTGCTCTCATGTTGCACCGCACCAAGTCTGGGGATAATGATGTTTCAGCAGAAGAACTGAGCGCACTCAGAAGACTTACTGTGAGTTGCTCCCCCGCCCTGGCCGTTTGCTTTCTCTCATCTTTACCCTTCCGTTCTCCCGCCCGACTCTGTATTTCAGCCAATCACGGCCCGGTCCCCAGACCTCTCTCCCGTGTACCCCCTCCCGACAAAAGGGGCACGCTTCTGAGAAGGGCCGGCAAAGGGGTGGCCAGTTCGATGGGAAAGCACTTTTTGGCGGCAGTTGAACATTGATTTTCTATGGCATAAATTTCCTTCCTTTTCCGGCACCACTTTGGGAACTCTCATACACGTTGGCTCCCACTGGGAGGCATCGGGAAGCAGTGGCTTTCTCTGGGAACAAAGAGAGTACACCGTTTTGGGGACCCCTTTGGTGTGACAGATTGGAGGTCATGTGAGTTTGTGGCGCCAGCCGTGTGCAGTGGGTTTCGAAGTCTGGGTACTTGGAACCAGAAAATTGACAGAGGTTACACCAACGGCCTCCACAATCTTCAAAGTTCATATTGTATAACCAAATGGGAACAAACGAAATGACAGCCACTGTGTTTACGTGCGTGGCACCGGTGAATATCGCCGTTATCAAGTACTGGGGCAAGCGTGACACCGAGCTCATTTTGCCACTCAACGAATCGCTGAGTGGTACTCTGGATGAAAATGTGCTACACTCGAAGACTTCCGTTCTTGCGGGCCCAGATCTTAAGGAAGATCGCATGTGGCTGAATGGTAAAGAGGAGGACATCAATGCAAAGCGGACACAGAACTGCTTGAAGGCTCTGAGAGAGCTTGCCAAAGATCAGGGACTGGCCTCTGCAGAGTACAATGTGCACATTGTCTCTAGCAATAACTTCCCCACGGCCGCTGGCTTGGCCTCGTCTGCGTCTGGCTTTGCCTGTCTAGTGTTTAGCCTGGCGAAGGCCCTCGGTGTCAAGGCTCGGCGGGATGAACTGTCATTGTTGGCTCGGCGGGGCTCTGGATCTGCCTGCCGGTCCCTGCACGGAGGATGGGTGAAGTGGGAACGGGGTACTAAAGCTGATGGATCTGACAGTATTGCCGTTCAGACTGCACCAGCGTCAGCGTGGCCAGAGATGGAAGTTGTTATTCTGGTTGTGGACGCGGGCAAGAAGGCGGTGAGCAGCACCAGCGGCATGCAGCGATCAGTTGAAACCAGTCCTCTTCTTGATTTCCGGGCCAAGAACACAGTCACTCCAAACTGCGAAAAGATGGAAAAGGCCATTTTGGAGAAGGATTTCTCAACCTTTGCGAAGGTCACTATGCAGGAGAGCAACCAATTCCATGCATGCTGCCTGGACACTCTACCTCCCATCGTCTACATGAACGACACATCCCATCTTATTGTAAAGATCATTCATCACTTGCAGGACCGCCTGGGGCAACCGATCGCTGCTTACACTTACGATGCAGGTCCGAATGCGGTACTGTACCTGGAGCGTAAACATGTACCACTGGTGATGTCGGTTGTCGAGAAGTGCTTCTTTGAAAATCGGGAAGATATGACCTCGAAGTACACGGGTCTGGAATCGTTGCACACCATTCTATCGGAAGGTGGTGACCTTGACAGCGATCTTGTCGCAAGTCTAGAACCCTTTAGAGCAAGCACAGAGAGCCGGATCTCTCGTGTGATCCACAGCAAGGTAAGTACGATAGCCACAACTATGCGAGCAATTGGTGGGAATGGTGCACTAACTTATGACTCTATGTTTCTACTTCTTTACATTTTCTACAGATCGGTGATGGGCCACGTCAACTGGATGATCCTAAGGAACATCTTATGGATGCTAATGGTATGCCACTGTCATCATAAACGACTTCTCAAGCTAACGTTGAGATTGAACCTCCTTCTTGCTATCATTGTCGTGAAGTTTTCTTTTTCTTTAACAACATTCGTTCCAATTCCTGACGCTCCATCTCCATGTCCTCCTCGTCTTCGCGGATACCAATTCGTGTACTGATCTTCTCTTCCCGTTCTACATCCGCAAATCGGGCTTCCATATCACGGTCGTCCAGGTGAGCATCTCGGAACTGACGGGGATCATAGCCAGTCATTGCCCGGAGCTCCGCACGCCAGTCGTCGTCAGCATTACCACTTCCGCCAGCTGGAGCACGGCCCCTGGGCGCCGGCTCTTCCTCGTAGTAATCATCTTCTTCCTCATAATAGTCTCCTTCGCCCTCGTCATAATAGTCATCTTCGTACCCATTGTCTTCCTCGTAGTAATCTTCTCGAGGTCGCATGTCTCTACGAGGTGGAGGTTGCATACGCCCTCCGCGACCAGCAGGACCCCTACGTGGTGGTCCACGACCTGATTGAGGGCGGTCCCGGCCTCGAACAGGCGACCGGCCAGGCGGCCTTGCTCCGCGTCCAACAGCACCCGGCACGGAAGGTCGACCACGACCTGCTACGGGTCGTCGGAATCTTTCCATAGTAACTTGACGCATGCGCGCACGATCAACCGGTGCTTTGCTGATATCAGCCCCAGGCCGGCTAGGTCCAGGACGAGCAGGTCCCTTCGCAGCCTTCATCTGCTCTTGCTTCTTACGCTCCAATTCTTTAGCCACAGTTTTAGCTTTACCCGTTGAGCCATATTTCCACCGTGCCATACGCTCAGCGGAAGACATTTTGGGCGGGGTCCTTCCTTGGTTAAGACGAGTTTTCCTAGCCGCGCTACTCGTACCCTTAGCTGTAGATAATTTCTTATCGATATTTCCAGTTGATCTAGGTTTTGCCTTTTTAGCAGCAGCCTGTTTTGCCCGCTGTTGTTCCAGCCGCAGGGCATTTTGCTGTTTCTGCTTTGCTCGACGCTCCTGGATAGCCTTTCTTTCTTTCTCAACTTTCTTGAAGAATTCCGCTCTCGATTTTTCGCGATCCGCCTGCTCCTTAGCATTCTCCGCTTGTCTTTTCTTTGCTTCAGCCTCTTTTTCTTTCCTTGCGTGATCTAACTCTTTCTGCTGTTCGGCCGCAGCCTTGAGCATCCGCTGGTATTCGTCGTCTCCCATGACTTACGGATTTCTGTTCCTATGCCCTTTCAAAGGCGTTTTTGGCTGCATTCACGTGGCCATCATATATTCTTATGGCTCTTCAGAACCATTCAAGTCATTCTTTGATCCTACTTTTCGGTCAAGTTATATACAGTCTCAACACGCCACGGTTGTTAACTAGCTTCCGACATAACGCCGCCAGCGGTAGCAAGTCAGCAGGAAAATGATTCAAAATGTGGGGGAACCAGTACGAAAGCAAGAGCACCCGGCGTCTATGGTGTTTGCCACCTCCCCCTCCTATCACTGGGGGCTGTGGAATAGGGGTCCGGCACTCCATTGCCTTTTCCTCCCGCCGTTCCGGCCGGCACAGCATTCGGAGAACGCGGTATCAGTCCTAACCCGCTGAGGACTTCATTGGCAGTGGGTGCCAAATCCAGGTGCTTATGATGCAAACCTGGATATCTAGGATTTAGTTCTTTCGTAAACATTACAAATATGACATGGTTGGAATAACATAGGCAGAATGTACTCATTGACGGAAATATCATGAGCTTACTCGACGACATTTCTGGCATCGCCGAAGCCGAATTACAGAATGAAACCGGCGTACTTACACTGCGGCACTTTGTGGGCCGCAGAGAAATGGCAATTTCCAGCGAACACGTTGACGAAGAATTAGTGAACAGAGCTCTGAATAACCTTTCTAACGGTTTGAAGCAAGCGGAACTGGATCCGGAAGTCGAGGCCGATATTTGGACTGCCGTTCGGATCATCATTCGCACACGAAAGGCACTGGCTTGCTTAGAGGGCTTGGTACCTTTCATGGTTTCGCGTGTTCTCGACAATCGCAAGCAATACAAAGAAGTCTCTCTCTCTGCCACGAAAGGCCTCTATAACCTAGTACAGGTCTCACAGGCTGTGGCAAAGGGACGAGCACACCAAGAGTTCCTTGAAAGTGCCATGGACACCATCACTATAGAGGATCCTGCGCAAGTGTCCGAACGTGATCATCTGCTTGTGAAAATTTTATTTGTACTCACTGTACAGGGTCCTCTTGTAGCAAAGGAGGCTATCAATGGGGGTTACTTTGCGTTCTGGAAAGGAACAGCCAGTGCCACGTTGGTCGATGCCGAGCCGGGCCGCTTTGGCTATGTCGTGGACGATTACTTGAAGCTAGCATACAATGTATTCAGTTTCGTAAAGACAAATGATTCCTCTATGCAAATGGAGGAGGATGCAGCAGTTCCGTTGCGACGGTTTGTCCTTGAGACAGAGGACAGAAAGTACAATACGACACTAAACACGGTGAATATTTCTGTTGCAGTCCTGCTTGCGCTGAAGGAGATCAGCACCTGGGTTCTCGATGATGCTGAGCGAAAGAATCTAGTTGAACTTTGTGACAGAGTATGTCGCTACGGGGCGTCAGATGACTGTTCTTACGTCCTCACAGTCATGTCACAGTGGATGGTAGTCGATGAAGCTCTGCGCATCATGATCGCCGGCAAAGTCTTCGAGCCTCTGCATGCGGGAGGCAATGCGTTTCGGCCAGAGGATGGGGATGGGTTTGGTGCAATTCTGGTACGATATCTCAAAGACCCTGATAGCTCCCTCGTTGCTGCCAGCGGACGATTTTTGTCAGAGATGCACAAGAGGAATTATGCAAGACTAGTAAATCACATCGGAATGGGAAATGCAGCTGGCTTTCTGACACAAACGGGCATGTTTGGAGGAGATCTTCCGGGAGACGAGGGCGAAGACCTTGGAGATGGATACGTCTGGCGTGATGTCGATGTGATCACAGGGACCACGGCTATCGACAGTGAGGAAAACCCCTTTGCCGACATGACAGAGGAAGAGCAGGAGCGAGAGGCAGAGAAACTTGCTATGCAACTTCAGCGATTGAATGAGCTGGGCATCATCAAGGTAAACTTAGAGACTGACAGTGAGCCAGCGCCACCTTCCGGTAGATAACAAATGTATCATACAATGAGGATGATATATTTCCATGTAAATATGTAATATGGTGTTATAAAAACTTAATGATGCTTCTGTGAATTCTGAACGTGTCCCATATGGTGCTCAAAGAAAAGGACCCGATGCAGGTAGTACACAATCATGATAATGGGACCGACAAGATTCGTTTGACTACAACAACTTATTCAACCCGGTCCCCATGCTCTGATATTCTCTACAATTCAGGATTTACCTTCCCTTGCCAGCAACCTTCTGGGCGGCCTTCTGCTGCTGAGCCTGGCGTGGCTGGGCACGGCGGTTCTTCTTCTCAGCCTTCTTGGCCTCCTTGGCCTTCTTTGCCTTCTTCACAGCCTCATCGCGAAGAGCCTTGCGAACCTCTGGCTTCTCCTTACGGCGAGCCTCGATCTCAGCAATATCGGCACCGAAGACGGAGCGGTTGAACTTGGTGGCTTTCTTGCGGCGCTTCTTCTGCACCTCTTCAATAGTTCCCTTGCGGTATTTGCGGCGGTACAGCACAGTCCAGCTAATCTTACGGGGGTTCTTGCGCTGCAGGTACAGAGACTCAGTCTTGCTGCTGAGGAAGTGGACAACCTTACCGTCGAAGCGGACCAGCTTGCGGCCGCGGCCGGGGTAGATCTTGTATCCCGAGAAAATGCACACTTCCAACTTCATGGTGACAACCGAATAATTGTTCCCGTGTGTAAAACAGAGTGTTCACACTTTCTCCACTTTAAACACCGCGATACATGAAATACCAACTTATGCGGTGATTCATGATTCATAGTAACACAATGCTACTGCTCAATAGTATGCCGTCTGTAAGAGATAGTAGGGAACGGCTCAGAAAGAGTAGTTGACCACCACCACGGTTCCTTTGAGTATACCAGAAGCACATCTCACCGAGGGCCTATGTACTTGGGGTAGAGGCAACTCTACGCCAGCTACAGGCGCCAATGGCTCGTCTGTGGTGAACAGTACTGAATGGCTTACGTACCGCACTTGCAATACATTCAAAACCAGATGGGTAGTTTGAGGGGCTAGCAATACAATTTGTACCGGTATACCCTTACGTAGTACTGCCTATATTCTAGGGTGAAAGTTCCCTGTTCTTGATTTTAGAAAATACATGGGGGATTTTCGTTCAGTTTTTTGTGTGTGTTTTTGGGAGCGGGAGGGAAGTGTGTGTCTGCCGACGTTTAGCCCCTCCTCCCCTTGCCCATCCCATCCGGGAGCGGAGGGGAGAGAAGGGACGGTTGAACGGGAAGGGAGACCTGTACGTAGACACCAGGATCCCGACCCTTAGGGCTTGAGGTGGCAAATTGCAATCCTTTATACGATCGACATTGGGAAAGCTACTATTCTTCATTTACAGCCGTCATGGAAGTAAGTAATCCGACGATCATCACTATGGCTGTGTACACCGGCATGTATCAGAGACATCGAAGTCGGAGCGTTGGTGGCTTGCCAATAGTGATTCAAAGATGATTATGTTTGTGTAATGGAACATGGAAATACTATGTGAATTGTGATGCTGTACGTAATTTTACATGGCTATGCTCAAGCTTGTTCAGACGACCCGATCGAAGTGGGTATTGGCTACAAACCCACCCCGCATAGCGTGTGTCACATTGCGTTCAAAGGTCTTCCGATTCTCCCGGAGAACGTTGGCAGCCTCCTTGTTGAGGGGATCATCGGGGTTGGGCTCCAGAAAGAGATACTGTAATCCATATATAACCGAGTTGATGCTCAGGACAGGCTTCCAGTCCTCACGAAGAATATTGAGGCATACATTGCCCTCCAAATCAATGTTGGGGTGGTAGATCTTCTGCTCGCATTTAACTTTGGGAGCTTCATGAGGGTATTGTGTCGAGACCTTGAACGTGAAAGTAAAAGTACCGCCCTTATAAAAACCTTCATCAGGCTTGATGGTCAACACAAAGTTCATGAGATCATTCGAGTCGGGGAAATCGAGCTTACAAGTGGAAGGAAGGTTCAGATCACTGATATCCTTCTGGACACGAAGCTCTCCCGCGGCGGTCTTCTTGCCACCGTTGGCCTCGGCCTGTTTCTTCTCTTCCTTAAGCTGGAAAAGTTTGATCATTGTTACTTTTCACTTTGTACTACTAACTGTTAATTGATTTGGCCAGCTAATTGAGTCCAACTGCGCCCGCGGTCGCAATAGTCCACCAAATTGCAAAGAGTCCGTTTTTTTCCGTTGCACTACTATACCATGATGTGGTTTGTACACTCGCGACAGCAATCATGATATACGTTTACAAATCATCTTGGTCCTTAGGCGCCTCTAAAAGGACGAATACTCTATTCCTGCTCCCAGGGTAGAACGCTGAAGGAATGTCGAGTATTGCTTGCAAGACAGCGACGTTCCTAAACGAAAGGGAAAATTTTACATGCTTGGAAGCGGCTGCGGGGAAGCGGTCGATTTCTCCTCCCACTCCCAGTAGTGTTTTGTGGTTCCGCCGCCGCTGCGGCGCCGAAGCCCCAGCAGCCCAGAGCGGAAGCCACCTCCCCCCGGGGGGGGGGGGCCCGGGGGGGGCCCGGGGGGAAAAAAAGAAAAAAAAAAAAAAA
>PDIP01000035.1:94009-124681 GCA_002811645.1 Corallochytrium limacisporum
CTCCCCCACCACAACGGCTTCTCTCCGTTCTCTTGCGGTTGTGTTACGAACTCCCGGCGCTGTCACACCACCACCGGTCCGGGAGACGGTCAGTTTTTACAGACAATTGGGGGTTGGGAGGCCGGGGAGTCATGGGACCACCACCCAGGCTACGTTCTGAGTGCCTCCCCTGTTCCGTTCCCCGGCCTGCATAATACCCGGCGTGTGTCTCCCTCCCGCTCCTCCCGTGGTGGATGGCAACAAAGGCATCGCGGTTTTGCACAGTGAGTCGGGTTAGCCTGCCTGGTCGCAAGGACGAGCATTTTACAACTGCGAGTATTGAGACTGGGAAAGGTAAAGAAGATTTTTTTTGCTACTTTCTGTGTGACTGTGAGAAGCTGTGCACCAGCGGGTAGAGACGGTTGTGCGTCTCGCCTTATCGGGCACTTTCGTACTGCACTGGTTTTGCACTGGCCTGGTTGACGGAGAGCAGCAGTGCGCTGTGAAGGGAGGGGGGGGGGATGTAGCCGCTGCGAGGGAGGTAGACCGTGCCTTAGTATCGAACAGCAGCAGCGGAGAGTAAGGGCGAGCCCCCCCCCGGGGCGGGGGGGGGTGCTGAAACTCCCAGCGGTTTTGATGGCACTCCTGGAAGGGGGCTGCTGTTCTGGCAGCGTAAGTCATACGCCCTGAAGGTGGTCAGGCTAACTGGGTAGCGTCACAGGTCGGCCATGAACCCGGCTGTGGATAGAGGTCTAGTTATGCAATGAAACAAGTGACACAACAGCTTATCCATAACCACCTCGTCCACCGCTAGTGGAGAAGAGAAGGGTGCCTTTCTTGGTCTTCTTCGGGGTCACCTTACCCCAATCGAGACGTTGAGATGGACTCTGACCATCTGCATTCTGGGTGGGGTAGAATTCGTCGTCCTCAGCAGTGCCGGATCCCGTTGAAGCGGAAACAGGCTTTGCCCATCCGCGACTGGTTGGTCGCTTCCACGAGGGAGAGGGTGTCCCATTCCCCTCTTTGCGGATGGCCTCTGCAAATGAAGATCCTTTGGATGGCAGCGACGGGAATGAGGTAGGAGACGAGCTTTCTGATAGATTTGAAGCCAGTAGAGGGATGACTTTGGGTTCTGATTCTGCAGTCTTGGACATGGACGGAAACAGTGTGTCATCAGCCGCATCTAACTTGACGTTTCCGACTTCGCTTAAGGCTGATGGGACATTGACTCTAGGTGCTCCATACTGCTCACGATGCTGCTGGTCAACGACCTGGCGACTCTGCTTGTCGAAACGCTTTTCTCGCTTTTGTTTCTTTTGCCTCGCTTGCTTACGCCTAAGAATTTCCTCTTTGAACTGCAGATAGGTTTCCTTAGAGATGTAACTCCGCAGATCGACTTCGCAGACTTCAAGCTCACTGGCCAGTGGCACATGGCTTAAAAACTTGTACTTCTTCCGCAGATCTGAAGTCATTGTCATCAATTCCACTTCAAGGACTTTTCCAGTAATCACTTGGGGACATTGCGACAAGCTACCATACTCGTGGACAAGGCACTTGATGTTAATGGGATGGAGATATGCATATTGCCCATCCACAGCCTGGAAGAAAAACACTATGTCGGGCTCATCCCCTTCTGGTTTGGTCGGTGCCGGCACCGCGCCTTGTGTTGGTGATTTTGCATCGCCATCGCTCTTGCTGCCTGATTTCGAGCGCTTAAAGAGTCGTGTTCCCTCATCCAATGCGCCCCCAAATTCTGAGAGTTGTATCTCCATTTCTTTCAAGTCCTGCTGCGTAAGGGATTGTCCATTAGCCGTAAGAGCGTTCGCAGGGCGAAGTGATGGAGAGGTATGTGGCGATCCTTGGAGTCTCAATCCTGATGCCAGACGTTCACTCAGGGCTGTTTCTGCTATCGTCTTCTGACGTTGATCTACAGCATCCAAGGCCTGCTGGATAAACGGAATCTCATGCACGGATCCGTCGGCCTTTGCGACCTCAAATTGAGTTTCGAGCTCGCCTCTTTCCCTGTCAAGGATATATTCTTTGATGTCGCTTGCGGACATGAGGTATATCTTATGATATTGTGGATACAATGCATCTGCAGCGTATGCAAAGGTGTCTCGCATCTCATCCATGCCGATACACCAGGGGATGATCAGTGTCGACATCTTGTGCCTTGCAATCAGTGTAAAACTAGTTTCGTGCCCGACTGAAATTTTGCCGTGGAAGCAGAAGCAACACGAGCGGATATCCGTCAGATATATCGAATCGTTACAAAGCGGACACTTTGCCCAATTTTTGTCACTTATCATGAGATAATGAACAATGCATGCAAAGCAATACACATGACCGCATTTGGTGATCTTTGCAGCAGTCGGAGGCATGAGACAGATAGGACATGACTGTCCTTCGTTTGCCGCAATCATGACCTGTTCCACTTTATCCCAAGACAATGGTATGTCGGGGTCGCCCGTGTGAGGCATTGCATCGTAGTCGTCTCTGACGAAGAACTGACACATGGCCTGCACATAGTTCTGTTTGTTGAAAGCTTCGCTGCGTTTGTGTTTGTTGCTCCGTCTATAGTTTCCGCCAGATCTGTGGCGCTGGTCTGCATACGAATGATACTGAAAGTTCAACACGTTGTCTCCATCTAGGCTCTCACGGGATTTCTGACTCCGGCGACTCTGCCTCGGTGGACCCAAACCATCCTTGCGTTGGTTTTGCTGGTCTGCCGGCATTCTGTTGCTGGTGTATACGTCAATATACCGCTGGAAATCATGACTGATGCTACATTATGCCCGATTCTCTCATCGGCTCGTTCAACTAATTCTCAATCAATGTGTTCTCTCCTTGAGCCCGACTAGATCACATAAACTTATATGTGAAGAGAACAAATCACACTGCCAATACACAACGACCAACTATCGCAACTGTGTTCGCTCGAGTTTGTTTTGTTCCCATGTTCTCTATTTTGGAACCACCCTTTTTGTCTTCTTCAACCTTCCTTAATCCAAGTACATCGACAACTGGACCTCAGTGCACAGCGAATAGACGAAGTCCGCAATCGCTTGTACTACACATTCTCCGTTTACGTTGCGGTGCCCTGCTTGTGTGTAGGCTCCGCTTCGTTCCAGCCGTGACTTGAGATTTTCAATGCCAGAGTTAGTATTGATAGGTGAGGGCAGTAGAAGGAGAGTCAACGAATTCGACAAAGCTAGGAAACGGGGGGAACGGAGGGCATATGGTACGTAGGCTTTTTCTACTTCTTTAAATATTGATTCAGTGAGGAGAGGGCTTATGATCCCTGGTCTAGGCTGAGAGCCTCCTTAATGGCCTTCGAGGTTTCATCTTCGGATGTGTGTTCATTGGTGATGGTAATGTCAACTTTGTACCTGTCGAGGCCACATTCAGATGGCATATCATCCACTCCATTTGTGAAGGTCCAACCACGTCCAATTCGGACTTGTTCGCTCGCAAATACGCGCACAGACGTCATACGCCCACCGAAAGCGGTTTTGAGCCAATCCATGTCGCTTTGCCTGCGGGCATCCGAGACAATGACTGTGTCTATTCCTGGCTTGATGGCATCAGCAAGTGCAAGGCGGCAGAAGTAACCGTGATCTTTGTCCCGCTTTTCTTCGCCCCAGACGATCATGTCCGCCCGGTATCTCTCCTTATATTCGCTGGTTCCTAACAGGCGCTCATAGTCTAGGTTATGCTCAACTGCATATGCTTTTTTCAACGGGCCAGACAATCTGACAATGACACAAGAATTACCGAGAATGCCATTCAGGATGTCTGTCACGTAGTCTTTTCCACTCTTCCGTTTGCCACAGAAGACATATATCCGTTTGACCTCTGGATAGCTCATGTCTTCGCACTTGTGTCAGCTATTAAACTATTACTTTTTCAGTGCTGCCTATCTGTAGAAATGTGAAGTCTGTTATTAAACCTCACCTGAAGTACTTGTACCTGCCACTACCTTGGTCTCGTGGGACAACGCCGTCACAGCCCCAGCATTCGCCCAGTCCGAAGTGTCCGTGGGCAAGGGCCGGTCCCCCCCCCTCCAGCCAGCTGGAAAAAGCCAATCTCCCCCCAATTAATCAATAATTTCGGCGCGAAAAGTTTGAGACCTGGGCATGGCGGTCAATACGGGCTCAGGAATACAGCCAATCGGACGTTTGTCCTGCACCAGGGACTACTCGAAATTTGTGTATTTCAGATGTGATGGATTGATTGATAAACACAGTGGTCTCAGCGCATTCTCATACTATGTGTAGTGTGAGAATCTACGAAGAGACTAATTCATACACTATGGTTGTCACAGTAATATGCGGGAAGCACAAATGGAAGTCATAGACCTCCTGGATCATGTGTATCGAAGCGACTCATGCGTCCAAGTTTTATTCGCGAATAAATGGTATAGAGATCAGACTTGCATAATTTTCATTTATGAATCCTCTATTCAAGTATACGAATATCCAAGCTTGGACTTGGTGGCTGAAGTGTTGCATGAGATTCGTACACCTTTAGCTGCTGTGCTGATTGATACAGCAACTGGCACGGTCACGGCACAAAGATCACGCCGTCTTGCACTGATTTCGGATGAGCACCTTATGATCTGGGAGCAAGTAGCGACGGGTACCCTACAATTGTATACTTACTACCAACTGGGCAGGACGATTGACTGGTGTTTCAGTATAAACACGGCGGCCATTGTGTCCCGTCCAGAGAGCGAGAATTTGATCTTCTTGGTCTCCGACGGATCAGTCCAATTTGCTATTCTTCGTCTGTCCTTGAAAAGCAATAGTGTCTTTGAAATAATCCGTGGCCCTACCGATGAACAGGTTGGAGGCGGATGCCCAACTAGTCCTATGAAATGGGATCTAATGCTGACATCCTACACTCAAAATGTGGCTGTCCTCGGAGTAGTTAGCCTGGGTCCGTGCGTAGTTGAACTATTTCAAGTCGTTGTGGACTTAAATGTTGATGCAACAGTGATACCTGCATCTCCTGACCCACGCAGTCGTCCTCTTGGGATCCTGGAATCCGTGTCCTTCCACCAGGACTTGGCTCCTGCAGTCATCAACTTTGAAGACACAGTTCAGGTGTTTGTAGCTGGGGGGTCAACATTTTTGCTATGCAGGACACCAAAGCAAAGCCCTATGGCGACGTTCAAGAGGCGGAAAACTTCGGCACGATCTTGTGGCAGGTTTGGACACTTGCCTTACTCCCTTAGTGGGCCCAGCTTGACGGACCTGCGGCCCATCACTGGTTTCTTCCGACTCCTGGGGGAGGAAGTATGCATTATTGCGACCGGTGTCACTGACTGCCTGGTTCTCGTCAAGTTCATTGTAAAATATGTTGGCCAGTCTTCCTTCCTACAGGAAGCGCATAGATGGCACGTACAAGATTCATTTCTTAGAACGTCGTTAGAAACTACCACTGCTGAACGTGGACAAGAACACCTGCGCGAAGCAGTGGTCGATGGGAAGGGTAATGTGATCTTGCTTACCGGTGTCAACGAGGTGTCTGTTTTAGTATTACATGAGGGGATGACAGTTCTGGAAGATTCGCCAAAATTACTTCCATATGCACCTCATCCAGGACCCTTTGCTCTTGTGACATGTCACATTGACGAGGGATCCAAGAAGCCAAGATTAGGTTGTCCACAGAAGGCTGTCATAGCTGTGGAAGGACAAGACTGTGTTTTTCTTGCCAAATCTGCAGCGTTCACCGTGGAGATGGAATGGATTGATGCATCTTGCGCCGCAGTGAAAAGCATGTGGACATTTCCAACATCAAACTTTTCCGGTCTTCTTCTGTCGTTCCATGGAGGCACTAGAGTATTCAATATTGTGCCCGAAAATAATGCTGCGGGCAGCATTGCGGATGTTCTTCACTTCTCAAATGATCAACTGGGCCTGGGGTTTAGTCGAAACGTTGAAACACTTTGGGCTGGAGCGCTCGCCACGGACATCATTTGTCAAGTGACTCAGCGAAGCATACAAATGGTACAGTTGGCACAAAATAGTATAGATGAAGAAGGCCTCAGCGCACAAAATTTCCTGCCGTATACACTTCAAGATGCAGAACGCATCTTTCTCGCCTCTGGTGATCATTCAGACATTCATCGAGAAGGGCTTGCCATCATTCTGGTTGCTTCATCGGGGACACCCAAGATGATCGCTGTCCGGCCCCCCTCTGTGGGTCAGCTTGTTCCGGTGGTCACTCCAATCCACATCCCGTTATCCATTGTGCATCGTCTCCCCAAAATTAGCTGCATGTCCATTGTGACTGGAAACAGTCACACTACTGTTTATCTTGCATCGTACGATAGAGAGATCATGCGTCTCAAAATCAACCCCTCAACCGACACTGCCGAAAAATTTTGCATCTGGCGTGTACAAGGTGTACCGAACAGCCTAAAACCGTTTATCCGCAAAGGTGCAGAGAAACAAGAAGACAATGTGATGATAGGATTCAGGGATGGGAGAGTGGACACCTTCAGATTCAGATGTGAGCAATACGAAGACCGTAACAATTTTGACATGATCTCTGAGCCATGCGGATGTCCGGTCGCACATAACACTCATGTGATCGGAAAGGGTCCGGTGACCCTTGTGAGAGCCCCCATGGGTCCAATTTTGGCAATTAGTGATGACACGTATCTGATCCCAGAGCCCGAATCAACCATCTGGATTCAAACTAGGATACAGACAATGCGTGTCTGCGCCGTTCTGTCTAGTGAACACAAGTTGTATCCTAATGGTTTCATATCCGTTGACGTGGACGGAAAATTGCGTTTGCGAAGGATCCAAACTCATTCCCTATGGCAAAAGATACCGCTGTGGAACCTGACGAAATCCCAAACTCTTAGTGCGCATTTGCAAAGTTGTAGTACCGTCGCCAACGAATACTCATATGTCACATTAACGCTCCCAGATAGCATGAACTTAGGCCACCACAAAAGCCAACCGGGGGAATATAAGATCGGCCACGACGCAGACGAAAATTGTCAGTACATTGAGCAAATCGGGTCCAGTACAGAGCATATCCATGAAGGCACTGGTATTGACTCAGAACAGTTCAAAGTCTCTGAACACGAGAGGCTGATTGTAGATAAGAGTCAAATCTATTGTCACAGGAAAAAGATCGTGTCGCTTCCAATGGCGCAATTTCTGACCAGTCTTCAAAACGAGGTTGTACGTAGTTCAAGATTGTGGGCCTTACGAATACGATCCTTCTACAGAATTGCTTTGGAACCACCCGTCGATCGCCCATTGTTTGTCTCTGCCCTGCTCCACTTTGTCTGGGAGATGGATCACGTACATCAATACCTATTGATGCACAAGGCCCTGTCGGCAATGCCGAAGGAATGCAGACAGACAATCCAGCGGATCCCTTTCGCTGAGTTGGTCACTGAAGTCTATTTAACCCTTCAGCATAGTCCTGATTCAGCAACTGGTCAGGACCAAGCTCAATAATACACTTCGAGGAATGTTATAAAGTGGACATGTTTGATGTAGGTCCTATGGGTTATCAGCCATGAATTTCTTCATGAAAGCAATCAAAGTATTGACCTGGTCCAGGCTGACCGCATTGTATATAGATGCACGAATACCACCTACAGACCGATGACCTTTGAGCTGCACCATACCTGCCACCTGAGCCTCCTTCAGGAACTTGGCCTCAAGATCAGCGTCGTTCTTGACCCGGAAAGGAACATTCATCCACGAACGAGAAGCCTTCTCGACAGGGGCGACGTAGAATCCGTTGGAGTTGTCGATAAGCTCGTACAGAGCTTCTGCCTTCTTCTGGTTGATCTCACCAATCTTCTCCAGACCGCCATTCTTTTTCAGCCACTTGAACACGAGACCACTCACGTAGATAGCCCAGCAGGGGGGAGTGTTGAAAAGACTGCTGTTGTCGGCCTGGATCTTGTAATTCAACATGTCTGGAGTAATCGGCAGAGCCTTGCCCAGGAAGTCTTCCCGAATGATAATGATGGTGACACCAGAAGGCCCGATATTCTTCTGGGCACCTCCGTAGATGCAAGCAAATTTAGAGACGTCAATGGGACGGCTCAAGAAGGTAGAGCTTACGTCGGCAATGAGGGGGACGCCGTTGGTCTCTGGGATGTATGGGAATTCAACACCATAGACAGTTTCGTTCATGCAGTAGTAGACATATGCAGCCTCAGGGTCGAGCTTCCAGGTGGAAGGTTCAGGAATACGGTTGAATGCATCAAGTTTGGGTTGAATGACCTCGTTGACCTCACAGTACTTCTTGGCCTCTGCAACAGCCTTTTTGGACCAGTTACCGGTGATGATGTAGTCTGCCTTCTTCTTTTCTCCCAGGAAGTTCATGGGAATGCTGGCAAAGTGAGTAGTTGCACCACCCTGCAAGAACAGAACTTTATAGTTGTCTGGAATGTTGAGCAAGTCACGCAGATCTTGCTCGGCTTCGCTGTGGATTTGGGAGTACTCCTTACCGCGATGACTCATCTCCATCACCGACATACCGCAGCCCTTATAGCTGACCAGATCCTCCTGGGCCTCCTTGAGAACCTCCAGAGGAAGCTGGGCAGGACCAGCGGAGAAATTGATCACACGATTTTCTGCAGGCATAATGAATTTGTTGAGCGTTGGTAAGCTTTCACACTTCGATTGCGGCTCTGCAATTGGCCTGGAAGAGATGATGCCCTTGAATAGCACCATGCGGTTGGTGTATGATGATTGGGTCCTAGGTTTCAGATAAACCAAGCGTCCATCTACGCGTTACAGCATGATCGCAATCGCGGCATGTGTAGCAGCTCTAGAAACGAAGCAGCACTTACATAAACAATGGCATGTAGCACTGCTACCTCCCCGCAGTCCGTGTCCTCCCCCACAGACCCAGCAAGGGTTAACGAGTAAACGACTCCGCTTAGCCCCCAAAGGCGCACCAACTTCGCAAGTGTTTCAGAATGTCCGCTACTTTTCCGTTATGCTGCTAGGAACTCGTTTGGGCTCCACTACCACTGATGTCGGCCAGTGCCCCCCGCATGCGCTGACCCATCGGCGCGTATCACACCTCATCCATTCCTTGCCTCTTCCATGGTCAGCACTTTGTGCTAGCTGCCGTAGGTCTCCACAGACACATTGCAGGGCAATTGGGATGATTGGCAAAACAATTTTGGAGCAAAATTAGGAGGGTTTGGTACATTCTCGAATTGCTGGTATTGTATGTACCCCGTCTCTATAATGGGAACGTTCTGCATCCGAATTTTTGTTTCCAAATAAAGTCGCAAAAAAGGACTTTAGAGGGCAACGGTGCGTTGTGCCTTACCGGTTGACATGCCCGGAGATAGCCTGCGATTTTCAGACCTGTAACCGCTAGAGACGCGGAAATGGCTTTAAAAACTTGTACAATGCGATTGCAATGAGTGGTAACGCGTATTGAATGATTCCACGAGCCCAAGTGAACAACATGCCAAGACATTTCGGATGTGCAAGCCGGCCGAGCCCAATGTGCACCTACCCACCTGATCCAGCGGGTATGATTGGTTCGTTTTCAGCAAATATCTGCAGCTGTACATGAGGTTTCTTGTCTTGAACGCGTGCAGAGTATTGTGCTTCATTGACTATGACCAAACCCTTTGATACAGTCTTCGTGTGTGTACGGCTGGCACAGACAGCAAGCGCGCACCTTCCAGAGATTTCGATGCTCTGTGGAGAACACCTCACTCACGACTCCACGAGGTTTTTTCGGCACCGGATGGTACTGAAATTCAAGAATTATCCGTATATTAAATAATTCCCGTTGATCCTCAATTTTCACACACAACTTTTGGTGGAACAGAAAAACACACACAAGCATTTTCTGGACAACTGGAATGGGGAGGGAATATTGGTAAATTCGACAGCCCAGAGATGGAGGGGAGTTGCGTAGTGAATATACTGCTCGCCGCCTGTCGCTTGTACTCTGGTAGTGAAGATCATTGAAACAGTTGTCTGCAGTACACTCTCAACGCAGTAAGTGTGCGGAACCATCGGACTATCCAGATTGAGCACAGACATACCCAATGTCCCATACTTACTACCACATCGGCTACTTCTGTGAACGTATTAAGTTGACCATGTCTGTAACACGACTGATCGGCAACGGTAAGTTCAATAGGAATAGCTAATCAACTACAGTCAACATGTCCGCAGCAGCTAAGCAGACCAGTGGTGCCACTAAGGGTGGCAAGAAGACCAAGAAGAATGTCGAGGGTATCAATTCTCGCCTGGCTCTGGTCATGAAGTCTGGTAAGGTTACTCTGGGCTGGAAATCCACCCTGAAGGCCATCCGCAACGGAAAGGCTAAGCTGGTCATCATTGCCTCCAACACCCCTCCTCTTCGCAAGTCCGAGATCGAGTACTACGCTATGTTGGGTAAGATTGGTGTCCACCATTACTCCGGTACCAACATCGACCTGGGAACCGCCTGCGGTAAGTACTTCCGCGTGACTGCCCTGTCCATCACTGACCCTGGTGACTCTGACATCATCAAGGCCGAGGAGTAATTGGTTCGAAACAAATTACACTTTGGGTATGAAAAACATTTCGCATTTCCATTTCGGGTGCATTCTGTTAAACATAACTTGACTACGGGATTGTTCGTCAAGTCGACATAATTACATACATTAGCACATTAACATCATGGTGACCAGCGACTCATTCGATATCGGTGAGTAGGTCCATATAACATCAAGAGAGGTTGACACATGATGACACTGCTCAGCCAGAATGTCCTGGATATCGGGGCTGACTTGCTGTTCCCTTGGAATGTCTTCTAGTCATCCACATATGCACCATACTTTCGCCCATCCAATCAGCCGCGTTAGTTTTATTGTTCAATACTCTGTTTTGTAACGACTTGACCTCAGTATACCATGTGATGCCAGTATGGTGTTGTACCATAATCACGGTGCCTGGTACACATCTACATGCTTGTGTATTGTTGACGCTCGTTGACGCTCGCAACCGATAGATAGGACTAGGTTGACCTCCAGTATTCTCATAGCGAGGCAAAAACGGAGTTGAAATGCATACATTCCAACACATCCGTGGACTTTTCTCTGCCAAGGTGTTGGCAATGGATACTTTTCAGTTTCTGCTGGGAACATTCAGAATAAGGAAAAACCACCGGAATGGGAGAGGGTTAGTCACCTCACACCTTGGACTGAAGTGAATGTATAGCACGGATAAATGGGCGGAGGGTGGAGACGGGTGAAGAAATTCATCTTCCTGTGACCCGCTAACCCTCCACTGCAACTCCCACCATGTTGAGTTCTCTGGACCCAGGCGGCTTTCCTCCCCGTGGCCCCCCTATCTTCCATCCATTCCGGGCCCCTCCCCCCCCTCAACTTCCCTTAGTCTTCTAACTACGGGGCTGTCCACACTGCCTAGATGTGTGAGAGTGTTGGGAGAGGACGGGGGGATTATGCCCCAGCCCCTCATGACCTCTGGAGGGAATATTGGAGCTTTTTATGGTCAGTCTCATGATGACACCTCTATTCATTCAGGTTCTTCAAGCATGGCACTGAATTAAATACTTATGAATAGATCTGTTGATATGGATTAATATAGTACCACGAGATTTGAGTTCAAATGGAGACAAAAACGATGGTCTCATAATATGTTGTATTCGTACTATTGAGCTTACTTCCTATCCAGCAAAATGGGAGATCGTAGGAACAGTGGCGAGTCTCGTCAACGGCCGATTCGTCGTACCCGTTCTGTTGAGTTTCAGAGCCCCTCTTGGCACGCTGAAGAATATGGAAGTGGAGGCTTCTCGGATATTGGTCTTCCACCGCCAGCACCCACGTCCTATATGCTGCCACCACCAGCAAATGACTCTAACGACGATGTTGAGATACAACACAACGTAGCCGCCCGTGGAGTCGACCACGCTGAGCGCGATTTTCTGGGAGCTGTTGGACGACAGTCTCGAGATCCATCAGATATACAGCACATTGAACTTGCAAGTGGGGCAGGTGCGAATTTTTTCAGTGATATGAGAGCAACACACGTCTCTTTCGCGGACATTGCTGACAATGCGCATAGAGGTCCTCGTAGTGACTATCGGGATGACTTGGAAGTACTTTCTGACGTGTTTACGGCCAATAGTATTGCAACTGCAAGAGATTCGAATTTTGGTGGGTCTCAATCACAGGCCGTAACTGATTTTTATGACCCGGAAAGCGTAGAGGAGGATGTATTCAGCACCACTCCTAGATCTCGTCCGGGGGACTCGTTTATGGACATGCGAACCCATTATGAACCAGAGGAATCCAGGTACGCTGGGGATTTGGCCATTCGCCAAACTCATGACCGACATGGGGACCGGCCTGGTGCGGATCTGGAGCTCGCATACAAGAGCAGGCAGCAGGCAGCTCCTCTGAGAAAGAAGCGTAGGAATTATCAGCAACCAGGTGGCGACTCATGGACCCGCACTCGCAGAACGTCAGGGCCGGATTCCAAGATTGCAACTTCAATGGCCAAGTTCATGCGGCTTCACGAAGGATCTGAAGCGAGCCTTGGCCGCAAGGAAGGTGGTGGTCTCAAGGGTTCGAAGTACAGTCTCTGGGACGCAGAGAGGCAGATTCTTAGTCAAACATTCCAGGGTATTGGCAACATTGATATTGATGGGTTCAAGACGCTTGCAGAGGGGTCCGGCGTCTTCTGGTATGACCTAGAGTGTCCCAATGAACTTGACATGATTTTGTGTCAAGAAGTATTCGGTCTACATCCTCTTACGGCCGAAGATGTTATGGACCCTGACACCCGTGAAAAGCTAGAGTTCTTTGATCTGTACTGCTACATTTGCCTCGAAGGCGTCATCGAGGAGGACGAATCGATCAGTGCCGAAACTACCAATCTTCATATTATTGTCTTTGAAGGCTGCATCCTTACCTTCCATGAGCTTCCCATGGCTTGCATTCAATCTACCAGGACTCGACTGGAAGCAAACAAAGTCAAGCGAATGACAAGTGATTGGATCATGTATACTTTGGTTGATGAACTTATTGAGGATATCATTCCTAGGGTCACAAGAGCGACGGCAGAGGCAGATGCGATTACGGACATGGTGTCTATACTTTCAGAGACAGAACAGGCAGACATTTTGCGTCGTATTGGTATGGCTCGCAAGCAGACCGCCCACTTGATGCGCGATCTTGTGCCAAAGCGGAACGTCCTCTTGCACATCAAGAACTCTTTTGACATATACAATTTCTCGGAGATTACGAAGACATATCTTCGAGATGTGCTTGACGATGTTTTGGCAATGTCACAAAGGCTGGAATATGCGCGTGACGCCGTGGCAAGCGCACAAGCTAACTATCTCACAAAGGTGTCCATCCACATCGCACATAGCCAGTACCAGGCTGATCATTTGTTCAAGAATTTGACCGTGATATCTACCTTGGTGTTGCCTATGCAGCTGCTAGCTGGTCTGTTCGGTATGAATGTCACCGTGCCATTCCAAACTGACAAGATAGATAGCCTTGGACCTTTCTTCGGCATCATCGGGCTCATGGCCTTCAGTATGGCTGCCCTTTTGTACTACTTCTTCCGTCGTGAGATGATTGAGATGGGTACTCTCGTCGAGGGCGCAAGATCTCTGGTCAGCATCAGAAGCACAAGCAAGCCGTCTCTTCAAAATGGTCATTAGTAGAGATTTGGAATAGACGACCAGAATATGTAACATAGTCCCTAGTTTGATTTATATGTGACCTTAGTGGACATCAACCGTCGGCCAGGCGCTCGATCTCGTCATTCTCGTATACTCCCGAAACGTCCTCTTGTTCTGCTGCGTTCAGAGCCGCCCGCACGACTGACTCTGCAGATATCGGTGGAGTGTACACCCTTGACCACATTCCTCTAATGCCAGGCAGTTTTCCAGATATTGTGTTGATCATTGAATTAGCAATCATGCCAAACCCAGCCATGCCAACTGTGGCTGGGTTGTCAGCACCGTAAATGAAGCTTGGCCGGAGTATTACCAGCCGGAACTGCTGGTCAGCAATATTAGAAATCTCAGGCTCAGCCAGCTCCTGGAGACCCCGTTCTGCATCTCGCTTCGTCTTGAGATAGCGCTTGTCAACAAATGGCTCGGGAGCGGCATCGGCCGCAGACAGAAAGATGAACGTTCTCAACGATCCACAGGCCAAAGCAGTTTCAGCGACTCGCAGAGCCGTATCTCTGTTGATCTTCTCAAATGTCTCGGTTGCATCCTTGTTTAGTAATTCCTTGGGCGTAGGGAATGTACCCCTCTTGAGTTTTTTGTACCCCTGGTTCTCGAATAGTGTACCAATGGTATGGATAATTGTGTCATGCCCGTCAATGGCACCACGGTAGGTGTCAGGATCTAGTGCGTTTCCCTGAATCCAGTTTACTTTTGACTTCCAGGGCTGTCCGTCGGCAGGCACGTTTCTGTTCAGGCTTGATACATTCAAGCCTCTCTGTAGAGCTGCACGGCAAATACCGGCGCCTACGAATCCGGACCCTCCAACCACAAGCAGACGCCCGACGGCCATGTTGTACTATGTTCTTGTTGATCTGCAGGTCTCTGGCCCATAGTTTCTGCACAATGTCCAGGATTTAGAATCTGTCTACTTGTTTGTACCATCAACGCCAGTCCATTTGTTTGTGTTGCCATTCCAATCGCTAAGAGTAAAGAGATCATCAACCTCCCATCCGTGACTGAGCTGACTTCACCTGCTGGACGGAGAGCGCTGCACACACCACACTGAGCTAAACTCGCATACCACCTCCCGACCGGCCACGGTATTATTGATCATTTATCCCGCCGGCCTTCTGTGCGGATCGCCCCCACCCCGGGGTGGATCTCACTGTTGTGTCTCCAGTGCCCCTCTGCCGCTGCTGCCACTACTGCTGAGCGTGTGGACTTGCGCGGGTGAAAAATTGGAGGAAACAGCTCGATCAAAACTCCGTTCAGTGTGTCTGCCCGTTCGGACAAGGCCGGCGATCGATTTCCCTGCGGTGCACAGGATGGTCCTATTTGGGTCTGCAATCAGTCCTCAACAGGTACAGTTGGAAGGGGTTTAGAGCTATCTGAGTAACTCCGTGACACAGAAAGCACGGTCGATCACAGCATGTTCAGAGCGAGTACACAGAGTCTGTTGTACACTTTACATGTCCCTAGAACCTTTGCGCAGACATCCTGATTCGTGTTAGCCAAAATGAGCTACCATAAAAGCATGACCAATTTTCCAAAGATCAGCTATCCAGCTTTTCGGAGGGCTGAGGACGTTGTAGATGACTACCATGGCACTGTGATCAGCGATCCGTACCGGTGGCTAGAGGATCCTGATGCCGATGAAACCAAGGCATTTGTTGACAAGCAGAATGAGATCTTCAACGAATTCATTGAGAAATGTCAGCAAAGGGAGCCTTTCCGGAAAAAGATCGAGGTCCAGTTCAATTATCCTAAGTATGGCACCCCGATGAAGAAGGGAGACAACTACTTCTACTTCTACAACAGTGGTCTGCAGAACCAGAGCGTTTTGTACGTTCAGGACAGCCTCGAGGCCGAAGGGAAGGTGTTCTGGGATCCCAATGCCATCTCGCCCGAAGGAGATTTGTCTTTGAGGACTTATTCCTTCAGTGAAGACGGAAAGTACATCGCAATGGGTCTTTCGTGGAGCGGCAGTGATTGGATGAAGGTCAAAATCGCTCGCATTGAAGGACAAGAGCGCGTGGATCTCGAGGACGAGCTATCATGGGTGAAGTTTACTGGTCTGACGTGGACACACGACCACCAAGGGTTCTTTTACAACCGCTATCCGGAACCCGAGAAACGTGCAGATGGCACTGAAACCGACAGCAATCTACATCATAAGATGTACTACCATAGGCTAGGTGACCCACAGTCGAAAGATCGTCTAATTTTTGAAACTCCTGAGGAGCCACGGTGGATGTCAGGAGCAGAGATTAGTGACGATGGCAAGCATCTCATGATGAGTATCAGCAAGGGTACGGATCCCGTGAATCGTTTGTATACTGCAAAGCTCGCAGAAGACGGCTCCTTGCCGGAAACGATTGATATTTGCAAGATCGTGGACAATTTCGATGCCGAATTCCAGTATGTAGCAAACGAGGAGAATCGCTTTATTTTCAAGAGCAACCTCAATGCTTCCAACTACAAACTCCTTGAGGTAGACATTGAAGAGGGCAAGACTTGGAAGGACTACGTTGGTGAGAAGGACAGTGTACTTGAGTGGGCGACCAGCGTGGCCGGAGACAAACTTGTCTTGACTTACTTGGAGGATGTGAAGCATAGAATGCACCTACACCACATTGATGATGGAAAGGAGATTGGCAAGATTCCTATTGACATCGGTACGATCATGGGCTTCAGCGGAAAGAAGAAGGATACTCGTGTCTTCTACCAATTTACTTCCTTCACCGACCCGGGTACTGTCTACTACTGTGACCTAGACAAGGCGGAAATTAAACCGGTGCTCTTCCGCAGACCCAAAGTACCTGAATTTGACGTGGATGCTCTTGTCACGGAACAAGTGTTTGTACCCTCTAAAGATGGTACCAAGATTCCCATGTTCATCGTGCACCATAAGGATATCAAGCTGGATGGAACAAATCCCTGCCTGCAGTACGGCTATGGTGGCTTCAACATCAGTGTGACACCCTCTTTCGCTGTTTCACGTGCGATTTTCATTAATAACCTCCGTGGTGTCTTTGCACTTGCGAATATTCGCGGTGGCGGCGAATATGGAGAAGATTGGCATCAGGGAGGGTGCCTTGCAAATAAGCAGAACTGTTTTGATGACTTCGCTGCCTGCTCTCAGTATCTCATCGACAAGAAGTACACAAGTTCAAGCCGTCTAGTTGTCAATGGTGGATCGAACGGAGGCTTGCTTGTGGCGGCCAGCCTCAATCAGAGGCCGGATCTCTATGCTGGTGGTGTTGCTCAAGTTGGTGTCATGGACATGCTGCGCTTTCACAAGTTCACCATCGGTCATGCGTGGACCACAGACTATGGCTGCTCCGACAATCCCGAGCAATTCAAGTGGCTGATCAAATACTCGCCGCTCCATAATGTGAAGGTCACAAGTGGACAGCAGTATCCGAGTTGCCTGCTGTTGACTGGTGATCACGACGACCGCGTCGTTCCGTTACACTCTCTGAAGCTGATGGCTACTCTACAGGAAGTACATGGCAAGAATCCTGATCAAACAAACCCTATCCTGATCCGCGTAGATACAAAATCTGGCCACGGCGCCGGCAAGCCGACTGCAAAGATGCTGGACGAAGCGGCTGAAATCTATGGATATGTAAGCGAGATCACTGGAGCCACCTGGCACGACTGAATCGAAACATTACATAGTTGCGTATATTATGTCTATGGATGCCTATCAGTTGGTAACATACAATAAAGGATATCCTTATATTACTGAAAATCCCATGGTATGCCCAAATCGCCATTTCCATAAACCTGGTATGCGGTACCAATTCGCAGGGCCAGCCCTTCTACAGGTATGTGTTCTTTGAGGAGCCGTCGGCACGTCTTCTCCATTTGCTTGCGCGTCACATGCTGCTCCTTGACCAGCGACCGAAGCTTTAGGCGCATCCGAAACGTCTCAACACGATTCATAAGCAAGAAGTTCTCCCGTACAATTGCCCGCGCACTTTCGTAGTTCTGTTCCAAGAATTCCAACATGTCTTGCGGCTTTGTGCCGTAGAGGACACGGATCTCTCCTGTAGATTTGTCCAACTCTGGTCGAAAACTGCTCATACGGTTGGGTCCACAAATGCGGACGTCTATGCCTGGAATCCGTTTGCGATGGATTGTCACTTCCCGATTCTTTACAACTGTGTCGGGCGCCTGTGCATCTTCTCTAGCGTTGACTAGCACCGGCGTCAGCTTCGGATGCAATGGAAGGTATGCGGTCAACGTACGGAGGTAGAAGATATAATCCTCTATGTTGATACCATGATCAGCCTTCATGTTCACAGTGGGCATTTCCAACGCACACCGGTCCTCAAGATCTGTTTTCTCCTTGATTTTTGGAAGATCCCCCAGTGACCTCCGAATGGTACGATACCACTGATGCGGAACGGACGAGATATCCAAGTACAGCCGACCATCAGAGCCGATGCCATTATTGGATTCCAAAACGATGGGTAATTGTTGGATCTCCGGCTGGAATTCCTCGGCACTGTCTTCCAGCAACTCCTCTAGCTCTTGCAGTCGGATTACAACATTTTCGGTCGCCCACTTTGATTCTACTGTTAGATCCTTCAAGTGATACTTCTTCTTCGTCCCCGTTATGATATAGTCTACGGACGCTTGAGACTTTCGGTCCAAACTTGTGTGCTTGTATGAGGTTGTGTGTTGGGACAGAATCCAGTTTTTTAGGGATGGACGATACTTTTGCTTCAGCAGCTCCCAATACCGGCTGAAGTCGTCAGCGGACCAGTCCACCCAATCGTCATCGACGGTAGGTTCGAAACGTGACCTGCTTCCACTGTTCCGGTATAGCCCCTCTTTGTCTATGGTGCCATCCGATGTTCTGACCAGCTGTTTTTTGTGGTGCGCAAGCGCTTCCCCTTCTAATAGCCCACAATTGTACAGGACAGATTCAATAGCTTCTTTAACGGTTGTTCCCTGGGGCGCGAACGTAACTTTTCTGGTCGCCTCCGACCCTTCACTGATTTTCCCTTGTCGCCGGACATAGAAGGATAGCAGGGGTGTTCTGCCTACAACGCAACGTTTCAGGCCGTCCAAGTACTCAAACAATGCTTTGATGTTTGTCTCATTTGTTATCCGTTGAGACTCCGATCCGTAAAAGAAGTCAGGATGCACAGCAAAGAAGAATGGCCGAAGGGACGGTGACCCTTTGGGTACATGGCTAACCAACTGCCTCCGTACAAGGGGGTGTGATGTACCGGAGTGTGCTATACTAGCAAACCTTATCCCTTGCCGAAGATTGCACAGTCGGTACATGGTACTTGGTATCCCGTTTGCCACATTCCCATGGTCAATAAAATGTACCATGTCCTACTAACGTCACCCATACAAGAGTTAAGGTGTCGTGCCGGCGTTCAGAAAGCTCATTCCAACGCCCTCTCATACCTGCCGGGGACCATAAGTTGGATACTTAGGATACCCCAAGGGAACCCCACCGCACCGTGTGACGAATCCCAATTGTGCGTTCCGTATTGGCAGAAGCGGGTCTGTCGTGTGGCTTTGGTTTCAGCGCACCCTCTCCCATGTCAACAAACTGAAAGCCTCATTTAAAAATTGATCTCTACAAGACCAAGCAGCGGTTGGCTTGTCAGGAACTTGGCATGCATACAAGTTGTTATTGATCAGTGCACATCTACCAGAGAAGCACATCATCCGGATTGGATGTCCAACGACTTGCACAGGGGTTAATGGCTCCCTGTTGGAACTGAAATGAAACAGCTATGATCAGCAAGTTAAGGCAATCCCACACAGCGTGGCCAAATCGATGCCCGTTCATTACTCATGCGCTTTCAATTCCGAGCTGCTGATTGGCTTCAAGCAAGGACTCCGACTACCTCTTCATGTTCTGTACACTAACTAGGGCACACTGTGTGGTCTGCAGGGGCAGAGAGAGGCAGTCATGTGCATTGATAGACATTCTGCTGGGATATTCTTTTCGCGCGCAAAATAGAAACACTCATCTGCAAAACTGACTTTTCCTAGCCATGTCACCAATGGTAGCGTAGCACCCATTGCTCAGAACGAAGTGATCTGGCTAGCTCCAACATGGACCAGACCGTTAGATCATATCTCTAGTCAGCATGCTTTCGGAGAAGGTGGGAAGGCTTGGAGATGTCCGCACGATCCGCGGGACAGGGAAACACGCAGTTGACGATTGACCCAAAGTGGGCAAGGGCTGGGGACATGTTATGAATCTAAGTGACAACATCGTAGCTGTCCTTCAGGATCCCAGGGCTCTCCCAGGTTCCATGTGCACTGGAACCATTCATTATTTTAAGTAAAGATTTCGCTCTCTATAGTGCCATTCAGCCCCCCAAGGCACAAAGGCAGCTGTAGCAACATCGGATTGGTTCAATGCGTGACACGTCGGAGTGATGTATCAATCACGAGCATGCAGACATCAATTTAGGCTTGGCATATGAATGCTGTAGACAGCAGGTCAATGGCTCATCTCCAAGATTAAATAACAATGATTGACAAAAAGAGATTGATGTACTCCGCTTCTAAACCCCTGAAAATGGTAGTAGCGAGAATCCTGCATCAATGATTGAGAACAATGATCCACCAGGCCACAACCCAGACATTCTTGGAGGATACTATGGGCCCTGGAGTGGGCCAAGCACGACATGAAGAACGAGGAAAACATGAGAGAGAAGGGCTCCAACTAACTCCTTCCGGCCCCTTCCTTTGTATGATCCTTTCCCATGTCCAACTGTGAATTTCTCTACTGGTTGTGGGTACATTCAAGCACGGAGCATTGGACGAAGCTGAACAGAACACGCAGGTTTTCTTCTAACCCTTCGTTCTCTGGAATCAAATTTATGCTACAATCGAGACATTGCCTCGCGCCACGGAGATGTTTTGGCATTGACACACAAACATGTGAAACCATAGGTGGGTTCCATTTCCGATCCGCCTCGAGAGGCCAGCAATGGTGGACAGAACAAAATCATGTGAAAACCTAAGCCCCGTCGAAGGCAGGAGTCAGAACAAAATAGAAATTGGCTCTCCTTCTACGATAGATAGGGTGGAACATGAGTGGTCTAGAAATTTGATTCACATTCGATTTCTCTGACAACTTGAGCGGGGGCAGGATGGCAGAGGATGGTGAAACACGATAGCGGAAGAGATCTGTGGGCGCCATGTGATTGCAAGTGGTCCCGAGCGTTTGTACATAGTTGTAAATTGTCCAAGCATCCTCATGGTAGCCCCTCTGATATCCGATGATAGCAGCTGCCACATCACACAAGCGCCCCCATAGTTCTGCATCACGGGGTATTCAAGGAGTGAAGGAAAAGTGGATGAGAATTTGCCCCGGTTGGACTGTCCCCGATGCGTCTTTGATGAATGTGTGAATGTCGGTTACCAAAGCACGCAGTATGAACTGGTAGTAGCAAACACACAAACAGTACTGCTTGGAAGCTTACCACTGATCATCCTTGTCACTCAAAATCATTCCTTCATGTTCTGCGGGTGGCACGAAATTGGTCACGACATGCAGCACTCGCAGTGGACCTTCATTCAATATATTGACATACATGTCAGACCATGGTTAGAAATTTGATGCCTACATGACGCCAAAGTGCTGAAATGACTCCTGGCCTTTGATGGCGGACTTCGCAAGAGCTACGTGGACAAGCGGGGATTCTCTTCTGTGGATGGGCTGTGTATGTGTGTTGCAGACGATCTCGTACAATACGAAATGCGAACAAATTGGGTTGAAACATGTGGTTCTCATTCAATGATCTGCGTGGTGAGTGTGTCCCATGACACACTTCCTATTCTGACACAAATCATTCTTGTTTTCCGCCTAAGTTGCCTTCGCCTGTGGAGTCCTCTAGCGAGGCATTGTTCACGTTCTACACCACCTCTGAGACTACTTCGTCAGTGTTACGACTCCGAGACATGAATTCATTTCAGGTGCTGACAAGACTGTGAGGTGGAGGTCATAGCATAGTGCGACGACATGTCCCGATATCAGAAATTGGTTTTCGCATTCAATCCTAGCTCTGGCCGGCATTGACCAATGTTTGGCGTGGACATCAATTATGTGGCGCTGACATATTTCGGAGACATGATATGCAGGAGAAGGTTGCCTGTGGGCAGCAACACATCCTGGAACCCGACCAAATCCCCGCCCACCCCCTCCCATTAAACTTGAGACGCAGTGTTCGACGATTCGCTCTAGTTCGTGCAGGATATGAGCAGAAGTACCTCTACCGTTTTCGGCATGCTATTCCTTTCGTAGCAATCAGCCTGAATTTAACTTCGTGTTTTGGGTGCGCCACATGCACCACCAGGTCCGCTTCCTCAATTCGATTTCTAACTGAAACCGTTTTTCTAACATATTGCTCGGCAGCGAGTCCAGAAACCACATGATTTCTCCGTACATCGAATGCGTTATTTAACCACAGACCACCACTATCGAGCATTTTCGCGCCAAAATTTCATCTTATGTATTCGGTATCGAGATCGACGTTTTGGGAGAAAAGCCACTCATGTGCCACTCAATCGGATGTGTGACGCAGTGTAGTGGTGACATTTGAAGGTAAACAAGCCGCGGGTGCCAAAACAGACTCAGATGGAATGTTGTTGGCTTAAGATTGAGTCATTTTCTTGATATCAGAATGTGCAGGAAAGGTGAGAAGGCGACAAGTGCCCATTCCACAGATACGTCAGTCTCTGGAATCAATGCTCATAGACATTATGGGATGGGTGTCCATACTGCTCAAACCACAGACAAAACTTTACGGAGAAATCATTTGACGACATGACCGCCATCGTATTCAAAACATCGAGTGGCTTATGGTCAATTATTTCCGTTCAATTGTTGAGTTGTCCCTTTCCGCGACGAGTACTGGGATAAATCGAAATGCGTCAGTTCGACTTCATTAATGCTCTCTGAACACCCGAACATCTTACTTTAGTTCTGCCGATGTCGACGTTCTTCTACAAAGCCAAACCTGACAAAACGTGGATCCACAGCGTATCATTATTCGGGAACCCACTGCGCTATATAGAAGTTATTTCCCCACACATTTGTGTCTATCAATTTCACCCCGCAATACGGTGGCTAGCCTATGAATACTGTGAGCATACACTTGCTACGTACAACGAAACAACAAGCCACAGGTAGCTCGGGCCCGTCTGTAGAACGAACCCGCGAGCATGGGAAGGATGGAGAAGTTTGGACAAGAATGTTATGAGATCCCCCACAGGGGCCAGCCCCGTAGGTATTGCGTCGTATATTTATAATAGCCTCGGTTTTGGCGCGAAATCTTCGGAATGATTTGGGCGAAGGGAGGAAGGCGGGGAGAATTTCCGGTTCCGAACTACACCACAGGTTGCTGTTTTTGGACACAACCAGTCACTTTGTTTATACTTGCATCCAAGCGCTCAATTACAGTAAACCAGCAGGAAGATTAAAGAGCATGTTGAACTGCACAAAAAGTTGATAGATGCTGCAGTAAATCCAAACTTGTAGACTCTCAATCGCACCAATAGTTCACTACTACAGCCGCACTTTCGATATCATCAGGTTCTGTGGCAATGATGATATATGTTCTTCTTCTTATCCACAACTCCTCGATGATGATGATCTTCGATAAATAAACGAACTAGGGGAGGACATCGTTTTCATGTTGTAGAAATAGAATTTACGCATGAACTGTTGATGAATGATGGCCACGACTACTGGGCCCTGGAAATCAGTGAATCGTAAACAGTGCATGTGCCCGTAGGAGCAAAGTTGGGACAAGCCCTATGGTAGTGTACGTACCTCGCACTCCTGTTTGGTCAGTCCGTATTCCAGCGCAATGATTGGCACTCTGACACTACCACAGTATCGGTGGGTTAAATTCCACGACGACGGAGGAAGCCTACGCACCTCTTTGTTACCTAGCATGCTACCCTCCATGTAAACAAAAGCAATCGTAGGAATGGCATCACAGCACTTCTTTCCGCACTTTCGCATCAATGTTGCAATTTTTAAGGTCGGAAGAGTACTATGAAAAGGTCAGTAACGTTTCGCCATGTTACAGCATGCTCGGCGTCCACAAATATTAAAGAGAGAGATGCATAGAGAAATACTGGACACGACGCAGAGGACCCTTCGTTTCATGCAATGTTTGGTTGGCTAGATCACAGCCATGCACATCCTCTGACATGCGCAGGGAATTCATTTGTTAATAGGTGGTTTAAATCTAGTCGGGCTTTTAACACTACATGCTCAAACTTTCCGGGAGGCACACGAGAGCTCCCCTTAAGCAGTGTACAGTGACTTTCTACTATCTGTGGCCTGGTCTTGTGATGGTCCATACAATCGTTCTTGGCGTGGTTTCAACAGACCTGCGTACGTTGCTCATCCCCTTAAACTAGTATCAAGGACATGTACTAGATTTACATATGTGTACAAAGCTTAAATATACTTAGCATCTACCCAATGGATTGACTATTTGGGGTGGAATGCCGGCAGAATTGGACAAGCCTGTCTGAAAGCTACAGCCCACGAACACTGCTGCCACATCCCACGCACCTGTGACGGACCAGCAAGTCCTCCTCGCACTACTGCTGGTGTATACCTGCGCTGATGCTACCGCACTGTGTCTTCTACATGCCCCTCGGATGTGTCCCACACACACCACCACGGAGGGCAGTGACTTAAGCTGAAGAGAGTAACTGATTTCTAACTTATTTCTGGGCTCTGAAAGCTATCGGAACCTCATTTGCTAAGTGGTTCAAGGGCGAATAGCACAGTGTGGGACAGTGTTTGCGTGGAGTTGGGCGGGGAACATTCACTGGCGATAGGAATTGGCGAAAGGCAGTCATAGTGTTTCTCCCTTATTCTGAATCTGTTGTTATGTGGTTTCCAACAGTGCGCTGCTGCTTAGAGTTGCCGACTAGGAGAACGACAACAACACGAGGTTTGGTGTAAGAAAAGTGGCTGATTTGGGGTCGATTTGTGATAGGTTTGTGGAGGGGGAAGCAGGTTGCAAGAGCAGTATTAGCATGCGAGCGACTCAGCGTACACTGTCACACTATTCTGTCTTACATGCAAGTGTGTTTACTCACAGCCGGAGCCCCACATTTTGGGTCCTATTTACGGCTAAAGCAGATCATTGCCAGCAAAGACACCAAAAAATACGACTGATTGCACATCGTTTTCAAAATCATCTGCCCCACTTTCGACTTTTAGCTGCTTAACTGCAACATTTGCGGCATTGAGTACCATGTTTGTTCGATATTTCAAATTTCTTGACCGAACACAATCGACAGGGCAGCAATAATCGAAAGACGGGTTGATGCTGATACTGTTTTGTTGTCCATCAGATGCCCTTCGTTCCCCCTCGTTGTGTAGAGGAGATCATCGGCGGCAACTCCCTCTCCAATTGTTTGTTCCCTGGCTGAAAATGAGGAAGTGTTTGATACTGACGGGGAAGAACAGACGAAGTAGACGGGATGTTGGGCGGCAGAAGCTCTGTTCGTTGAGGGGCAGTCTATAGCGAAACAAGCCATCCTCGGCGGGCAATGAATGAGTAAGTTGCTTGTATATATTTAGTATGGGGTTGCGAACAGCTGTGAGCTATGACTATGTTTGGGGATGGGGGAAAGGCAAACCTGAGCGGGGGAATAGGAAGGGGCCCCGCGGAGGGGGAGGGGGGACAGGGAGTTTCTTTACTTTACTTTCCCCCGTCTGCAAGCCTTTCCCCCTGTGCAGATCCTCCAGAAAAAGCCACACATACTTCGGAGCTCCCTCACTCTCTTTGCCTGGAAGCCGGGAACAAAGGAACCCAGAGAGAAGGGCTCGGGTAGTGCTCAGGGAGGGAATAGGACGTTCGGACTCGCCGATAAGAATAGAATAGGAGAGCACTCTTCAAACTCGCCTGACGTTTCCCCGCTTATCCTACCGCATCTGTTACAATAAGTCTTAGCTAAGATATCTTTCCCAAACGTTTCAGGAGTCTTTGTCCCAAGGTATTAAACGGAACACAAGATTTGATACATTAAGCAGTCGGGATCTACCGCTATTCGTGAAGTTCGGTAGTTCATAATTATCCACATAGCCTAAAACATAAACTGCACCTCAGTATGAGTGGGTGGTCTGAATTCAAATTGAATCTGGAAGCAGTGACAGCACAGAGTCCCGAAGTGGATCCTGGACTGGCTTCACCGAAAAGAAAACCTATGCTGTCTCCTATTGGAACCGAAGACATTTCTCTAAAGCGAAAGATTTCAATGTCAAATGTAGAGCCGTACGAGCGTCACTTGAGCCCTCGCATGCAAGTCATGCAACAGAAGGCTTTGTCTCCACGACTCAATTTATAGGGGTCTTACAATGACATCTAGTCTTTCCAAAACTTACATATTTTTTAGCCAATCTGGCAGAGCCGTGCAGGTTTTCTTCGTCTTCATTTTGTCCATTTCACCATTTGTCATCCATATTTTTGAATCTTCATAGTTAGTATTACATGTTGCTTTGTTTATTTACTTAGTCGCTTAATTTCTTATATGAACCACAGTATGCTTTACTTTCCGTCTATGATTTCTCGGGATCGTTTCTCAGCAGTCTGGGACAACTGCTTGTTGGTGTTGTCGTGGACCTTCTGGATCTCCTGCTCAAGTCGTCGAGCTTCATCCTTGCCGAGCCCCTTGATTTCCTTGATGGTCTTCATTGTACTCTGGCGTGCTGTACGAAGCTCAGGATGGAATTTCTCAACAGTTTGGCGTGCGACTTTGGCCATGTTCTCGCGGGATTCCTTTGAAACTCTGTATGTTGAGGACAAGAGATGAATATAGGTTAGTATAACTTTCCACACATTCAACAGCATGCAAGATAGCAAGTAAGTTGCTCAGTCGATACCCACTTTGGCACCGCCACAGATATACCATTCTCGCTGCGAACAGGCATTGTTCCGATGCCAGTCTCTACCAGTGACTCAATGATATGATTTGATAGACTCGGATCCATTGGTTGAATAACCAGATTATTCGGGTCACGCTGACCGACTTGAGCAATATCCGCAAGCCTCTTTCTACCACTGCGCAGCCAAATTTCATAGTTAGCCAGCGTTTGTGCTGTCAGACGGCCACCCCGAACCTTTGCAACTTCCTCTTTAGCCTTCTTCAAGATCGCATCCATTTTGTCCTGAAACTCTTGCTTGAGATCATCCGTGTCGATGATATCAACAGCATCGTCTTCAAAATCAGCAGCAGCAGCAGAATTCTTCTTCCCCTTGCTACTCTTGCCTCCTTTGCCACCCTTACCTGTGGATCAAAACACAATATCAGAATCGCCGAAGTTAGTATAGGCAATTCTCCTCAAACCCTGGTAGATTATGAACACTTACCTTTCTTCCATAGGACGGGACTAGAGTGAATATTTCTTTGCAGCGTAATGGATTGGATAAGTACCATCGCCGTAGACGGTTGCAGCTGTGCCGCCCAGGGCCTCTTCACCATAGTGCTGCTGCGTAACGCCGTCAACCCTACGCGTCGGATCATGGTGGCCCATCACATTCACTCTCTAATCTAAGATGATATTACCAGCTGCAACTAACCATGATTACTCTTTTCGTGCACGTTGATCTCTTGGACCTTAACGTGATCTACAGCTGTGACATGTCAGTGACCATCCACTAAACCAGATGACCGCTCTGCAGACTTTCTCCACGTTGCTTACACATCCTTTGCGCGAAAACGAAACTGGAAGACAACTGATACCCTTGTTATCTGAATTCCGATCTCGACTAGAACCTCCTTAGGGCTCTTTCTTGTCTATATACAAATTCTATGGTAGCCCTTGGAGACTCTAGCTCGTCCAGCTTTCCTCGAGACGGCTCTTGAATTCTGGGAGGAGGGGTCTCCTGCCGGCTTCCCGTTTGACGAGAAAGTCGGCACAATTTATTGATTACGATGTTTGTGGGGGGGGGGTCCCACCTACCTAGGGAAATTGGGTGAGAGGGACAGTCTTGCGCACTGCCATGGGCCGCCTGCGTTCGATCTTGCTGACTAGGTGCCACCGCGCAGTTGTACAGCAGCACACTTGCTAGTTAAAGTGTATCAAACCAATTGTTCATCTTGTTTACATTAATCTCTTTGATGGTGTGATATAGTTGCAGGTGCAAGGTATCCAACAGATATGGTGCAGCTGCATGTTAAGAACGGATCTGAGTCACTGTTTTTGTATAAGACAGTCACAACCGAGTCTGTCCAGGACACATTAGACAATGTCTGCGAAATTCAGAATGCGCGCTTATGTGTCTTTAGGCTGTGTGACCAAGTAGACTTCTTGGCACAGTATGGCATTTCACTTCCTGCAAATATGCAGGGGCTTACGGACGAACAGATTGTAGACTTAAAATTGAATGATGAGTATGAAGACCGTTGCGTACCTTCCGGCGGCTACATCAATCGAAGAGATCCCATGGGCCAGCGTAACGGGCGGGCTCCTAACGATAAGATGAAGGATGTTTTGGGCAAGACAGTACGAGAGGCCAAGGACATGATCTCAAAGGAGCTTGTAAACGCTCCGCGGGGAGGTGCGTGCGTGACCCAGGTAACTTGCGAGCAGGCGATGAAGCTGCTCGCCGGTGCAGTAGCTATTGTCTATCCTATGGGCCTACCGGAGTATGACCCCGTCCAAATGTGTATTGCTGATAAAGAAGAACTTGAGGGTACCTCTGCTGGCCAGGACATCCTCAACAAAGACGTAACCAGTCTGTACTGGGCCAATAAGGAGATGCAACCCTCGAAAACTCTGGCCGATATTGTCGGCAAGAATGAGAAGACCACGGTAATAGTAAAGCTTTCAAAGAAGGGGTCCGGCCCGCCCGCACGGGAGCCCGTCGTTGATGCCCAGACACAGAGGGAAATGATGGCACATTGGCATAGGAAGCAAGAAGAACAAAATAAACTGGCCATTGCTGACGAGTCCGACTTCTCCAACGCGCCATGGACGGACAACACGGCGCTCAAGCGTGAGCTCCTTGGCACTCAAGGCTTATCGTGGAAACATAGGTAGCGCATGGATGAGCTTCGAACTTGATCTATTATGAATACATTTCCTGCTAGTTTAGCAACAAACACGAGCCCATTACTGGTCATGAATTTCATGATTGGCTGATTGCTTTGGGCCCGGTACGTCGTCGCAGTCCTGCGGTGGTAGCCCTTTTTGTTTCTGCCTGATGTTCATGAACTTTGGACCCATATATACCAGTAGTACCTCACGCATCATTCGTTTTGTGATGGTCGCGACCCTAAATCGGATAGGTAGATCGTACTTGACCGCAATTTCCAAAAGTTGTCGTCGGTTGGTATTTACCGGTAAGTACATAGCTACATTCGGTGCGACTTCCATGCTTGCATCCATCAGTTCATCGATTGGTATGGTCAGGTACTCAAGATCGAAAGCTTCTCCCTTTTTGAAATACGCTGGTCCACCCCACGGTGGTGATAAGTAGACCACATCAGCTTTCAAACCTTTGGCAATTTGCAGAAAGTCTCCGTTGATGAATTCGATTTTGTGTTCAACACCATATACCCGTGCATTGTTCTTGGCCATCAAACTTCGATCTGGATCGATCTCGATTGAAATTACCAGATTGGATGTCATTGCAAGCTGAATGGTATCTCCACCTACGCAAGCCATGGCATCGACGACAACATCACTGCCGCATCGTTGTGCATTTTCTTTGGCAATCTTTTCCGGGGTCACCGAGTACCAAGCTACGTCATCCATTTGTATGCCATCGTCGAATTTACTGAACAAGTAGTATCGACGTTTCCAATACTTTCCGACAAGTTTTTCTGTTCTTTTCCATGCCTTGGCGGTATCTTCATCTTCATCTTGGCTGTTTTGTGAAGGATTTGCATGCGAACTCTGTTGGTTTGAGACCGTCGTCGAATGCTGTCCTGTATCCGAGGCCTCTGAGCTTCGTACCCATGAAGGCAAGGCAGAAAACGCTGAGGAATTGCTCCGAGGTGTTTGTGGCGAGCCTTCCAGGATTGTTTTTTGTGTAATTGGTATGCCCTCGGGAGAGAACCTTATGTGCGTACGGGTCATACTTCCCATGCCGGGCAGCGGTTGTCCATGAACCGGTATTTCGTCCAAGGAAGGCGGCTCCTCGACCTCCATGGATGCCATTCTGTCTTGGTCTCCAGAATTTGGACTGTCCAAGGTATTCCTTTTGTTTCCAAACGAATTAGGAAGTCCGAATTTCCCAAGTGATACAGGCTCTTCTGGGCTCAACTTCTTTCCAGACTTTCGTTTCCGCTTGTTCCGTCCTTGGTTCACCGCTTCGCCTGCATTGTTTGGTTCGTTCTCACAGTCCCCCATGACCCTGTTGGCCATGCGCTGATCACTTGCCTCTGGCACCTATGAGTTACGCATATGGCGGGTTGAGAATCCCACACAACGGTCTTCCATTGTCAACGTCCGAGTCCTTCTGAAAGCTTTACATGCTGCCAATTCTTCCTAAAGCAACCTAGGAGGCTGCTGCACACAACACCGTCAAGATACAGCTCCTGTGTTCAAATACCGGATCCTTGGAGCACCGACGGGAATTTACCTGCTGAGCGCCTTCCTACTTGAGGGTGCCTCACGTCAACCCGCGTTTTTTCCTTGGCTATACCGGGTGCTCGCTCCCAGCCGGCCCACCCAGGGGGGCCTCTTCCGGGCGGTCTCCCTACACACATAATGGACTCATGGCCTACCTCGACACTACAATTTTCCCCGTTACTCTTCCTAGTGGTGTGGAAGCTGTCTGCTCAATAAATCACACCCATTATGGTCCCGGTCCACTGGACACGGCGGTAGTACCTACTTTCTCCTATCGCAACAATGTGCGATTGATGCCCCACCGTTATCGGCTGTTGTTGAAATGGATCTCAGTCATACGGGGAGACCCCGTGGCCCACCCCTCCCCGGGGGGGGGGGGG
>PDIP01000035.1:124782-167234 GCA_002811645.1 Corallochytrium limacisporum
GGGGGGGGAAGAAGTGTTCCTTACTCAATACATTGAGTATGCCAGCCACCTGGCTCGTCCCGTACCGCAGATAACAGGCTCACGCTGGCCTGTGTAGAGATGATAGTGGGAGCATCGAATCTTCGCCAGCGAAGCCTCCCCACAGAACCTGTTGTTTCTTTACAACACCCCCCCTTTCCCAGCGGAGTTTGGCAAGCGGCTTTGGACATTGTACCGAAAAGAGTTAAACGGAGTACTCCTGTAGGGGACCAGCAAATTGACACGAAGTCGAGTTTGAATGTGGACACAGCAACACATCAGTTCCATGCTCATCGGTGTTGCCATCTGTGCTTCACCGGAGGAGCAAAAATGACATGAAATTGCCTTCGATGGGCCCCTGATGTGCTGCAATCTCGTCTGCAGTCAAAACAAATGAACTTGTTCCCGACCGATCACAATTGGTGAGGGAGCCCAACCCATTTGGACGCTTCACTCGGTATGGTGAATTCTTGTGGCCAATCACGGAACGCACACTCACCCACACAGTTCCGGGGACACTGCTGCAGAGTTGTGCATTGTACACAATCTCTGCTTTATTCGTTGGGTAGAACCTTGGCTGTCCATGATGCTCTATGCAGCCGCGTATGCTCCAACCAACTATGCCATCAATGGTTGAATGTTGATGGCTAGCACTCTTCCAGATCATCTCAATTCTGTTCTCAATATTGCCACGAAGAGCACTACACTTCGCATGCAACCGATGCAAAATTTATTCCTTTCTCGGTGCGAGGATGCAGAACATCGGTCAAGTTTTCCTCAGGATAAAGCTAGAACATTGATGGCGCGGTTGAGGAGGACCACGCTCTGGGTGAGGGCCTGAGCGTCTAGTGGGATCACAACTGTGCCATTGCGATAAACGGAAGTCAAAACCTTTGCAAGTACTACATCTCTTGTTCATTGTGAGTGTTGTCAATGTCTGGCACCAGTGCCCAAGCGGGGTTCAGAGACGTCCTGCTACAATCGACGTCATCCCCGGCGAATGATGACATCGATGAAGACGATGTAGGGGTATGAATATGTGGCTGGCTCTGCCATGGTCGTCAATATTCTACTATCATCTATCTGGGATGTTTAGTGTCGTAGTATGCACAGATATCCCTCCCAAAACCGGACAATTTCCGGGTGTAACTGTCCCGCGATCTGATAGCTTGACGAATGGTTTAGAAATTGAGTAGTTTATCCTATAATCTTCTTCAAAAATTTTATCGAGAAGTGTCTTCAGCTTTTCGTTTGGCGTTTCTCGAGAATTAGAGTGCGCCGAAGGATTGATGCATTTGAGCAAGAATTTTGACTTCTTCGATAGCACCTCATCAAATTTTGGATGTCCGGTGATAGCATACATGGTTCTAAGTTCAGTACATCACATCCAAATGCTGAAGCAACTTCTAGAGCGCCGGACGTCCAGAGGTCCTGTCGAACCATCCAATTGACTATTGTCGATAGATCAGGAACATGATTGCTGGTGTAGTTTAAGGACATGAAGAGGAAGGCACTCAATGCCCAAACACTGCTTCGATGTTTGTCCAAATCCCTGCTTTGGGTGCGCGTTCGACGAGGACGAATTCGTGGGCGACTTTCTATGTTCCCTTGCTTTGCGCATGTTTGCAAATCTCCTGCGTCAGAACCCGATCAGGGTAGGTGTACCAGATCCCCTCTGTTCCTGTGTCTAATCAACAATGGCGCTGTTCTAGCGTGCAAATGTCGAGGAGGAAAATGTCACATGCATGGCACATCACCAAGCACGGTGGGTGTCAAACAGACTTAATGACTTTCTTCTGTTCATGTGAGAAACCCTCGTGGTCTTCATTTCAAGAAGGTGATCTGGGCGGAGTAGGTCCCACGGGTTGTTGATCATTGTGAAGGATCGAGGGAACTCCGTTCTCGTACTTGACATCAAGAATTGTAATGATCCGTCCGCCGCGGCTAATCGAAATGCGCTATGTCACATGGAAGTCGCATTGTCGTAAATCGGGCACACATCCATCAATGGCCAATGTTACCATTCACTATTCAGAGATACAACTCGAAGTAGCACCCACCATCCAAAGTATTGTGCAACCAATCGCATGGGTCCAAGAATCAGGCATCACAACCACTTTCCGCAAGAATTCTCGATTTCTGATGCTCACTCCCACAGGCCATCATTATTCTGAGCCCATCCCTTGCCTGTGGCATGCTTGTCACAATACCTGGCATTTCACGGTAGATCGCGACTAGTGTCTTCTACAATGCTTTTAGATCCCACAGCTCTGGTTTACTCTTCCTGTGCATGTTCTACCGTGCGCGTAGGGATGAGAATGTTGTACCTGAGGAACCCGTGGCGACAAGCCAGGGATGCGATGGTTGCCCACGGCCGCTGTGGGAGATCTAAAGCACATCACAGCGGAAGACTGATCTTGCCCTCTCTACTCCATCAAGAAGGATGCTCTGATCTTCCAACAAGCGAATCCTTCACGCTTTGAACCAATTTGACGATCACCCATTGATCCGAATAATATCAGTTCCGCCCGAGTCGAGAATCCATCAAGATTGATCGATCTTCTGCGACCGAGTTCAAAATATGCGGGTCTCTAATTGGGTTCGATTGAACACCCTTCCCCCTCCAAGCGATGTGGTAGACTTGGGGAAGGGGTGGATTAGGTAGGTTGGGTTGTAAGGCACGCAGTTCTTGCAAGTGAGGAACAACCATGAGATAACATTAGGTATATAAGACCACAGGTCTGTAACACCGTCAAGAGCGCAAAATTTCGGCATTCAGGGGAATGAGTGTGCACGCAACAATACAATAGATATGACATCCAAAGAAGTACGGAAACGCGTTGGAAAGGGCGCACTTGCCAACACGGAATCGAATCAGCCAAAGAGTCCTGGAGGGAATCTACAGTGGCTTGATCCCGACAACCCTGAGGATCAGCCCGTTCCCGTCAGATGGCAAGATAAATGGGCAGCCCTAGTATGGTTCGCAATGGCTGGAGCCATCCTATATTACACAGACATTATTACGTATACAATTGAGGGGCGAATTGCAATCCTTCCTATGCAATTAGCAGTCGTGGGCTTGTCGATCGCGTTTGGTTGTTATGTGTATGCGGCCTACTACGTCCCTTTCATCCTGAAGAGGACAGAACCAATTGAAACAGTGGCACCATGGAATGTACCAGTGGCTTCAGCTTCGGGATTCGTTGCCATGGTCGGTATCACCATCGCCTACTGGCCGGCATTTCATCTTTGGTCACCAGGGATCTTGTTCATTTTTGTGATGGCTTTTATCAATCTCATTCAGTTCCCATACTACTTAAGGCATTAAATTGTGCTTTCAGGATGATCCGCCGAAGATTGAAAGGGGGACTTCTTTCTTCTGTAAGTCTACCTTAACCAGCTCAAGATCTCCAGTGAATCCAATACCACTCTTGAGGAAATCCTCCCAAACCGGAGGGTGTTTTTCGATGGCCTTCAAAGCCACATCCTTACAGCCTGGGCAGAGATCTGTCGAGTACCGAAATACGTGCCGAAGGTACTTTTCATCAATATAGTGAGAGGCGCGGGGTTCTTGGAAAGGCATTCCAGCCGCATCATTCAGCATTAGTAGAGAATAGATCAAGGTTTCATATACTGCCATCATCTGCAGAGATTTCCTAGTGTATCCCTGGTTGAGCTTCTTCTTGCGGTAAATATTGCATGTTGTATTGTAGTGCATGAGTTTCTGATACAAAACTAGAAGCTCGACTACAATAGGCGGACAAGGGTTCCCATCAGCCAAGGCTTGTTGGACCTGTTCCTTGAAGGTTTCTGCAAAAGCGAATGCTGCACAAAAGCGAAAGGCAAGGTCTCGTGGAAGCCCAGTGACTCTCTTGACAAAAGTCTGCCGCAATCGATCCACTGTGGGAAACTGGATTGCTTGAAGCACTCTGAGTCGGTTTTCAAAGCGAACATTGGTTTTGGCTTTCCCGTCATTATTCACCGGATCCACATACTCCCTCTGTGATGCAATGGTATGCACCGACCCATCGGGAAGGATCTCGTCAATCCGTATCTGAGTATGAGTGGAGTCTTCCCGCATCCGGTAGGCAAACAGATATGCGTGCAACCTTATTTGACATGACACTGGTTGGAGCCACGCACTTTCTTCATCTGGATCTTGTAGAATGGCTCGCAATACTACGGTTTTGTTTAAAACAGCCTCCATGAGTGCCTTTGGTACCATTGATCGGCTGGTTTGCTGTTGCCAATTAGGTATCTCATGCTTAGACACCAGCTTACCGACCTTTTTTCCATGCTTACCAAACTGATGGCATTGCTTTGGAGGAGCGATGTCTTGAACCCAGTCATCTGGCCAATACAATGAGAATGCTTCCTCAAAGCGCTGTACGGGACCGACAAGGTCGCTTTCTGCAAATGGTTCACCCTTACCCTTACCCTTACCTGTACGCTGTTGCTTATTCTGCAAAAGCCGGCGCTTCACTTCTTCTTTGGCATCTTGCGCAGTTTCAAACGTCCGTAGGTAGTCTGCGATGTCATAAAAGGTGTCTCCTTCGTCATCTTTTTCCTTCTCATTCTCTTGCGAGGCATCCCTGTTGTTGTCTTCCTCATCACTCTCACCGAGACCTTCTTCATCTTCATCTTCTTCGTACTGTGCTGAAGCTCGCTTTGGCAATGTCATACCCAATGTCTTTGCTCTGCGCAGAGCCAACCGTCTAAAATTCCACTGGCGTTTCGGATAGTGGTCGTTTCCGGCGAGACAACTTAGGACCGGCAAGAAGGAGCGATCGAGATCCAGGATTCGGGACAGGTACTCGGAATCATACAGAGTCATTGATAACCAATCAGACCCATCTTTTCCTTTCTTGATACGTAAGGTTTCAACCCGAGCAACAGGTGTTCCCATCACAAGGAAGTCTGAGTCACTGCTGAGAACAATTGCACCGCCGCCATCTCTACTGGGATCCAAATGCTCGCGACTAAGACAAGCAATAAATATGTCAGCCTCCAGTTGTGGTACAATGCTTTCGACTCCCAGCCTATGGAACATCCATTGACATGACCTTCTCTGCATTAGGGGCATGGGGAGTGATCTGCCACCAATGACATGATTTTCATGGCTTCCCTCGCCAAGTTCGACAGCCAAATTCGCATTCGCCGATTCCACGCTGTTCATGATCGCACGGCTGGCTTTGAGAGCGTTCTTATTCTGTTGTTTCTGTCGGGACACCCTTGTGTTGATTTTGCTCATTGGTGCAGCGCCATCAAAGACCATGCACACAGAATAGCCACATGCACGAAAGCATCGAATGAGCGCTTCTGCCCTACTTTCTATGTGGAAATATGCTTGACGTCCCTTAACCAAGCCGCCGCTAATCTTGTTGGCTACGCTTGGAAAGTATCCGTGTGTCAAGTTATGACCGTCTATGATCGCTATACCACGATAATCGGGACAATCCTTCTGCTTCAGGAAGTCCTTATCAAAGTCCTGCAGCCACGCCTGTTGGCAAAAGACCTGAGTCAAAAAGCGTTCCTCATCCTCAGTCTTTGCAATCTTCTGCACAGCCCCGAGAACTCCTTCTGGGCCACAAGCAGCTTGTCCATCGGGTGGATCTATGCTGAGTAATTCTTCGTGTACTGCTGCAATCTTGTCGTTCCATTTCTTCGAGCTAAGATTTATCTTCGTGGTCAGGTTCTCGTGCTCCTGCACGAATCTGTTTAACCCTTGAATTCCCATGAGCGCTGAGAGTTCCGTTCCAGACCGTTGAGTGTTGATGCTGGCCTTGAGTTCCTCTCATGCTGACGGTCGTAATTCGATCACAGTGGATACAGAGCGACATTATGATACACTTTCATCTATGAAATTTACTACTGTCTCGGTCGGTCTGCACTCTTCTACCCGCGCCCACTCGCGTTTCCCCACCACCGCGGATGGGATCTCGGGATGGATCCTCGAGCGAAGTTCCCCCTCCCTCAGGGGTCCCCGGGGCGTGGGCAGGCGGATGAGATCAGGGGCACAGAATCTATAGTTCGACCCTCTCTCCGGGATGCGGAAGTTCAGTGCTTTCGAAAACTGGCTCCGGGACCACTTCTGCCATAGATTCTACGCTTTCCTTGCCTTGCTTCTCAATTGCGTCTTCGTTGTCTACCTCTGTTGCCTCATCGTCCACTGCAACTTCGTCGTCATCAACTGTTTCCTCCCCCAATGTCTCATCGTCCTCTTGACCACACTCACCCACGACGGCATCTTCGTCATCAACTGGTGCCTCATTCAATGGCTCATTTTCCACTGTTGCCATATCGTCCGCTAGTACATCATCGTTCACCTGGACCTCATCATTCACTACTGCTTCTTCGTCGTCCTCCGGTGCCTCGTCCACCGTATCGTCCACCGGTGCCTCGTCGTCCACTGTATCGTCCACCGTATCTTCCACCGGTTCTTCGTCAAATGGCTCATCGGCCACTGGTGCTTTGTCGGTTTCGTCCAGTGTTTCCTTAATGGCAGCAAACGATGCGTTCAGAATGGTTCGGACATGGGTCGGGTGGAATCCAGTGCAGAAGCTTGACTGGCAGTTTCCAGAAGCAACATGTTGTATCATTCCATTGCATGCATCGAGAAGTTCCCCAGTCACTTCGCTGGCACCAACAAAGCATTTTCCAGTGTCCAGAGACTGGCTCATCAACCCGTGTGGGGTAACGATGCCAACACTTCCAATTCCATGTGTAAGGTGCACCACTGGAAATCCCTCTTGCTCAGTCCAGATATCCGCTGGAGTCTCCCAAGGACGCGTCAGCGGGGTTATCCCAACCAGTGTGCCACAGACCCATTGAGCAATCTGGGCAAGGGATATGCGATGTGGAAGAGATCCCTGGGCAATGTCAAAGTTCTTCCTCGCAAAGCTGGCAATATGCAAGGGCACTAATACATTATTCTTCTCCGGCATGCCAACAACAAAGAAGATGGTCTTCTCGATTGCTTTAAATTCTTTGAGAAGGCTGATAATGTCACCCAGTTTGCCATCAACATAGCGGAGGTCGTCCTCGGTTGCTTCCTTCACATCACTTCTTAGGATAGTTAACCACGGCGTCTTGCTTTTCAAACAACATTCGGAAAGCCAGTCTGTCATATCACGGACACCTTTGAGTAAGCTGCTATCATCTTCGTTCATTTCTGTACATGTCCTGTTGCCCATACCATGAATTTGTGTCCACATATAGTTGCCTGTTCCGGCCTTGGTTTGGAGTGACAGTCTATGAAACGGATCATTCGCCCTGGCTGAGATGCCGTAGTCTTTTGTTTCATACCCGAAGAGTCCATTGTTATAGGATGCAAATTTTCGGAGGATGAAAGGTATTGAAGTCCGCCATACTAGCTGACAGAGCCCCGTCGGTGTGCGCTTTGGAGTCCCTTGTGGTTCCATTTCAATCCATGACATTTGCAGTTGAAAATCCGAACCATCGAACATCTCTCGATGATATCCCAACCTGTTTTGGCCAAGGTTCGGAAAAGATCCGGTCAGCATACCCAGAAAGGCAGTGTCCGCATCATCTGAAGTTGCGATGGCTTCCATTTTTGCTCCGAAGTTGCTGGTGATCTTGTGCAAGGTCGGCATGTGTTCGTACACACCGTCGATCGTTTTGAAGTCCGAGGCTTTGATGTTGTCTAGCACAAACATCAAGATGTTTGGACCCATTGCATCATCCTTGAATCCCCTCTCAAACCGAAAACTCGGTCCCGCATCAAAGCCCATCTGACATGCCCCTCCATAGGTCACGAAGCCCGAATCGCATTTCATTGGGACAATGCAGTTCTCTCCACATGACGTTTCCAGATACTTCTTAACTTCAAGCAGATTCAGAAGATATCCTATCTCGGCCCTGCAAGGTTCACATTCTGGAGCTATCCGAAAGACCTCTGCACATGCTATGTGCACGAGGACACAAAGAAGCCCAAGGAAGATCCAGCGCATTGGCACAGAGCGCGTCAACGTACCTAGTCCATATTCCATAGGAGACCAAAGAACTCTACGTGGTAAGCCAGTATCACTCCCATTTAGCTACCTGATCGACTGAATTATACTTCTGATGATCTGGTACGTTTGACCGTCTCCATGGTGTGCTCTGATCATGTGCATATCCGGAATCGCTATTCCTCCAAGGCAGCTACCGTGGAGTCGGCAGTGACTGTCCACCACGCAACCCGCCGTTCTGGTGCGAGGGTTTCTGAATGCACTAGATCAATAATTTTAATATCATATTTTAGGGGAACAGTTATTCCACGGCTAGGCCCGTCCGGACGGGAAGGGTCAGCCCGTGGCGCCAAGAAATCAAACTGGAAACTCAAAAGGGGAAATGAGGAAATATTTCGGTACAATTTCTGTACTGAAGTCATCTGGAGTCGATCGACGAGGTTGGCAACTGGTGGGTGACCAAGGAGAGGGACGATTTGGGGAATGGCGGGTCAACCCACTTTGTAAGACTAAACGCTATGGCCCGTTGCACCGTCCCGTTGTAATTAATGCAAGAACCAGGGCTTCCACGAAGCCTTCATTATCACACTCTACATGGGACAACTGAATTCAAACACTGCCTTCCCTAGATGAGGCAAGCATTTGATCCTGAAGTTTCTCAGACTGGGCTCTTCCAGCAGGTATTCGAGAGCAACGAGCAGCGCCAACAAGATTAGGCCACAGTATCAGAGTCGGGAGTGTGTCTTACTACAATATAAACATGTCAAGCTTCGGGAAAACCCCCCGTTTTCGGGACATCACAAACATCACGCCCGGACCAGGTGCGTACGATGCCAAGGAACTGGCTTCCCAGGGCGGAAAAGTAATCGTTTCAAAAGAAGATCGCTTCAAACTGGAAGTCTCGAAAAAGCAGGCTGTTGGTGTCGGCCCATGCCCAAGATGTGATAATGCTAACTCTAAGGTGCGTGAGCTTGAAGCGACGGTAAGGGAACTGAGGGAATTCCTTAAACGCAGTGAAAAGCGAGAAGGTGAGCTGGAAAGGCAAGTCCGCCACCTAAAGGACGACGTTTCCAGCTTGGAAACTGCGCGCTTGGCTGAGATTCAGGAGCGTGCTTCCCTTGAGGCGAAAGCTGCATCACACTTAAAAGAGATTCAGAACTTGCGAAAGAGTCATGACGTAGTGAAGAAGGAACTACAGCGAGTGGAGAAACTGGGCCAAAAAATGGATGTGAAAGAGCAAGAATTCACCAAGATGCAAAGGACTATTGAAGAATATCAGGAAACTGAACGTACATTGAAAGACCATTTGGAGAATGTACTGGAAACCTATGAAACCCTGAGTGAGAGGTTGAAAGCAAAGAACACTGAATGGCAGGAGGAAATCATGGACGCTCAGATATACACTGCCCAGGCAGAAAACCGTGCCGCAGTCGCGGAGTTGCAGGTGGCTGAGCTGTCGTCGTCAATGAACAACCAGACGGCAGTTATTAACACACTGAGACATGATCTTGCTATGGCTGAGAGCAGAGTGGTGGAAGGTAATAAGGGCCTTCGTCGATTGGAACAGGCTCTTGTAGATGCCAACAATCGCAATGATGAGCAGAAAGCGCGAAACACTGTATTGACGGAGCGCATGGACAAGATGAACATCATGCTCAACCAGATGGAAGAACTTAAAATGCGTTTTCAAGAGCAACAAAATGTGATGGAAACCAATCGTCGTAATCTGGAGAAAATCAACACCCTGGCGAATGCCCGTGACGAAGCCCTCTCGGAAGCGCAAGCAGAAATCGAGCACTTCCGTGAGCAATTCATGGCGGCTAACAACATGATTTTAAAGTCACAGGAAACATTCAACAATGACACATTTGTTCTAGAGGGTGACATCATGAACCTGAAGGATCTCATTGCTAAGGTCATGGAACAGAGCAATGAGGTAAACGAAAAATTTGAAAACCGTGGCCAGGAACTTCTTTCCCTGCAAACCGAATCAGATGAGTACCTGAGGACCATTCAGGAAACTAAGGAACGGCTGATCGCCAAGGACAATGATATTGAGACTCTGCAGAGCAGAGTGGCGTCCCTTGAGAGCATGTGTAAAGAGCACTTGGAAGCTCTGGCTGAAACGGAAGACAAGGCTAAGAAGACCGAGGACATTCTCAAAGACGAAATTGAGAGTCGGCAAGTCCATCAACAGACTGCATCCAGCCTCAACAGCAAGGTCAGTTTCCTCGAAGGAGTGGTGGCGGACAAGGAGAACGCCATAATTGATATGGATGTCAAGCTTCAGAAGGTGACTAAGCAAGCGACTGCCGCGACCGAGAAATTGGGCACCCTTGAGCAGCAGAACAAGAGTTATCTCGAGGAGGCCATGACGAAGGAGCAGCAGTATAAGGATATGAAGACCAAGTATGATGACCGCTGCAAAAACTCTATGTCCATTGATGAGCATCAAAACATTCTGTCCGGCATGATTGAGTCGAATTCTAACTACGACAGGGAAAACTCTCGCCTCCGTAGTGAAAACACCATGTTGATGGATGAGATTCGAAGTCTCCAGAACCAGTATGGTCTTACAACCCAGGACTACTCTGCTGAGGTGAACAAGCTTCGTGAGCGTTCCGAAATGGCATGGCAGGAGCTCAGCAAGGTGCAGAGTCATGCAGCTAGCCTTGCTGGGCACCACAACAGCAGACAGAAGATTCAGTACGTCATGAGCCTGAAGGAGGAGAACGTGAAACTGAAAAAGGAATTATTTGATCTGAAGCGTGAGCACGCGCGCCTGCGGAAACGTACCCATGGTGTGAGGATCACCTCTTAAAATCGTCAAGCGACTGCACTAACAAAAGATCCTCCATCACATGTGACATAAAACTGTACCGTCATGTATGACCTTCTATTTTCCACTCAAGCTACCCATGCTCTTCCACTCTTTCTGCAACCTATCTCCGGTGCATCCCTTCTCACGAATGAACTTGGCAACCGTAAGTCGCTACTCATACCCTTTCTCCAGTGTTGCTAACCGCCTCCGCGTGTATATATCAATAAACACCGACCCGATTAAAACATATTCATAGTAATATTTTCATATTTATTGATTACATTTAGAAAACGCCAGTGCTCTGGAAGGGCCCCTTCCTTTCCCTGCCACAGGAATTGATGCGCACAAGGTTGCCAGTAATACTGGCTTTTCCTGAAGGCGGGGGAGGAGTTTGACTGGGACCGGTGGCAAAATCATTCTGATGTACAATAGCGTACACCAGCATTCCACGGTGACATGTTTTCCTCAGCTGCAAATGGCGAATATTTCATGCCGGTAATCATCAGGTGCCAATCACACTGTACTGTTCCCGCCTTGGACGAAAGTGCTTGGCACAGTGTCTATTCATTCACAACAAGTAATTGATGCTCACGAGTTTCTTTAAGCGTTGTGAATCCTATTCTCTATTTCGATCCGCTACCCAACGGGTAATGATGATCTCCTCTACCTGACATTTTTCCGCAAGGGTCAAGGACATGCGCACCTCTTTGTCCGAAAGGTCAGCGGGAACAGTCACAAGTACTAACAAGGTTTCCTTCACTGCCTGCTCGTTCTGACGGGCAAGACCCAGCATCCGTGCCCAGGACAACTCTCTTGTTCGGTTCATATGATCAAATTCTGATTTCCCATCAGCGCTGATTACCCGGACAAGGACGGAGTACGGCGCGTGCCACTTCAGCGGACCCCCATCAGGATACAATGTGAAATCGGTAGCCATACGCAGCCCCGACTTAGGTACCCATCCTCGGAACCGGTAGTGCCGAAACGCCGTCCATGACCCAAAGAATGTGGGATCCAGACGGCAGAAATAGCGGTACAATTGAGTTTGATCTGTGTACTCTTCCATTTTCAGCATGTCAATAGCCCGTGGCAGATATTGGATGAATAGCCATAGTGCTTCTTCACGGAGAAGGAGTAAAGCAGGATCAACTTTATCGCTCTTCTCGCCGCTGACATACATGAGCCGAGCGCCATTGGGGAGCCAAGCCATGTCTGCCGTCTCCAGTGTGGCGTACTGTTGTTCTAAAAGGCGCTTGCTGGGAGTTACTGTGCCAAATGATCCCAGATAATAGAAGCCAGCAAGCAGTTCCTGTTCTCCCTCAAGAACGCACGTTCCCTCATACATCTTAATCGTCAGGCAATCCCGTACAGACTTCGTGGCAAATTTATATTTCAAAAACGCTTGAAAATCTTCATGGTTACCTACGCTCCGTTGAATTCTGGTATTGATCTTTCTATTTCCTTTCTTTTTGAATCGTTTGGGTGCAGTGAAGTATGCAGAGCCACCCTTCCGTTTAACACCCCGTACAGAGTCTTCGTCGTGTACGCCGTCCACGGATCCCTTGGGTGGAGCAGACGAGGACATCATTCGTGTGGTTCACAATCTAGACCAATGCATAGCTACTCTCACCACCAATGTATGCCCGGCACGTTAACTGCAGTCACCCCGCTATCGGTACGCGCAGCTTCAAGTACCCACCAAAGCGGATTGTGTGGGAACCGACTTGAAGAGAGCTGTGGAAAGGTTGGCGAGGGGAGGGGGGGGGCTGCGCGTCGACATTGTCCTCCGGAAATTTGTGATCAAATCATGTTAGACCTTTATTTGTTCATCAATGCCAGAACATCTGGGGTGGCAGAGCTGCCATCGACAATCTCAATGGCGTCAATGACCTTCTTAATCGATTCGAAGTACTCCTGATTTGCCTGCATGAACATTTGCTCCCGGCCTCCGCGAATCTTTTGGCCCAGCTGGTACTGCGACTCCAATTGCTCCGCGAGCATCTTCTTCTGCTGTTCCTGACGATCTGTGAGGTCCTTCCATACCTCTTCATTACTCTTGCCTGTCATACCGTTGGCAGTTTGTAGGTTCTTCCAACTAGCTTCCGCATCCTTGGCCAGCTTCTTCTCGAATGCTTGCTTTTCATCGCCTCCGGTCCGTTCCAGTGCATGACCTTCTGCTTGGAAGATGAGTCGGTAGTGACCTTCCTTGAGAGACTTCATAGCCTCCAAATGCTCTTGTGCCTGCCTCTTTTCCTTGACCCAAATGTTCTTAATTTGATTATTCGTCCATATTTCAATCTCTTCTGTCCTCGCTTTTTGGTGGGCTTCGTACTGTTTCAGTTTATCATCAATGTCTCCCATGGAGAGTGCCAACTCACCGCTCTTCAACTGCATTTCCTTCTCGAGGGCATGGTACTTTGCACGGCGCTCGCCAATGATTTGATCTACAAGGTTCTTGCGTTCGCTCCTTACCTCACGGCGCCAGGACTTAAAGAACTTCTTCCGTTCATCGGACATTGTAGTAAGTAAGCCCATGAATTCGCTTAGCTGTTTTTCGCTCAGTTTCAGACCCTGAGTGTGGTTGCGTAAGAAATCCGGAGGCTGGTCCCAGTAGTCACTCGCGAAGTTGTAGCGACCGCCACAAATGCTCTTCTCTTTTTCGCTACCCGCTGCAACCAGATGTATGTTTTGTGGCTTCGAGATGTGGTAATTGTCGCTACTCTTTGAAGAAATGGCCTTTTTCATACCCTTGCCCAGAGACTTTGTTATCTTGCCCAGACCGGACTTTTTTGACTTGTAACCTGTTATCTGTGCCAATGATCCTCCTTGCAGCTCACCAAGGGAACCGGCCCTAGTCAAGTCTGGGGCCGAACTTCCTGTATCAGGTGCTGGCGGTGGTGGTGCAGCAGGCCTTACCTGTTCCGTTGTCAAGGGATCCGTGGAAGGCGACAACTCCCTGCTCTTGGGTACCGCTGGTGGCTCTGCTGGGAGATTCTCTCGTTCCTTCAAGCTTAAGGCGGTCAATATTGCGGACGCTTCGGCGCCAGTGCTGGGCGGAGGAGGTGGCACACGCCTCCTGCCCGGATTCGGAGAGTCGCTTGGCGTTAGAGGTGCGGCGCGCGCTGGCCGTGACACTGCATCCTCCGGCTTGGGAGCGGCCCTCCGAGGGCGTGCGGGTGCGGCTGAGTTGGAGTCCACACTGGAAGCAACACTGGCATTATCATCCTGCGAGACAATAGAGTCCTTTGTCCTACGGGTAGGTCGTGCCGGCGGAGGTGCTGACATAGTGATCGCCGATAATTTCGATTATCCTTTTCGTTGCCCCTACCAGATTTTGATTCATTCCATGGTCGTCTTCATCATATAAACGACCCTCTAATGTGACACGGGGAGCTCAGATGAGAAACTCAGAACTGATGTTTTTGAGGATGCGCACTCCTTTTTAGGTGTTTTGACCCCAGTTTTTCCTTTAGGCGAGCAAAGTGAGGCCTTCCTGGGTGAGCTGCCTCCGTCCGCACCCATCCACATCCTCCATCGGTCCACACCCCCTCCTCAAACCCCCCCCCCCGGGGAAGGTCCTGGCCCCCCAGGAAACTTTAGGGTCACTCCTCCCTAAATTGTGTGGGTTCTAGGGGCCGTATCACTGATCTCTCCTTTAAATTCCGTTTTGGAATCTTTCGGGACAATTCTTTCTCCCGTCGCTCAATTTTGGGCGTTGCTCGTGTGTTTTCTTCATCGCGGACACAAATTGTACACACGCTTGAATGCAATATCAGGCAGCAGAACCCTCCTTCGCAACCAAGTTTTTTTTTTTAAAATGTTCCCTGCCCGTGCACCGTCGCCGCTCAACGAAGAAAGAACGCTTGGTGTTTCACGAGAACGCAGATAAGGGGCCCTAAAAGTGAAAACACCTGTGCAAGCTCAACTGCGGGCCCCCTCCTCCCCGCCCGGGGGGAGGGGGACACGGCACCCGCACCACAGAAATGCCAGCGACGAACTTCGTTGCGTTGGGCTGAATCAATGGAAATAAAAGCCTCTTCCCCGTCTCTTTTCACGTTCGGTCCCTTTTGCGATCTTCCCTCCCAACCTGCCGCATCTGGTCCGTGGTGCAACAGCGGAGTCTGTATTTTAAATGCCTGCACGCGACTGCTGTGTTCTTGCTCCTTCTTTTTCATTTTACATTTTTTTCTTACTTTCTATATTTTTGAATCTTCTCGCTCCTCTTATTTTTTTCTTTTTTTTTTCCTTCTGGGAGTCGGACTGCGGCCAGTCCCTTTCGGTTCACACCTGACAGGTCAGACACACACTGTCAAAACCCTTGGGCACCTCTCCCTTTTCGTTTTGTCCTGATTTGCTTTGAGAACGGAGGCGTGCTCTGTTTGTTTCGATCTTTCTATCCGACCTCAGCCAGAATGAAAAAAAAAAATGCGGGACTCTTCTGGCCAATCAGAGCGCCTGGGATGGGTCTTACCCAAATCGCGGAGAGAGGGAAGGGGAATCCCCTTGCCCCCGGCCCGCGGGGAGTTGGGCAGGACTGGGTAGAGGAGCGTAGTGGCGCATCATCTGGCGCTTCCCATTCAGCGACCTTCGTCAACGCACAATTTCAAGTGGGGGTTCTATTGCTATCATATTTCTTTTCTATTGGATGACTATTTCCGTATTAAAAACCATAAGTTTAGAGCAAAACTTAGATGAAGTCGTCATCGTCGCTCTTGGTGCTCTTGTTGTCACGCGTCAAAGCGGACATTGTCGATTCACTAAACTCGCCGGACGTTCGAGAAGGCTCGGGCAAGACAAGACCAGAGCCATCAGATGCAAGTGAAGCGCGCCGACTGGTTGCATTGCTACCTCCTCCTTCAGCATCAAGCAAGCCGAGTTCGGAGGTACGCTTATCTTCCTTGCGACGCCTTGACTTTGACTTCTTCTTGTCCTTGGAGCGACCTCGACGACGCCCCGTGGCGGTCTGAATAACGTCTTCGGCCGAGCCTTCGGAAGACACGTCAGGGAATCTGTGGCTACCTCTCTTGGGAGACCTGGACTTCCGTGCTTGTCTCTTCATTTCCTTGCGTAGAGCAGTACCATCCCCGAATTTGTCCAGAATAAGATGATCTAACATCTTGCGGCGCTCCTTCGGCTCCATTTCCGACGGCACAGTGGCTTCCAGGCTTCTACCAGCAAATCGGTCCATCTTCCGTGCTTGGTTGGTTTCCTTGCCAGCCATAGCGGTCCTCTTCTCCTTGTGTTTGAAACCGATGTAGTTCTTGATCATGCTTGCGGCCTCGCCCTCTGAATTCATGGCAGCAACCCACATGAGCTGTTCGTGCTCGCGCAGGTAGCGGTGAATACCAAAGACGCGGAATACGCGAGCACGTAGACGGAGACCAAGAGCACGTCTCTTCTGACGGACCTCCGGATCCATCATACGCTCCAAAAGCTTGGCAGGCTTTCCTCGGAAGGATTCAAGAGTGAGGCGGACGGCACTTCGGTCGACGATGTTCTCCAGATCGTCAGTCATGCCCATAACTTCCATGATTCCCTTGGCCAAATCACTGGAAGAAGCCGGAGGGACGACACGACCATATGTCTTCATGGGGTCAAGCCGCTGGCCAGGGATGGTATCAGACAGCACCTCCCGACTACCACCGACATCAGTGCAGACGACGGGTAGACCACACAGGCCAGCTTCGCCTAAAGCAAGGGGCAAACCTTCTGAGAACGAAGAGTTCACGAACACCCATCCTCGAGACAACACTTTCTGAGGATTGCCTAGACCCATAAGTCTGACATGCTCACTCAAATCCAAAGCAACGATGGTGTTAGCACACTGAGCAGCGTACGATGGATCTGACTCAAGAGATCCATAGATGTACATTCGGAACTCAGTCAAGCCCCAGTCGTGGACGATAACGGAGGACGCTTGAATGGCATTCATGACGTCCTTAATACTATTGACGTGGGACAACATGACAGCGCAGGGATAGTCCTCTTCACCCGCGAAGTTGGCACGGAACCGTCCCATGTCCATACCATTCAGCACAGGGCTGATCTTGCGCAAAGTGTACATCTTTAGGTCGTCATTGTTGTAGCGACCACCTCCTAGCCATGCCTCCCAGTCAATGTTCTGAATGGACGTACACGGGCAGATGTAGTCAGCATTTCCAAAGTTGACTACAGCCGCCAGACGAGTGAGACCCATGAAGCCGATTTGGACAAACTTGGCCATACCCTTCACATTTGCAAGAGCGTAGATGCGCTCACGCCACAGGATACCGTGATCCCAAATGATGAATCGAGATCCATATTTCCGCTTGGCGATCATACCCAACAAGGCTTGGATACCGTGATGACTTGCTTGGATGACAGGGCAAACAGGGACCTTGGACGCGAAAGGATACAGAAGTCTGACGATCAGGGAATAGAGCATGTCCAGGTCGTTGAGGGAAGGCATTTCACACGTCAGATACCTATCCTCGATGGACAGCGGGCTAATCACTTCAAACCACTCTGCGAACCAGGCCGCCTTAGTGAACTCTGAATCCCATGACTTCAGCCAGTCGTACTTCTGGAAGTACTCGTTGAGCCTAACAAACAAGAGGGAATACCGCTCAATGTCGTCCGAAGTAAACGACCCTTGAGCACTGCCACGGATCAGCAGTCGAAGCAGGGGTACAAATTGTTCAGAAACCACATCATCCGTAGTATCCATACGACGGCGCTCAAGCTCGCCGTCGCTTACAGTGGCGAGAACGTTTTGGTTCACAGTTGCGAAATCCAAACCCCACAGAGGAGCAAAATAGATGGCATTCACATTCTTCTCGACGTCATAACCAGGTTGCAAGAGTTCAGCATCGGTACCAATCTCTGCCATGATGGTCCACCGAACTCCAGGCATGCCTTTGATCAAGTCACGGCGACAGTTTCCGACACCACCGCCACCTGTAGGCCACGTACCAGAATCAATACCCAATACCTGCAGATGATCCCTGGACACAGACTCTGCCTCTTGAATATCAAGAGGTGCGATATCCGCAGCATCACCTCCAGCTCCCAAAATCATCATGTCCGATAAACGGATCTTGAGGTGAGTACGCGTTTGAGGAGTATCAGGAATCAAGACCAATGTACTGATGGCGACTTTCCTGACCTCGAGATACTTAACAGCATCCTTGAAATCGCCACGATCACGCAAACGCCAGTATCGCTTGAGGATAGGGGTTTCGCGAAGGAACTGTTCGTCAAGCTCCCGCGCAAACACACCTTCGATTTCACCACTGCGCCAGGCTTTCCAGAGGTCGAACCTACGCCGCATTACGCCATAGGGTGTTGCACAGATCTGGACGACCTTGTCCTTGCTGCCGGCGCTGAGATCAAAGAGGCGACGGCTTACATCCCGTCGACTCATTCCACCACAGTCGAAAATATCCGTCACGAAGAAGTGCTCAACTCCAGGAACGTGGATGATCTTGTAAACGTCCATACGAATTTCATATGGTGTGTTGATCTCTTTCTGACGATGAGCCAGTACCACACCACCGGTAGCTTCATCAGCTCCACGCAACAGCATAGTCGTCATTGTAGGATGCTGAGGATGAGTGTAGCTGAGGAAGGTACGATGTTTTTCACCGCTGATGCTGTTCGAAAAGTCCACGTAATTGATGTTGGGTACAAGGATCATGTCATCCTTGGTCTCCTTCTCATACACAATCGTAATGTTCCAGCCAGAGCCTTGATGGCGATGAGTATAGCTCGCCTGAGCCAGGTAGACTCCAAAACAGCCGAGCTTGCCCTTGAACCAGCTCTTCTTTAGGTTCTGGAAAGAATACGTGAAGTCTGCTCGGATCATCAAGACAGGGCTGTTGGGAAGGTCATCACGCTTACGCCACAAGTCACCACTGACAACTAGCCCATTGTTATCATAGTACATGATGTCACTACGCTGGGGATGGGCAGGCACGTTCTCGGGCAGCTCATCGACCGAGCCATTGAATGTTACTCGGCGCGACGGGTAGCGTGATTCGAAGCTTTCATACTCGTAGAAAATGGTCTTCGTCTTGTTTCCATCAGGGTTGAGCCACTCCTGTCGAATTAGCTTGCGATCGATGGCATCGTACAAAGTCCGCTTGAATGGCACTGCACTAGGCTTCTGCTCCTTGCGTCCCTGGTAAAATTCCGCCACAATCGTATCAGTATCATCCTTGTCCAAAGTTCCACCTGAAGCCTCGTCTGGGATGAGCGCATTTATGGAACCATGGCTTCTGCCCGCCGCATCCGAATCAGCACGCCTCCTCCTCGTTTTCTTACTCTTACCGTTCATCATATCGGCCGGGCCCTTCACGAATGCTGTGACTTCGCTGGCACTCTCATGGATATGGATCATCTTGGAGAGTTCAGAGCCTGGAGAATACACCTCCTCGCGATACAATCCCCGCGAGGCCTTTTGAACAAACTCATCCGTGAAGGGACGCACGCTTACTGCCAGCACATACAACAGCACCTTGTACAAGGCCTTAGCAGAGATGTAGAAGTAGGGCAGAGTATAGCGAGCCACGAAAGGAATGCTAGAACCAGACTTGAGGTAGTCATGCATCTCTCGGCCGAAGCGGGTATCTGCAGTAAAGCACATATAGATAATACGTCCCGTGGCCTTCAGAGAATTGAAAATGTTGCGAGACTTCCGGTTGTGAGGCTCTTCGTCCATTTCCACAATAGTCTCGTCCTTATCCTCAGAGCTGCCCTCGACTGCGTCAAGGTTAACGTCACGATGCTTCCGGACGGCCTTGTAAACACGTTTTGCGACTGCAAAGCCAAGCAAACTGCGAGCCATGCATCTGCGAAGCTGTTCGGGAGCCTCTTCAACGCTCGTTTCATAGCCAATGGCCTGCATAACCTCGGCAATGTCAAAATCTTCAAACTCAGCGACCAAACTGCTGTGTAACGTATCCAATGTCTCACGGTCTAGCTTTGTAGCGCCAAGAGACATGAAACTGGCTGCCCAGGTCACAACCATTCGGCGTGCACCGTGTCCAAGATGCATCCAATTGGTTGAGACATCCGCATCCATAGATGCCTTGCTAATGCCAACCTGAATAATGTCAGACAGAACCGTGAGCAATTGGCGATCATTCATAAGACCAATTTCCTTCTGCATTCGCGAAGGAAGTCTCACTTCGCCATACAGCAGCAGTTCCGAAATTGACGCATGAGTGTGGGGCATGCCACGCATCTCCAACAGTTCGTGGATTATAGTCTCACAAATCATTGGGAATCCCGAATGACTACTGATATCGCGACCCAAAGATAAATCTTCCATCATTTCAATTGGCGCGCCCACGTAGATTACAGTCGCTGTGTCGAACGGCGAGTACTGAGCAACCGCAAAGTGAGGACTAGGTCCATTGGTCATAATCCTCTCATCAACGAGGAAGACACGGACATGGCCACCCCGCAGGCGATCTCCAATTTTTCTCAACAGGTCATCTCCGTCAGGAAAGGCTTGCAACAGCAACGTGTCCGCCTTTCGCTGCCAACTGGCGCTGGCCTGTCGGAACATGGTTAGAATAGCATCACCCGTAGGTGAATCATTGTCAATGCGAACAACCTTATTTCTCTTGCGGAGGGCATCGCAGCTTTGGTACAATGCTTCCCGGGCCGTGAGGTTGGTGGATGTTGACATCCATTTACATCCAGAGGACATGAGAGCAGGACTCAGTACCAAGCCGTTATGTTGCAGCAGATTCTGGCTTTGGTAAAAGATCGACGCAATACCAAAGACCCAGCCACCTACCAAGATGGCGACAATATTGAATACTGGGTTACCAGTGGCAACGACACTGATAATACCTGAAAGCAAACCAACAACTAATCCTGCAAACAGGGCAGCATTAACTTCAGCATCCTTTGCCGCCAAAAAGAGCTTGTGGAACAAACCTGTCAGAAGACCAGTGTATCCGACGCAACCAATGATGTAGAAGCGGAAGGCATCACCGGTTACATTGTAGATGTGGATAGCCACTATGAAGATACTAGTGAAGACAAAAGACAGAGTGATTGTCGTCAGGAACGTTGCCAGTTCTCGCCAATATAAAGCGCTTTTCTGGCGCTTCATGAAGTTGATCATTTTGCTGCCATTACTTCCTGGGAAAAGTCGTCCTTGTTCGAACTGCAACTCGCCGAAGGTAATACGCACTAGATTGATCTCAAACAGAGATGCGACCGTCAGCATGTACACAGTGGCCCAACCAAGACCAATGGCGTAGTCCGAACCCAAATTGGAAGGCAGAAAGAAGGAGGTACCATAGCCCGTCAAGAGGGTACTCCAGCGGTCAAGGAAAATCATTACGAAGTACATCGCACCATACAAGATGGCATCAGCCTCAAAGTGTGCCAGCACACCTCCACGGCCAAGCTTCTCAACAGCGAACTTCTTTTTCAGCTCCTTCAGAGCCTGCTTCAGCATGGAATCCCATTCGAAACTGTATGGTTGACTGGACTTTTGACCTGAGCGGAGGAAATACCAGTCCATAAGGTAGAATTCTTGGTCCTTCTGTTTCATACGCTCCTTGATCAACGGCGGAACAACCTTCATGTCCGTCTTCTGTGGCGTCTGAATGTTCTTATCTTTTAGAAGACTTGCGCAGTTGTACGCAAAACTGACCCGCGCTGCACGCTCCCAGCGCTTGCAACGCTTGTTGTACGAGGTATCGTCTTCATCCGCACCCTGAGTTGGTTTCGGGTGCTGCTCCGTATACAGAGCCGTCACATCCTTGGGGGAGGTGACTTCAATACGGGTTGGCCACAGCAACCACATTCTTACAAGTGGACGGAACGAGCAGGCTAAGATAGTTGTGGCCACTAAGATTGCCGACATGTACACGATCAGCGCCTCGCTACCTTCGAGATCAGTCGTGATCATCACGATCGGAGATATTAGCAGAACGGAAACCGAGGCCACAATGACCTGTGGACCAGTGGAAACCAATACCGTGTTTGCTTGTCTCATGACGAAGAGAGAAGCAAGGAAGATGAAGAACACGCTGAAAACCAGGGAGTAGTATGCACCAACCACGGCCCAGACAGGGTTCAGAGTCTGAATGAACATACCCAAAGCGACAACTCCCGCAGGAAGAATTGCAGCGATCAGACCGCCAGTCACGCGCTTGACAGCAGCAATGACCATGACAGGAATGGAATTCTGTGCAATATAGTATGTGCACACTCGCGCGATGGAATTGATCACTCCGCCGCTGACAATAAACGTGACCATGAAGGCCAAACTGATGGCATCTTCAGCTTCAGATTGGAACCGTTGAGACGAGAAAATACCAGAACCAAGGTACAAGTTCAGCAAAATTTCCATGATGGCGGGGATGGAGAAGAAGAATCCAGCAACCACAGAATTGTACGTGGTTGGTGGAGGTGGAGGTGGCAACTCGGCGTTCACAATGGACGGATCCGGGTCGTCGGGTTGGCCAGCCATCAATTGAGCTCGTACTTCTTCATACAGAAGGGCGCCCATTTCATGAGAATCCAAGCTGAACAGATCCAACATGCGATCCCTGGACATGATCATCTCCAATGCGACAGAGCATTGATCATAGTCCGGTAGAGCAATAACCAAGCGGCTTCTGAGCAGGACGACGAGTTCTTCAGCAGCAACTCGGCGCACAGCATTCCAAAGAATGTCGTGACAATAATCTGTGAAGGCTGTTCTACCTCCCTGTTGAAGGATAACTTTTTGCAGGGCGTCAACGTACTCCACGATCAGTTTTCTGGACTCTTCCTTGAGGATAGCCTCTCCCACTAGAAGGCGTAGTTCCTGCTCCACATCTTCCAAGCGATTCCCGAGAAGTCTCTTCATGTTTGAACGCTCTGCGGTAGTGTCTGTCACATCCTGGAGGAGGGACCGTCGGGCCATGTAATCAACTTGATTGGCCACGAAAGTATTGTACTCACGGACTGCTTCAGTATCCATGGTCTCGTTTTCCCCGTTCTTCCTTCGAATGTTCAATGTCTGCGTAACATTGTAAACAAGTTCCCTCTTTGACGACCAACTAATTTGCCACTTGTATCGAGCAGCAATGACCGTCTGTGGTAACTTGGATGCCTGGGCCACTGGTAGACCTTCCACAACAAGAGCTTCCTGTTTCGAGTATCCCGCGCATCGGAAGTAGGAATGTAGAACCACCTCAAAAACGGAGGGTACATCCCCAGCCACATAAATATCCAAGATATCATTTACTCTATCCCAGGTGGTCAGTAAGCGCTTCTGAATGCCATCCACATCCTTAGTGGTCATTGTTCCCTTGTCAGCCACAAGGATGTTGACCTTTCGGCCTTCAAGCGAGTTGCGCAGCTCTCCCAGTGTCTCTGATACCCGTTGAATTCCGATAATCTCCATCATGTGACGTGCTGAAGGAGATGGGTTCGCCAAAAGGTTCTCAATTGTGTTGATGATCTCGACAAACTTCACATGAGACATCCTTTCTTGTCTATTCGAGCTCACCGTCCACGAGGTAGAGGGAAACTCTTGCAACACGGCGTCACCGAGATCCAGGAGTTTCTGCTCTGCGAACAAGAACTTGAGCGATTTCCTGATGGTTTCCACCTTACCCTTTGTCATTGGAATAGCCCCAAAGGGCTGCAAACTGCTATTGTCTACTTCGTAGTACGGTACCAGCCGTGACAGATTGTAGGGATTAGTACTAACATTGAGGTGGGTTGTGAAATCGGAGGGATCGATGCCAGCCGGCCAAAGATCCTCCGCGGGGGCTTTAAATGAAGGAACAACTTCGTAGAAATCATCCGACAATCCCATGTCCAGCAGGAAATCGTTCCACTCTGCCGGGTTCGGCACGAACCGGTTGGTTTCATCAAGGATGTCTTGCATGGCACGAACACGGGAATACGCCACTACAGCAGGCATATCCATGAGACCACGTGCACCCTGCGGCTGATAATTGATTTTCATCGTTTTGATTGCTGCCACATCCTCGAACTGGCCATCGTTGGTAACCCATCCAACGAAATTATTTTCCTTTGTGAAAGATGCAAAGAAGCCTGCCTGGGCCGGTGAAACCTTGCCTTGGACGACTTCTACTGCCAACACACAGAAGTCATTTCGGATGGCGATCTCTGTGTTAATCTTCTTCACCAAGCCCGTAAACCCGTCCTGCTCGTCCCCGATGCGAACCCGCTGGCTACCATCCAAATTCATTGTCGGGTTCACTAGAAGCACGCCATGCAAATAATCACGTACGCGCTCAAAAACAGCATGGCCACCACGAGTAAACGTGATGGCGTGCGGGTACTTGTCCGCCACTGAGCGGATAATCTGACAAATGACCTCTCCACCCATCAACATGATAGTTGTGTCAACACCGGAGAAGAAAATACCATCGAAACCGCAGAACATCACCAGATACCAGCAGTAGAAGAAGACTCGGTCAACGAACTCTTCTTCAGTCGCAACCTGCTTTCTGGACATGGCAAAGTGCAGTAGATGGCACTGACCAAGAATTTTGTATGACTTCTTCAGAACACCCTGTTCGAGTCCTAGATTCTTTTCCAAAACCTGCCGTCGTTCAGGGGCATTGTTGTACGCAGTGCCGCTGACCATTCGTCCCTTTGCCGTGGCACTTGTTTTGTATAGTCGCCTCAACTTCTTCTGAGACTTGTGAAACCCAATTCCACCTGCAGGAGGTCTCAAAACAAGAACGTCTACAGGTTCCCAAAAATTGGCGTGTTCTTGAAGCGTCTCGGGCTTTCCCAGATAGATTGCAAAACTACTCACCTTGCCAGCCTTCCATCGTTGCTTCATATCAGGAGGCGGCGGAGGCACACTGATGATACCGCTTTCTTCTAAATTTTCATAGAAGCGCTTCAATCCCCGTCGTGCAAAATCTGTGCGCGTCTTGGCCCATACAAAGAATCCCATTCCCGCAAACAAGCACAATGCCGCCAAGCCGAGAACAAAGGCGACTTCAACCGCGAGATATCCCAGACCAGGGACATAAAATGTCCTGGCAATTAAGCGCGACATGGCGAATGTGTATGAATTATTTGGACACTACCGGTTCCACTTATCAGCTAACTGTACACATTTTATATATCACTAACCAAAAACCGTTACAAAATGCTAAGATGTCGCTTGAATAGTCTACAGATGGGTTTTGCCTTCACATGCACATGAATTGGTCCCCGCGTAGTTTGAGTACCTATCTGCGTGATTCGCACTGTCCCAGAGACCGGCAGCTAGGCTTGTCGGTGTCCAAACCGCTCCTGCAGAGAATGGCAGACTGGTCGGTGAGTAATTCGACTTTGTCACTATGAGACATGTCCTATGCGAAACTAGGACACTTTCTTGCTTGGTTGAGGCGCTTTTTCCCTTTTTCCTTCGCCAACCCTCATTTTCCATTCAAGGCTCGAGCAAACCACCGGTCTCACTGACGATTCATACGTCAACTTCTTCTGCTTGTTGAAATGGGGATGACGCCCTATACACATTAAATGTACCCTGTTGCGGAGTTCTGTGGGACGATGCGTATATAACTCAGCCTCACAATTCTCCCTCCTCACTTTTCTACAACACCGTTAAACATTGTGTTCCGCTCTGGCGGGACCGAATTCCTCTGAAATGCAGACAGGGAACTGGGTCGCGCAAGTTGCGAACGAGGACGACTGAAAATTGAGGTAAGGCGCAGAGGGGAAAAAAACTATGAGAGAGAAACGTCACAGTTTTTTCTCTTCCAAATCGCAACGAACGTAAAACTCTTTGCACCGAGCCCCGGACTCCCCGTTTCATGCTGCGGAGGCATTCAACGGAAAAAGAAGCAGCGACGGTGCAACGTCAAAGTAAAATTTCCATAGTTTCGGCTCTGAAACTCTTTCTCCATGCTCTGCACTGCTACCCATGGTGGGTTTCAAGCGCGCCAGTGGTGCCTGCTGTGTCCGCTCCTTCCTTTGCTTGTTTGCTATGTATTGGGTATGGTGACGGTCTCCATGGGTGGCAGAGCACGACGCGAAGAGCATGTAGCCATAAGGAGAACCCTCATCCACCCAACAATTGATAGTCATCCGCAGATCCTTCCGGGGCGGGTAAAAAGGGATTGTCCGTGTCAGTGTTCTATACATTTCCGGTTCGTTATGGATCGCTGCTGGCTGCTCATGCCCGATATATATTCATTACTGCGGTTTAGCGACAATTGTCCCGTCCTCTTACTACTTTGGCAGCGGCCACTATCGGCCGTTTGAGTCCTCGGACTTTCAGTGAGCGGGTCACCATCATCGAAAACTTTTTGTGGCAATGCAACTGCGGCACATTTATTGATGATGATAGGAGAGCGTCAGGTAGCGCATGAGAGCTCCCGGGATTTAATTGACCAGTAAGACCACTATTCTCGTCCCATTTTGTTTTTTCTGTTGCACTCACAGCGACACCTGAAATCCCGCCCCCTGCTTTCCTTCTCATATTCGATAGTCTAGCCTAGTTTAGACCGGGGAACGGAAAAAAATTTGCCACTCTCAGACTTCTTCCGTATTAGTCGCACCCAGCACTTGCCAAAGAAAGTCAATGTCACTATTCATTGGGACGTATACACATCTCAATGAGTTAAGTGTGAAATAACTAGGCTCCGGTAATTCTCATAGGGGTGTCTCACTTCTCACTCTTCGGTACTTTCATTATGGGCAGTAACGAACAGGGCCGTTGGGGTGGGCTCATCCAGTGCGGCACCACAGCAGGGCAAGGCAGGGGGGTTGGACTCAAAGCAACAGTGCAATAAGAAAATCAGGACTCCCATGCGGACTGCAGAACATCGTTGTCAGAAACGGGGGCGATACCCGAGGGACGGCGACAGACTCGAACTCCTGTTCCCAAATATATGTCCCAGCAACTGCTAGCTCTGCTGTCAGGCACGAGTTTCCTATTGAATGTATGATGAAATTCTGATACTCAAAGGAAAAGGAATAACAATCTAACTGCTTGTTGGTGAGACGGGGAGTGCGAGACGACTCGCTCATAGAAACCTTCTATGAACGAGCACACGCTGCAGGAGGTCTAGTAATTGTGCTTGCGGTGGCCTGGGCATGATGATCTCCTTCACAACATGGCGAATCCTCCACGTTGGCAATGGAGCAAAGGTCTTGTTTCAAGGTCCAGTCAATTGTGTCCTCGATGTCAGATGAAAAAAGTCTGGGGACACATAAAAGATCTACTGGATGCGTTGGTCCATACTGCCAGGGGCAACCGGGGCAGAGCTCAGTGTCTCCTGTGTGCAAAGCGATTCCTCGCCCCCAAACGATCGGCCCCTACAAAAGTATATGTGTTGGTTCGTGTCTTTTTTCTGTTGACACTCTCTGATCGGTATGAGTTTTGGGCGGGCCTGAGGTTTTTTTTCTTCTTCGCTCCTGCCTTGCTTTTGCCCCCCCCCCTTCCGCACTCCTCCCTCTCTTGGCTTGTTCACTCCACTATTGCCCAATGCAACTCTACTGCCGCAGATATCCTTGTGCTCTGGAGACCGTAAAAGGATCCTCTGCTAACAGAGGGAACCAAAGCGTTCATGACAGAAGACCACTTGGACATTGGCAATACTCAGATTCCGTCGTTAGGAAGCGCGCGGACGGAGTGGGCCCAAGCGAAAGCGGTGAACCTGCGAATACCAGAGTGGGAGCGCAAGACAAGGCGGGTTAACAGCTCCGGAGGGGCAGAGTGGTGTGCGCTGCAAACCACGCTTCTACTGGCACTCTCTGTCTCTTCCGATCTGACCCATTTCACCTCTGTCTTATTTCATATACCTCAATCTTTCAATCTATGTTGATTGTTATATTTGTACACATTCATTTTGATTTGTGTGATTCTGATTGACATCAGTTGGAAGTACAATAGCGGTGTGTTGAAGATGCTGCAAAGTCTGCGACTCGCGCATCAACGATCAGACTTCGGGATTCTCCCGTAGTAATTGTACTGACTTTTTTCTAACCTTCGGTGTCTTCTTGTTGTTGTATGGTGATCCCCTTCGAAGCAAATGCGGATGAGATCGCTGACGGGCAGCAGCCGGACTACAATTTTTCAGCAATATTACAGCTTCGTATGTGAACAGAATTGGAGAAGGGACTGCAGAAAAGGGGCAACCGGGCATTCCGTATCTCCTGTGGTGTGCCAAGTCTTAACCCACAATCCCCATATGCATTGAGTGGAGTTCATCTCACTAGTACAATTAAGGGCGTAACTATTCCCGGAAAGGGACCCCGCACAATTGCACATACGTAGACTGCACACAACACTGTTCCAAGATACGAAATACACAACACATCAACGCGTCAACGTCGAGATCTTGAGTTCTTTCGGGTGGGTGTTTCGTTCAGACTGGAATGTCAGCGTTTCCGAAGGCGACTCTTTGGCACCGGCCTCTACTTCACCGCGGGAAGGTGCTCCGAATTTCCCAAAATGAAAGTTCAGCACCCTCGAGTCCGAGGTCTTCTCTGGGTGTGGCGACACTGGAACCACTAACATTAGAATGTGAGCAAGATTGCAAGTTGCGCAAAAGAAAAATATGATGAAGAATTTTGTAGGTGGGCTGCAAAATTTTAGGGAACGGTATGTGGTACTCAAAGTAGGGGACGAGAAGAAATTGGGTGTGAGAGGCAAGGTGGGCTAAACGCAAAAACGCGCTTCTGCATAGGGCCGATTCGTCAACTGACGCGAAATCTAAAATTGCAAAAAAAAACACAATATAAACGCTTGAAATATGATTGCGAGATGCCTACTCTTGTTTACGCTGGTCGTGAGTCTATCGACGGCCAGTGAAGTCGCAAGAGCGGAGGAAGCATATCGGAAAGAGCTTCCAGAGGTGGTGGTGGGCGGATACGCCCCTGAGTGTGCTGCAGGTGGATCAAATAAGGCCGTATTGGCCTCCGTTGAAAAAGGTGTGAACTTGGTTTTGTGGTTTTCAATGTTCCTGATCTCAGTGGACGGGAACCCGACTATCAAGATCCCATTCGACATGGGATGTGTAGCCAAAACTATTGAGGAAAGCTACAGGTACAACCCAAATGTACTCCACTTCATCAGTGTCGGAGGTTGGAATGCCCCTCATCCTGATCTCACATGGAGTGGCCGTGAATGGAACAACATCTTCAACGAATGGGAGCGAGAACAATTCACTGAGGCGGGCAAACCGGATATGCGTTTTGATGGTATTGATTGGGATATTGAAGGGAACGATGATCCATCATCAGAATTCAACCACGTCAAACCTGAGACCCTCGAACTGGTTTTGGACATGTCCCGCCATGCCAAGGAGGAGGGAAGGCTGATCAAAATGGTTCCGGCAGAATCTTACCTGGATCCCTATGTTCATCGTTACGATAATAGCTTATTGCACGCGTACCCTTGGTGGCATCCAGAGTTTAAATACCATGGTAGGAACACCTATGCGCCGTTACTTTGGCATCATGTCCATCTCTTCGATTTCATCGATGTCCAACTGTATGAGACTTTCTCCCGAGCGCACTACATGATCGACTACGAGGGATATGATGTGCAGAGAGTGCTCGATGACCTTTGCAACCGCTATGCTGACGGGTGGAAGATATTCCATCACGGCCATGTTCACCATACTCATGTTCCTCTTTCGAAACTGATGTTCGGATTCTCCACTGGCATCACGCCGGGAAGGATGCTATTTGTAGAGCCTGCCGACATCGTCAAGGCATTCAAGCACAATACTGACTGTACCCCGCGAGGGTTGATGTACTGGAACATTGAACTTGATGAAAAGCCAGTTAACGGAACAGATGAGATCGTCCACTTTGCTAGAGACTTTGGCAGCCTTACCCGTGACTACTAAGTGGGAGATAGACGGATCAAGAGCAGACTTTTTGGTTGAATAGAAAGTGGTACGCCGTGTTTTCAAATTAACTGACCCCTAATACATAAAATTAAGAATTCTTTGCGTGTGCGACCCCATCACAACGAGCACACCTCCTGTGAGAACACGATTGTGTTCACAGGGTGTGATCATTGACTGGATTGCCGATCTTGGTATCGCACGAAACCGTGTTCTAGGATGAGCCCGGCTGGGTACATACAAGGTCTTGCTAGTGATTGTGTGGCAGCCATGGGCACAGGTTTGTAATTTTGTACTCTGTGTTAAGGGAAGTCCACACAGTCTATGGCATCATCTTCAATGAGGCGCTTGCCTCTCTATATCGCAGCCATCGTGGCAGGGTTCGTGACAGGCGTCGGCGTGAAAGAGGTGTATACAGAGGCAGGGATTGATGGTACACGGGGAAATGTTTTCACGGAGGCACTAAAATATGGCCAGCCCAGCAGTGAAAATCTTCGTGTTTTCGAGGCCTATGTCCTGTCATACAACACACGAACCCGTACTGCTAATTGGGTTGCAGAACACTTATCTTCTGAGAAACTCAAATTGCCTAGATTAGACCGTACAAAATGTGAATTTTTAGAAGACAAGCGATTCGCTCCGTTACATAGAGCTACAAACATGGACTATAGAAGGAGTGGCTACGACCGTGGACATCTTGCGGCAGCAGGGAACCACAAATCAACTCAAAATGCACAATGTGAAACCTTCTACCTTTCCAACATCGCACCGCAGGTTGGACCAGGGTTCAATCGTGATTATTGGAACAAGCTAGAGAACTCCATTCGGGACAAGGCAATGATAATGAAGAACACGTATATCATCACGGGTCCCCTGTACATGCCTACCCGCCGGACAGATGGGAAGAAATATGTTGAGTATGAGGTGATCGGTCCAAATGATGTTGCAGTCCCTACGCACTTTTTTAAGGCTGTTGTCTACGAGCCCTTTTCAGGTCCACTTGTCGAGGAGTATTACATACTGCCCAATAAAGCGATCCCAGATGAGGCTGCATTGGCAACGTTCCGCACAACCCCGCAGGTCATTGAACATGCCGGTGGGATACACCTGTTCCCCAAATTACGTCCCCGCACTTGAGGTCAAGCCATGCTGGCAATGAAGTTCGTGTAATATAGACTATGCATGATGTAGGTAGTATGTATGTAGGATGCAAAGATGAGACGACTGATATAGCAAGAAAGACATCAGTCCAGCTCGATGCTCCACTTGCTGTCTTGATCGCCAGTGGTTTCCTTGCCATGGTCCGCGCCTTGGCCAATGGTCGGTTGCTGCTTCCTGTTCATCATATTAATGTTGCCAAGACTATCAAAGGAATTCATGTCGAAGCTACTGTTCGGGAAGAGCTGCTGACTTGGATACAAGAGATTGGACTTCATATCCTCGTGCTGGTTGTTCTGGACTCCATCATTCATGTTCTTGACATCATTAGAGAAGCTCAGTTTGAATCCTATATCCTCCTGGGAAGGATTCATCTTGTTAAAGAACGTCAGTTGGCTCTGGTGCTGAGGAATTGACCAGCTGAAATCAGTGGCAAGGTGCGCAGTCCTTAAAGCCTGTTGCTGAAGTTGGAGTCTTTGGTATTCCGCTAACAGATCTGGATCCATGGGCGGCACAGTATTCCGAGTCAGAGGAGTCGGCAACTGTCCTTGGCGGTTAATATTAGGATCGTGGTGCCAATGATTGAAACTACCACTAGCGAGTGCCTTAGGATCGAAATTCGACGGAATCTGACCAGCTTGGGACAGATTGGGCATGCTCATACGTGTGTTCACTATCTTGGTCTTTTCAGCCTCCATCGTTGCTCGGAGGTCAGTGTCTCCTGAATAGTAGCCAAGGTAGCGTGAATGACAAATGTTATCACCTTTAACACGCTTTTCCATGCCACGGCGGCGCTTCATCTTGTTGACAAGGTCAACCTTTCCCCTCTGGAAGTAAGGATGGCTGAACGCGATACATCGCTCGACAACGTCAGCTAGTTCACAACCAGGTGGTACCGCATGAGATACTTGAGATCCCTCGCGAAGAACCGTAAGTAATTCGGAAGCTGAGAACTTGTGGAAGCCATACATGTTCAATTGACGAATGAATGACTTGATCTTTGTCTGTTTGAAGAGCTGCTGTAGTACTTCGCGTTCAAACTTGTGCTTGTCTGGGATGAAGACAAAGGTTCCGTCCCGGGACCAGGAAAGGTTTTCTGTAGATCTTTGCATGTTGATATAATCCCACAATGTGTGGACGAATGTCATTTGACTGTTTTCTGCCATCATGATCAAGGATGCTTACTCAAAGAATCCTTGATTCAGCTTAATGGACACTGGGAACTTAGAGCACAGTCAGATTTCATACCCATGGCTGTGGTGGGACCCTTGAAATACTAGACGGTCTCTTAGGCCTCTGGTTTAGACTGTCCATGAGCGTCGTATACTTGTCCCAAAGAAGGTAAAGACAATCATTATCTCCATATCTGTATCAAACTGTGTACGCTGTGTGTGACGAAACTGTGAGGCCTTGGAATGGGATCGTATCGCCCCGTTTTCGCAGGTTGAGAACCTGCGTATTACAAGGAGAGGGGAATGGGGGAAAGGAGAAAAAATGGCAATCCAACAAACTCGCGGCGGGGAAGAACGGAGAGTGCCCCGCCCCCCGCCGGGGGGGGGGGGGGCAAACAGGGGAAAGGAACGGTAAGTGCCTGATTTAGACCGGGAATGAGTGACAATTTGAGTACTAGCAGTAAATTCGGGTGCGCTTTAAATCATAGCAGAAAACGGAGAATGTTATTGCTGCGAAACATCATTCATTTGGAATTTAACTTGCTTTGTATTCATTATTTGGGCGCGTGTGGAGGAGATGATATGGTTCGTAGAGGAAGCGGGAAAAAAGAACCGGGCGACCCAATTCAAGTTGCGTTTCAAATTGTCCGTGAACTTTCGACCTGCGAAACGGCTCAACCGACTGTCAATCATGGAACAGAGATTCCAATAAGAAGCACTGCACAGTGCAGGGAGGAGAATACTTCGTTTTTCATCACTGCACGATCGTGCGCGCCCTTGGTAGCATGACCTTTCCTGTCTGCCTGTCCTAATTCGTAGCGTTTGGCTTTGCTGATCTCCACACTCTAACATTTTTCGTTTTCTACGACGAAATATCTCGCTCATCAACTCTACAATCCCTTATTATGTCCCCCCGCCTCTCTTTCATGGAACCGAGATCTAATAATTGTTCGTTTTCTTGCGCTCGGCTTTGTCCTGTGAAGCGAGCGAGCTGTGCTTGCAGCGATGTGTTTGAAACAATACTAACTCACCACTTTGGGTTATTGACTGGGCGCGGCTGTCCAGTATACATTAGGACACACCGTAAGGGAGGGTTCAAGAGAGACGTTTGCTCGAAGAGGTTGCGATTTGTCGCTCATACGTGGTATGTTGGGGACGAACAGCAATGCCGGTGGGCTCCGGGATCGCCCGTAAAGTCAATCCTAGGAGAACAAAGGCCAAACTGCAAGCGAAAGACCAAGAAAGAAGGAATTTGGGAAGGATGACGGAACAAGCCAAGTTCAAGTAAAGAATAGCCAAGTGAAACTAAAGAATAGCACTCATGTGACAAACACAATAGAGAACACAAAGAACACGGAAGACTAGCAAACGACTTGCCTCATTTGTCTCGTCCACCAGAAAATCTTCGCCGCGGGTCACAAATACCCAATGCTGTGGTATGCACCCGTGACTGGTATGATGAGTTGACGGGCTGTTCGGTGGTACTGGTTTGTGGATTCCTTACGTGAAAACTTTCGCTTGCGCCGCTATAGCAATCACGTTACCGCTGCCGAAAGTACCCTAAAACCACCATCGAGGCTGGCATCCATGTTTCATTCTTTCCGCCCATTTCGATATGGCCCCACAGAGGATAGTGGGATAGTTTTTGCACGGCGTGCACTATGTGTGGGAGTCCATGTGTACAGTTGGGTTTCTTAAAACTAGGTATATTAAGTGCGGTATTTATGTACTGGTCGTTTGCACTGGGCACACGCATCATGGCGAAGGATACTGTGGGCAAAGGAGACGCATAGATCTCGTGCAACGCAGATTCAAAAAGTCTTAGTTGTTGAGGAACCGGCGACTGCCTCAATGTGTTTGGCCCTCGTTTGATATCTTTCGACATTACCAGTCGGTCAAATCAAGATGAAACAGAAGAGGATGCGACGTACACGTATCTCTATCACCGTCGAAATGAAGAGTACCTAAGTCACAGCCCTCAGAAGGTTGGTTTTTTGTCCGTTTGAGCTGGTCTGCGTGAACGACCACTGATGGGAACATAGTTTCGGGAAATCCCTACCAGAGTTAGTGATGGGAACCACGATTGTGGGCCAGGCCGTCATCGACTTTCGTCACAAACTTGAATACCAGGAATTTATTCCGTGCACAGCCCAAACATTGACTCCTACAGATGGCTCTTCACGGTGCACATAGTGCAGTTGGGTAGCAGGACGTCATCATCACCTGAGTATAGGGGGCATCTGTCTTGTCCACTGTTGGGGGGGGTTAACAAGCCCGAGGAAAGGATGGTGAACCCCTGAATCCAATAAAGCAGTTCGCTTGTGCGTGCCGGTGAATGAGAGGAATGTAAACATTGGGGGATGGACAATAGCCAAAAAAGTACAGCGGTTTAGCGCAAATCGGAATTCCGAAGTTGAAGTAAGAGATACGGTAGTATGTCACATCTAAATTTTGCCTATCAACAGAATTGCATCGTCGTTTACATGAATAATGCGGAGGCCACTTTGGCTATTCAACAAGATGAACGGGTTTACAGGTGGTGATGATGTAGGAGTAGGATTTGCTTAAAATCCCTGCGCTGCGTGCAACTCGTTTATTAAGAGCGACGTGTCGCGCATTTAAGGGGGACGAAAATGAGGGTCTTCACCTGTATTGGACATCAATGTGTTATGGGAGAAGTCGAAGCCTTACATCACTCCTCTGCCTGCTAATGTGAGGAGAGCAGTGCCAGTGGCAGAGAAGAGGCGCCCGAGGTGGACAGCCCACAGCTGACCATGCCCACTCCCATTATCACTTTCACTCGCTCCGTGTCTTGCCACTGTCATTTGGGAAACTAATACTTGTTTGGGTCCACCAGCAATTACAATTGTAAAGACAGCATTCTGAAAAGCGAGTTCACTTCAGATCATTGCGCATGCAGTACTCATGATCGGATTGCATGAGTAGTGACAGAGTGCATTCAGGTTATCATGGGCAAAAAGTCCGGACGACCTGCTCCATATAGTGCACGCCGACGCCCGCTCGAGGAACTGATGGTGTCACAGATTCAAAATAGCCAAACTAGAGCACGGAGGGAATCTTCCGCTGGGACCTGTATTGGCCAACTAGTCACGAAACTCGAGGTGGGCGCGAGCGAATAGACATATATATTGGTATAAAAACTATGGGCTGTGGAAAGGGAAACTATCATGCATTCCTGGCCCCTTTCTAGCGTCAATAAAACTGAATGACTTGCCTAGTTTTCGTGCTAAGGTAATGGAATTCCCGTCGCCCATTTCTCTGGCGCAACCGGAATTTCCTATATACATTCCCGCAAACAACCAGTATGAATCCCTGACAATAGTAAAAGGGGCGGACGAGGGGCGAAGATGGTGATGGAACCACATTGCACACCACAGAGTGTGCTCATATAACCCATCTGGTAACTCTCCCAAATGGGTTAAACTTTTGTGCTGCAAAAGTTGCAAACAATCCGTGCTTCGGAGGTAAGCTTTGAACAGAGGGAAGAAGACGCGAGCATAGAATGCCGTTTGTACTTACCCATGCCATTTTCAGAATATTTGAAATCACTATAAATCCAATTTTGATTAATTCTTATACTCTAGGGGAGGGCGGCCGATATCATGCCCGATCTACTCTTTCTTCCGGAGCCATGTCCTTAGTTGGCGGACTACTGACGCTTTCTAAACGTCTGACTTCGGTTTCCGCACCTTCGGAACCCAGGCCCAGATCATTTCAATATCAATGGGGTTCTTGTTGTCCGCATCGGTGATGGTGCACGCTACATTGACCTCTCCTTTCTCTGTCGTCTGGATCTGATTGACTTGCTCGTCTGTGAGCTGCGCATTGGCAAGTACAGCTCCAGTAGCAGGGCGTTTGACAAAATGAGCAGACGTGCTTTTCAGTACAGGAACAGAAGTGTCAGGCACATTGATTCCGACGATCATTCCAGTCGCACTTTCTGCTGCAAGAATAATTGCGACCGCATGTACAAACCCGAGGTGGTTTTGGTTTTTGCGGTGATTCTCCATCTTTGTCTGCACCCGGTTGTTGTCAATGTAGTCGATCTTGAGACTGCATGTTCCTGCAAGTTTGACCTGATAGTTGAAGGCCGCCGATAAGAGAGGAGACTGGGCCCATGTCGGTGCGAACTGCTTCACGTTAGCCACAAGCCGCGAGAAAGTGTTCGTGACCTTAATGCCCTGCACAATCTTCGCCGCAGACATGGTTCTTGGTTTTCGTTGTCTAGTAATTCAGGTCCTTCTTTGCACATATTTTCTTGCTGTATCGATGAAGTATTAGAGCGCAATAAAATAACTTCACTGAGCTAGGACTTCGTGCATTTGTATGCACCACGTACCCGCCGACCTTTTTGCGGCGTCGGAGATGCGGGCGTGAACCCCTTGCGGCCAGGACTGATTATAAATCAGAATGAAAACGTCCAGAATTTATCCATGTATTTCACAGTATATAGAGTAGTGACAAAGAATATTTGATTTGATTTATGATTTTGAATCGGATTGATTATTGAAACTGCCTAAGCGTCTGCTATTGACTCTCTTTCATAGTTTTGCAACGTAAGCGATATCCTTTTCTACCCCGTATATGAAACCCCCGCCTATCGTAGCATCGCGATGGTGAACAAAACTGACTCACCCGGTCCAGTATGCCAACACGTGTACGCGAGACTGTGATCCTGGTCGATATTTTTGCCATAGAGGTTTCGAAATCGCTCAGCTGATGCCTTCGTGGACTGCGTAGCAATAGCCATTGCTATGAGCGTTTGGGAAATCTCAATCTACTCGGGGTGTTGTCAATTGCAATACAAGGGAATGGTGCCAGACTGCGATGGGCACACAGCATGGCACGCTGAGTGCGGAGTAGTTTCAAGGCGAAGAAACTGAGAAAACATTGACAGAGGAGGGGAGAGAGTTTTGGGGTGAGAATAGCAGCAAGGGGCAGTGCATACTGTCAGTACTTTTTATACTTTATATACCAAGGCTTATGTGTTGGGCTCAGTCGTAGCGATGACAAACAGGTGAAGGTCAGCAATGGGAACGGCCAAGAGACAGACTATTCAATACGCTGTGTGTGTACCGGGACCTAGCTAACGGTTACTTGGTCGATCCCCGCCACTCTAATTTGTTGATGCCTACCAATAGAAATAAAGTGTAACTAAAAACAACCTCTCGAAGATCGGCAGCACGCTTTATCCTCTCACCGTCCTACAAAATCATCCATTGTCTCCAATTCTTTTCCCATAGAGTGCCTATGGGGCGCAACGGTGCACAACCGAGGTGACGTTAAACCGGAAATCGGAGAGAGGAACCGTGGTACGATTCCCGCCGTAAGTGGGTGCATTAGCGGGAGGGGAGATCAGGAAGAGGCCTTGGTTGCCGGGCTTGTTGCTTAAGGGAAAAACACCCCCGTACGAATGGCCCTATGTTGTGGGTGTGATTTGAGAGCTTCAGATGTAGAGGATGTAATCGTGCTATGTTTGCGTGGTGCATGAGGGATCTCCGTTCGTGATAACATGTTTCGTGCGGTCATCTGCCGTGTACGGCTACAGTACAGAGCACGTATAGAAGCGGCGGGTCACCTGGAACTTAATCAAGCAAGTTACAGTCTTTTCGTAATTCTACTTGACACCAAGCAGACTGCGTTGGTGGACTACAAATTCGTAACGAGCCAGTATTAATATAGCAACTGATCGTACGAGTCGCTTCTTGAGCCAGGTCTCAGCAAGCGAATCAGATCCAAAGGCTAATCAAGGTCCTTCGATGGTACGACCGTCTCTGGCATCCAAAATGGCGAAAGCAACTTACGACTTCCTTGTTCTCGGTGGTGGCTCTGGTGGCGTGGCATCTGCTCGTCGTGCTGCTCAGCACGGTGCCAAGTGTGCTGTGATCGAGGGTCAGGCCATGGGTGGCACTTGTGTCAATGTGGGCTGTGTCCCTAAGAAGATCATGTTTGCTACATCTCAGCACATGGAGTTCATTAAGGAGCATGCCTCTTATGGTTTCAAGACCGAAATGCACGGGTGGGACTACCCTGCTCTGAGGGATAAACGCCAAGCGTATATCAAGCGTCTAAATGGCATCTACGACAACAATCTGAACAACGCTGGCGTCGACATCATTCGGGGCTGGGGCAAGTTTGTGGGTCCCAAGCAGATTGAGGTCAACGGGGAAGTATACGAAGGTAAGAAGATCCTCATCGCAGTCGGCGGCGCTCCCTCCGTGCCCGACATTCCCGGCAAGGAGCATTGTATCACCTCTGACAGTTTCTTTACCATGAAACAGTGGCCCAGGAAGATTGCTGTGGTTGGCGCTGGGTACATCGCGATCGAATTGGCCGGTATTCTGAACGGACTGGGTGCCAAGACCGACCTTTTCATCCGTCACGAGCGCTTCCTGCGGACGTTTGACCCCATGGTTCAAGAGACTGTTGAGCACCACATGGTCAAAGATGGCGTGAATCTGATCAAGCACAAGAGCCCCAAGGCTGTCGACAAAAAGGCGGATGGTACACTGTCTTACACTGTCAAGTCCACCACTGGTGGCCCAGACGAGACATTTGATGGCTATGACGAGGTTCTGATTGCCATTGGACGTGGGCCCCTGGTGGACATTGGTTTGGACAAAGTCCCTGGCATCAAGCAGGACACTAAGGGACATATCATTGTGGATGAGTTCCAGAACACGGGAGCAGAAGATGTATACTCTTTGGGTGATGTGACTGGCAAGTGGCCGTTGACCCCTGTGGCCATTGCGGCAGGTCGTCGTCTCTGTGAGCGGCTGTTCAACGGCAAGACCAACCTCAAGCTGAATTACAGCGAAATTCCCACTGTGGTCTTCTCCCACCCTCCGACCGGAACTGTCGGCATGACCCAACCCGAGGCTGAGAAAGAGTTTGGCGCTGAGAATGTCAAGGTGTACACCTCCAACTTCAATGCTCTGTACTACGCAATGATGGAGCCGGATATGAAGGTGCAGACCAAGATGAAGCTGGTCTGCAAGCTGCCAGAGGAGAAAGTGGTCGGTCTCCATATGGTTGGCCGTGACTGCGATGAGATTCTGCAGGGCTTCGGTGTAGCCATTAAGATGGGTGCTACCAAGGCAGATTTCGATGAGTGTGTCGCCATCCATCCCACTAGCGCCGAGGAACTGGTCACCATGAAGTAAACTAACATTCCTCTATCTCTCTCTCGCCTTATTGGGCATCTCCCATACCTACAATCAATTTGAAAGATAATACAAAAGCAATTGTGAGACCGCGAGTCCCAGTTATGTCAGTTACTACAAATGGTGTGATTCAAGAAGATGTATTCAAGTGCATGAAAAATGTTCATAATGATATAAAAGGGTGCCTTGTCAGAAACAAGGAACCATGGGTCCCTGAGGGAACATATTTTACCACCAAGAGTTGGCATTGCCGCCACCAGAGGGCTGACCACCGAAGTTGCCGCCGAAGCCGCCGCCGAAGCCACCGCCAAAATTGCCACCGCCGTAGTTGCTGTTTCCACCACCAGTGCGGCGCCCACTCTCACGGTTGCCACCACCGCTGTTGAAGCCGCCGCCATGATCGCGACGGGCATCGCGTCCACCAAAACTACCACTGCCTCCATAGTTGCGGCGTCCTCCGCGGCCACCACGACTACCACGGCCAGAATGATTGGACAGAGACCTTAGATAGGAGGGAATCTCCTGGTTGGCCTCACTCAAAATGTTTACCAAGTCACGGCTAATATTGGCATTCTTCTCGTTGAAGAAGGAAGTCGCGCGACCTGTGTTACCGACACGACCAGTACGGCCGATACGATGCACGTACTCATCAATATCAGAAGGCAGATCGAAATTGATAACATGTGTGACATTGGGAATATCCAACCCGCGAGCAGCCACAGCGGTGGCCACCAGAATAGGGGCATGACCATCTCGGAAGTCCTTCAGGGCATCCTCTCGCTCGCGCTGACTGCGGTCACCATGGATGGAAGTTGCACGCAGTTGATTCTGGATCAGGAAGTGCTCCAAAGCATCTGCACCCCGCTTGGTTTCTACAAACACCAGAGTTAAACCGGAAGGATCATTATGCCGCTCCGCAGCCAGGATATCCATCAGCGCACTACGTTTGTCGTACTCATCAACGTACATGAAAGTCTGAACAATGTTCTCGGACGTACTACCCACTCGACCCACAGCCAGAAACACATAGTCAACAGTAAAGTCTGTGGCCAGCAGCTGGATTTCCTTAGGGAAAGTTGCACTGAAGAGAAGAGTTTGGCGCTCGTCAGCTGGAGGCATACCAGTCTGCTCCACAATCACACGAATCTGCTCCTCGAAGCCCATATCCAACATGCGATCAGCCTCGTCAAGAACAAGATAACGGCATGCATTCAGAGAGACACGGCCACGCTCCAGCATATCCACGAGACGACCCGGGGTGGCAACCAAAATCTGACATCCCTTCTCGAGATCCCGACTCTGTGTACCGAAATCGGCACCACCATACACGACACAAGCCCTAAGACGGGTGCGGTAGGAGAACTTCTGTGCCTCCTTGTAAATCTGAAGAGCCAACTCACGAGTTGGCGCCAGGATGAGAGCTGAGGGGAATTGCTTGCGGCGGTTATAGTAGGACTGACGGCCACCGGTCTGCTGGGGCTGTGGCTGCGGCCCATCCTTCAAGAGGTTGGCCACAATGGGCAGCAGGAAAGCAGCAGTCTTACCGGAACCTGTCTGCGCACAGGCCATGATGTCACGACCACCCATAACGATGGGGACGGCGTACTTTTGCACGGGTGTTGGCTTCGTGTAGTTGGAGCGGCTAACATTCTCAGCCAGGAGGGGAGGGAATTCAATCTCGTCAAAGCTCTCGCAGTGTGCAGGCACGTTGTTACCGGTTGCCTCCACGGGAATATCATCGTATCGATCAAAATTGATTCCACTCAACATGCTATCAAAGAGCTCAGCCTCCAAACGTTCGTCACGAGGTAGAGGGCGGATCCAGTCCTCGTACGGCATCGGGCCGCGCTGTCCGCCATCGAAAGAACCCCGGCCACTCCCATAGCTACCACGGCCACCGCGGTCCCCGGGACCACCAAAGGCATTGTCCCTGAGAGAATAGCGACCACCGCTGCTACCGCGGCGATCGTCATCTCCCTTACCCCAGCCAAAGTCACGGGGCGGTGCACGGCTGTCGAATGACATGCGTCCACGACCACCGCGTCCACCACGACCGCCGCCAGGAGAGTAACCGTCGTTGTCACCACCACCGGTATTGCCTTCGTCTCCGTTCGCCATCTCAGAGCCGAACGAGGGGTTGGGTTCACTTGCTCGCGTGTTTTCACGGCCCCTGAGATGAGGCGGCACATACTTACTGCCACCACGACCACCACGGCCACCTCGACCGCCACGGCCACCCCGGCTGCTGTTGTGGCTCTTGTTTACATTGCCTCCTTCTCCGGTCTTAGAATGGTTCAGGTCCAAATCAGCCATACGCTGATCCAGGCCATTACCATTCTGCTCTACTCCATCACTCATCAAAAAATTGAAGGTTAATTACTTCAGCTAACTTCTCAAGCTGAAAAGAATCCCAAAATTGCTTCGCAGGATTTATATTCCCCGGTTTCTTTATAGGCAAATTCGATTGGCTATTCGCTGTATTCTTTTTCTTTAACAGGAAAAAAAAAGAAAAAGAACAAATAAGAACTGATCGCTATTTTCTTTGCTATACACACGTGGAAATTTTCTTTACAAATTGATCAACGGGAGAGAATTTTATAGCTTACACTTACATTTCCAATGTCTTCCTACATTGTCGTAGGTGGGTTTCCTAGAGTTTAGTGACGTGCACATTTTGCCAATAATATGGCCACACGGGAGACGGTCGTCGGAATCGAAAAGCGAGATAAAAAGTTTAAAGAGTGGCTGTTGAACATCCGTAATGAAGAGGACACGCTCCACCAAGGAGCGCCAAAACAAACAATGGGAGAACCACTGGTTCACTGAACAGCAGCTGGAGGAGTGACTTAGCGAGAGGCCCCCACCCCCCTTCCGGTCTCATCATCTCTCTCCACCCCTACCCCCCCCACACGCAGGGGCCTTGCGGGCGCCACGGCAGCCACACGGTTAGCAGTCGGAAGCCACACGAGCTCTCTCGCTCAAATACACGGGGACTGTACCCCACTTGTCCCACCCGGGCACCTCCGCCAAAGAGGTCGCTTCGAGGTTACCTCACAAGTATTGCATTTCGCATACATGCGAGAAAGGTCAAGTACATTCAACATGGTCGGCGGAAAAGGTTCGGGAAGGAACCCTCCCTCCTTCGGTGCCGGTGATGCCCATTTCCCCCGTTTACAATATTCTCTCCGCAAATTGCGACTAGTAAACTATTCCTGAACCTTGGGTACTGATACCCCGGGTACTGGACTCATAGCCGGGCGGGGGGTGGGGGGGGCAGGCGCAAG
>PDIP01000035.1:171351-198304 GCA_002811645.1 Corallochytrium limacisporum
AAGAAGGGGAGGGGGGGGGGGGGGGGGGGAAGAGCGGGTGATAGAGGTGGACGTGGGTTGGCAAGTGGTGCGAGAGAAACGGAGTCCATTTGAAACTGCCAAGGGCAGCGAAGGGGGGACGAAAATTGGAAGAAACTGGTTGTTAGAAAGAGCCAGTCGCATTTACGCACACCCCGCCAGGTAACCAGCAGCCACTACCGGCACTGCCGTACCTCCCGCCTGCAACTAACATTTGACTCCGGAACCGGATCTTCTGTCCAAGGAAGGAGATAAGCGAAGAGATCCCAATACGGACCGGTATAACCATCCGCTTCCTTCCCCTGGCCATGTCCACGGATATTTGGCAAATTGATCAATATTTGGCGCGAAAGGCGATGGGGACTCAATCACCAAATCCGGCCTGGTGAGAGCGATGTGTGCGGAGAGAACAGCGCCTCCTTCGCATCACCTGAAGGGTTTCAGGTGCCGTGCGAGGTACTTCCAACTGCACGTCATACTCAGAACATGTTATTATTGGCCTCATCTGACACTAGGACGAACATGCTAGATACCAGACGCTTGAAAATGGAAAGCATCTGAGGGTGCAATCACGATGATTCCGGACTCGCCGGCGCCAAATTGGCGTAACTTCGAGTTGATGGTCTCGGGTACTATTCCAAGGGATACACAAGGTTTATGTCGTGGAAGAATATCGTCATTCTGTCCAACTCGTGATCTGCTGGCATTGTCTGGGCCTAAGTGTGCCTTTAGCCTCTACCGGGTTGCCACAAACAAGTGGGAAAAGGTCTGGGAGGTGACATACAAACAAGCAGGTTTGCAGGCCCAGATCCAGACTCACAGTAAACTTGGAGTGACCGCTCACGTCACATCAATATGCTGGCGACCGGATGGCAATGTACTTGCAGTGGCCTGGTCCGTGGGCCTACTTTCCTTGCACCATGTCGAGGATGGGAGTACATTACTTGTGCATGAGGAAAGTAGTGGTATATGCAGCCGAATGCTGTGGATCCTTTTGCCCCGTGCAAAGATGACCGGTTTCCCACCCGGTCAAGACCAATTTTCTGATTTTGTGTCCATCGCTAGAGCTGCAGAGCGCTGCGGTACGGAAACCACGGAACCATCCAAAAACACTGAAGGAATCGAAGCGGATGAGGATATTTATTCCGTGCTAGTTAAAGGAACCTGTGACGAAGCGAACATGACGGTCCTTGTCACCCAAGGCATAAATGGCAGTGTAAAGTTGCTACTGAACGGGATTGTGGAAACGTCTGAGTGTCAACAGCGAATGGGTATCGACGATGTAACGGAATTAAATGATACCGCATTGAACACGATACAGAAGTCTTGCATCTCAGAATGGTGCGGGCCTGAGTGCGCTCTGTACACCCAGTTTTCCAATGACATCGATCCCAGCGGTCAGACCCCATTGGTTCGCATCGACATGCCTCTCTTGATAAAAAACCAAGGAGGCTTACAATTACTCATTACTTACGATGTGGCGATCAAGCAGTTTTTCGATTCCTGCAGAAAGTGTCTCAGTGACGTGGAAATCATTTGGGGAGAGCTTGTGCAGCAATTAACCACAAAGTTCCTCGGGTACCCTGGTAGTCAAGATGCCTTGCGTGCGGATCTTTTTGTGTTCTTGACGACTGCACGGTCTCCATGCGAGGAATTTGGTCACTTTATTTCCAATCGCTTGTCTGAAGTGGGTCTAAGACGCTTGTTGACATCCTTTGATGGTGGATTTCGTGAAATGAGGGACAAATTTATGAAGGTACTGCTTCCTAATCTTGAGATGCTCACTGCTTCCTGCAATGTCCTGCGCGGACTGGCGAGGTGGAGACAGCGATTTGGAGTTTTGGGCCTCAGTGCCGACGCAGTAGAACAATGCCTGCGGCAGAGCCAACAATTGCTGGTGTTGGCGGAAGTCGTTTCCCAATCCATGGCAGATTTACAAAGCCAGTTACACTTCTTCCTCGCAAAGCTGGGCCAAACGGTTGCTGTTGTCTCCCAGGAAAACGCAGCTCCGGAAGCAGTCGAGGAAGCCAGAAGAAAGTGGCGAGAATTTTTGAATGCTGGCCGGTGTACAACAATGAGACCCAGTGTACTCGGATTCGGTGAAATGGACGAAGAAGAGATTGTGCGGGTTGTGACCCACCGTTTCCTTTCCGTGCAGGATGTATCGGAAACTATTGACATCACAGGTATGCTACAGAACAGCACGTCTGCCAACCTGCCCCTCTCTGGCATTCCCAGCAGTCTACAAGAGGCTTCCATCTCCGATTTGGTGCATTTGCAAGACACAGAGAACTTAACCGCGGACACTAACAACTACATTGATGCATTTTTAAAGGACAAGACTGATCTGACAGACTATGCCTACGTCGACCTAGGCAATGATCAGTCTCTAAGCCAAGCGATGGGGGATTTCTCGCGGGCCCATGCTTATCTTCAAAACTCTATCAGACCACATCTCAGCCTTCAGGCAACCACATCCGATAGTAGAATGATGCCATGGACTGCCGGGGGGGTTGAAGCCGATCCACAGTGGGTTTCACTTCATCCGCGAGTCATGGTCCCACTGGACGCAGATGGCAAGGAAATCGCAGTCGTGCAAGCTCACTGCCTTGAAACTGGTTCGGATTCTCTCACATTACAAAATTGCAATGCAGTTTCCGTACAACGTGTCGTTCATATGAGTACCGTGCTCCAATATGACCAGGATATGTACTCTTGCATGGTTCATGACATTTGTCCTTATACGAGTGATGAATTTGCAGTACTTGCTGCTGTTACGGTTTGCAAACGAGATCCACGAGACAGGAATGCCTTAGTTGGCCTGGTAGGATTTGGCGTCCTCATGATTCTTCTGGACAGTGAAGAGGTCCGTGCGCGAATATTTGATGACACAGAGCTCCTGGACCAAGTCCCCATCAGAGCCCTCACAGACCAGAGGAATGTGAGGTTACGTGTGTCTGCAGGTAAACGGGGTCTTTGTGCCCTTATAAGCGACCATTCAAATCAATGCTCCGTCCTGGATCTATGCTCGGAAGAGGAGGACGAAGAAGACGAGGATGAGCTCGGAGGACACCTTATTGACCAATCGATGGTCACAATTGATGTAACCATGCAAAGCTCAGGTAGCCAACATGATGCATAACTATACAACATAGTGTACTCTATTGTATTCATATTTGCTTGTTCTTTAGTTTAGTTGTCAAACTTCAGGATGGTCTTGGACAGTTTGAATGGTTCCTTGGCAGCCTTGAGAGCCTTTTCAAAGTCATCAAAATCAAACTGTTGATAGTAACCTTTGAGCTTCCCATTGATGTACATGTCCGTGATCTCATCCAGCATCACCTGCCTTTCATCTGTTCCGTTGTGCCGAATGCTCCAGTCGCTCATCCAAAATCCACGAAGTTGGATATCCTTGAAAATGAACGGTCCAACTGGAATCGGCATCGATTCCTTCGACATACCACCGTAGGTGACCATAACCCCCCCTTTGCCTAGCATCCGCATCATGTCTGATGCAGTTTTGCCACCGACACAGTTTAGGGCCAACTTCGCACTGGTTGCGGTGGCTTCTGACGTCCCGGAAACCGCTTCCGATGCCTTGCGAATCACTTTGGCCAGCTCTCGAGGGTTTTGAAGTGTTTTTTCCGTGACAACATCTGTGGCTCCGAGATCCTTTAGGAAGTTCTCGGTTTCATCCCAGAGTGGTCTGTCGCGAACAACGTTCACCGTTGCTACATCCCAAAGCTTGCACAGCTGAATGACTGTTTGCCCTACTGCTGATGTGGCTGCTGCCTGAAGTACTACATCACCAGGATTAAGATCCACAAAGTCCTTAAGCATACGGTAAGCAGTGCACGGATTTACACTGAGACATGCAGCATCCATCGGGTTCAGATCTTTACTGACTTTTAACAGCTCATTGCTGTGGGCAATCGCACGTGTCCTCCATGTACCCCAACCAGCCTTCGCGGGAATGACCCGGTCGCCGACCTGAAGACTTGTCACTTGGTTTCCAACGGCAATCACTTCACCCACTCCTTCATTACCAGCAACTGCAGGCAGAGGCGGCTTAATGGGATACATCCCTTCGATTTGGTTGATGTCCGCTGGATTGAGGGGTGCCATCAGCATCTTGATCATCACGCTCTGTTCTTCCATGGTGGATAATTCACCCAGTTCCATTCGCAGCACGTCTGACGGTACACCGTACTCGCGGTATTCCAAACACCGATACTTTTCTTTTTCACCATTGCTTTGATTGGAAGTTGCGAAATAGCGCCAAGCGCTGAAGCCAGATGCAGGCTGCCTCATCCGAATGCTGCAACGCAGCACCGTAAGTCTCAACATCTTACATCCGCTTCTAATCTATTCGACAAATATGTAGACATTGGGTACCGACCGTGATGCAGTCTCCAGAAAGGAAGATCACTCACCGAGACCTTGAATACCTACAGTCGAGCATTCCCTCGGATCTCAAAACATCCTGATCAACAGCGGTGTGGGGGCCAGAAGTTCTCCGTTTTTGTCCCGTCCCTACTCTTGGCTGTCCAAACCCCGACTGGCTATTTCCCGGCTCAAACCCCTTCCCCACCCCTTTCTCACTTTGTGTTCAGAAGGAAGAAGACGATGAAAGCTGCTTCAGTCCCCGTGGCGACCTTGTGGCCTTTTAGATAAATCAATAAATAATGACATATTTACCAACCGGGTGAGTACCGTTAGAGTTGGCTGATGCGAGCTTTCAGAAACTACCCGTACACAATGATTCCAGGTTTCGCTGGGAGGGGGTCGCACAATCAGATCAAAACAGGCTTCAGCAGCAGGATACGCACAACAGTAGTAGAATTGGATTGGGGTTGCGGATCGCATACGGACAATATCATGCCTGCAGCACTTTGGGCGGACTGGTGTTTCAAGTGTGTGCAAGTTATGGCAGTGTCACAATACGGTTCTTACTTGCAGGATTCCTCGGGGCCTCGATGTCTTGATTTAAGTATCCAAGAAAGGATTTGCGGGTAGCCCACACAGGCTTCCTGCCCCTTTGGGGCAATATCAGTATGAAGAGCAAATCGCTATCAGTTGAGGAACTGTCCTTACAGGTCCGTCCGGCACTGTCGATGTCTGCGCACATCAGTGATGATGAAAGGGACGCCAGGCGGTCACTGTCTACCCAGTCACCTCTGAGAGTCAGCAATGATCAAGCAACGCCATCAAAACTGTCGCAAGAGAGCTCAGACGAGGAAGGAGAGGCAAATCATGTCGAGGGAGCAAATGGGCGATGCAAAGGAAATTTCTTTGAGGATTCTGTCAAAGAAGACGCCTCAAACAAAGAGGTTTGCAATGGTCGGCCAAAGCCAGTAGCTCTGTCGCTCTCCACAGATGCGGCAACCTCTGGACGTTCCACTTTGGAACCTTCAGGTGGTGCGGTTGCATACGGAGAGAATGAGGACGCTGGTAGAGTCAACGCAGGTATTGTACCTGTGCAGGAGGCAGGCCTGCTGAAAAGACAATCGGCTATCGTGCAGCGATCTCGGGCATGGCAGTCGGACATGTACAACTGTATCGACCAAAAGAGAATGATCACAAGACCTCGGTCAAGTACAGTGGACGGTAGTGTGGGCCCATATTCACAGATCGTAAAAGCAGGCCCTAAGGCCCCTATGATGAATGTTACAACAGCCGTGTATCAAACGGCAATATCTCAATACCAGATGGCACTTGGGTCACGGGATACTCCCATAGACGATGTTGAGTGGTCGAGTATGCTAGACGAGTATGGTCGCGTCAAGGATGTCTTATGGCTCCGTATGCGGGTTCTTCGTTGCGGATGTCAACCAAGCGTGAGGAAATTTATCTGGAACATATTATTTGAGGTGTACAAACCCTCTGAGACCTATGAAGACAAGCAGCTCAAACTAAAGCAACGAGAAGAGCGATATGCGCGGATGAAATCACGCGCTCTGTTGATGATGTCGCAAAGGGATGTGCTCACACCGGAACAGAAGCGAAACCTGTCCACTATTCACAAAGATGTGCATCGGAACGACCGTGATCATGAGTTTTTCGCGGGCGAGAACAATCCGAACCTTACCAAACTACGTAACATCCTGACAGTGCAATGTCTTGTCCAGGACGCCGAAACTGGGTATGTGCAGGGAATGACTGACCTTGCAGGCATGCACCTGTATGTCATGGATAACGAAGCGGAAGCCTTTTGGACATTTTCAAGTATGATCAGCTGGATGCGGGCAATCTTCAGAGATCCTCAATTGTACATGAGCAAAATGATCAAAAGCATGAATCGGCAGCTGAAGCGGATTGACCCCCCATTTCATGCATACTTGGAGAGCGTAGGGTGCAAGGATATGCTGTTTGCTTATCGCTGGCTTTTGTTGAATATGAAACGGGAATTCACTTTTGAAGACAGTGTGGTCGTGACCGAAACAATTTGGTCCAAGTGCCCTTTCTATCGCATGAAGGTACAGATGGGTGGTAATCCCTTCGCTGTGTATGTGTCGCTGGCGATCTTGATGCAGGAGCGCGACCAGATCATGGAGCAGAAGATGGATCATGATGGACTCTTCATGCATTTCTCCAAACAGGACCCCAAAGACCGGGATATGAAGGCAATTCTGCATTGTGCGGAGCAGATGATGTGGCAAACCATGCCTCCAGTCATGCTCCGATACTACGCCATGCACTGGCAACGGCTTCAGGAAGGGAAGACGGACTTAAAACCTCTTGGCCCTATCCGACCAGGGATTGCTGTCGACGATCATGAGGCAGCAGAAGCACAGGCCCATCTAGATACATTGCACAAGTCCATTGCTTCCCCAAACGTTGATAAGAGCACCTATGCTAGCCGGTCCTCGTTTTTCAAATGGACATAGACATATGGGAGATCAACAACTAAAGAAATAGATACTTCTAATTGATACTTAAGCTAGCAAACACATAGTATCAAGACTCCCAGTGTGGGGGAGTCCAGTTCAATCGCCTTCCTTCCTCGTAGATCTCCTGAAGCGTCTGATTGAATGTGCCTTCCTCCTTGAGTTGGAGGTACCTCTCGTACACCTTGAGAGCGGTGAGAGCATCTTCAATTGAGTCGTGAGTCTCAGACTGAATTTCTTCCTCAAGCAGAAACCATGCCAAAAAACGGAGGCGGATCTTGCGCTGATGCGGGAGGTGGAAAATGTCTACCGTGTCAATGATTTGATCAGCAGGGACGAGGATGTTGATAGTGCGGAAATCCTGCTTCAGACCATGTCCAACAAGCTTTACCCCACGGTCAATCAGACGGCGCAACTTCAGATAAGTCCATTTCAAAGAGCATAAGTTCTTGGTAGATCTCTTGGGATCCAGATCACCTGGCTCAATACCGGAATAGTCTGTCAAGTAATCAACCACCTCTTCGTTGGTTTGGATGTAGTCATCGATACACGGCTCGTATTTTGTATCACCCTGACCTCGCACAACACTCACTCGTGCCAACCCCATGTGAATGGGCTTTACAGTCGATTTCGTACCATCCGATCGAATGATCCGTTCTTCGTGCTTCAAGGCCACAAATTCTGCGTCAATGGCCATGATGGAATGCTCGTCTGGCAGTTCCTCCTTGACAAGAGGTGTGTATGCTCGTTCCACCTTCCGCTCCCGCTTGTTCTTCTTATCCTTAATCGAAGTCTCTAAACGTCCGTCATCAAGAATCATGGCATCTTCTTCCTCCATCAACAGCACATCGTCAGTAATGAGGTTTGGAATCTCACAGCGATCATGGGCAACAAGTCTTTCATCCACGAACATTGCAATCACGGGCGTCTTCCAAGCATCGTTGAAAAGGGTCGCCTCTTCTCCACTGCTTGGGCGAATACAGAAATCATTGAAGATGTACCACTTTCGGTGACCTTTCATAATATCGACGGGCATGTCGGCACCAATTCTCTCGAAATGAGTGGCATCCATGCGGATGTGAGCTACCAGGGTGTTTCCCCACTGTTCATCCTGGATATAGCTGATTACACTGCAGAGGTGGTAGATGGTATACCCATCCTTACGTGCCTGATTGCCTGCCTCATCCGGATCGTCGGTTGCACTGGTATTATCAGAGTCTTGAGCCAACGTCGGCAAATCAATAGTTTCAAGACTGCCTTCTTCATTGAGCCGCATGCCCAGTCGGTGCGGCACCCAATTGCGTCCTTTAGCCTTCCAGTAGTCGCGTTCAGATCGCTTGTCTAGGCCCAAGTTCACATTCATGACGTGAGGAAGACGAGTCCAGTGCTTCTTCTGCCGGATAAGAGAGTACTTTTGGCAATTCTCGCAGAAGGCCCGAGTTTTCACGTCCTTGTCGACGCTGTTACTGATGAGGCCACCAAAAGTTGGTCCGTCCACAGTCGGATCAACATCATGCGGATCCTTGGCGTCCGGGATGGGATTGCCTTCCTTGATTAACGAGTGCTGCTGTGTTGTCAGAGGTGGATAGTGCATGTCAATAATAAAGGTTTCCATGCTTCGCACTTTCACTTGCTTGCAGCTTCCGCAGATGTCCTGAATCTCGGTGTTTGTTCCCTGGAAGCGACGAACGATGTCCTGACCAATGGCACGGTTCGGGTACGGTTCGCTTTCTTCCGTCTTTCCCCCTTCCTCGCTGAGATCGTCAATGAGCCAACGATTCTCCGGATACTTCTTCAGTGTCGCAGCACTGTCCTTTCGATTCCAATCGCCACCAGTCTCTGTATGCGTCTCAGTGTGGATTTGCCTGTGAAGAAACCGATTGAGATTCTGAATAAGGCGACCAAGGTTATCCCTGGTGTGGGCCTTATCAGTATCCTCGGAAGAAACAAGGCCCAATGCAGTGGCCTGTGGAATGGTCCTAAGTGTGCGAATGAAGTTTGAGGCTTGGCAGTTCTTATTAGTCGTCTGGAGGCTCAGCATATGGAACAAGAAGCTCATTTCACAGCTAAGGCAAAGCTGACGGCTACATAAATGGCTCCGCAAGCTGCTGCCCACGAAGGGCAGGTGATAGAGTACCTGCAAGACCGAGTTACAGTAAGCGTTTGCACTGTTGGATTCGAGACTGGCGAAGGGCGTGGCATTGTAGCTCTGGAAGTCAAAACTGTCGATACCAATGCGACCAAATTTCACCTCCACGCGCCTGTGTGAAGGGGGCGGCCTGCTGGTTTTCCATAGATTCGCACCATCTGCATGTTCAAGATCAAAATCGCCGTCCTTGGTCCCTCCACGTTTTTTGTGCCCACCAGCGCCTCCATCCCTGTATGCGCGGTCGCCATCTCTGACACTGTGGTGGCCGTGGTGTTTTGCAGACCGATGATGGTGATGATGATGGTGTGATCCCGTTCCGCTTTTCGGCATGACAAATGTTGCCAGCTGACCTCTATTTCTACCCTTGGAAGGCGCATACAAGACATTGTGAATGGGCTTCGCCTCGCGGTAAAGCTCCTCTGGAATCTGTGCTATCGGTACCTGAATGATACGTTGCATTTGGTATGGCATATCACCTGTCAAATGGAATTTCCTCTGTCCGTCATGGTGGCGAGGGCCCGGGTACCGGGTGCCAGATATGTGTCCGTGGAATTGCTTCGTTGGTGATGAGTCTCGAAGGTTGTTCAAGTGGCCCATGTCTGGATCATGTGGGGTCTCATTGATGAGATAAGAGGCATCCATGTTTCCGATAGACCACTCAGGGACTTGAACGGTTGCCGGGAGCGGAAAGCAGCCCAGACTGACGGAATCATCATCGGGCAACACCATGGTTCTTACAAAATCTCTCGGCTCATCCACATAAAGGACTTGCTCGCCGTATCCTCCATGGAGACTTAGTTGTTCCTTTGGCAAATCACTGAATAAGTGCATGGCTCCCATGTTATCGACAACAACCACACAGGTTCCTTGAGATGCAACTGCAAATGTGACTGCCTGGACACTTTCCGGTGAACCACCAGCTTGGGCAATTTGATGTTGACTCGAGGCCAGTGGCGCGTGCACAATCATACTCTCGGGAGTCATGGTACCTTTAGTGTCAAGGTATTGGAGAGCACCCAACATACTAAGTGAAGCCAGTCCGGTGGGCCAGCGAGGCCAAAAGCGAAGGAACCTGGCACCCGGCGCAAACTGCACTGGTGCAAGTGCCCGTCCCAAACGCAAATCATACATGCGAATCAACGGATCTGCATGCTGGCTGTTCACCATCTGGTGGTATTGGCTGTAATGTTGTGTCGCTGCAGCTGCAGCTGCAGCAACTGCAGCAGCTTTAGACCCTGCGGATTGACCGCGGAAGGTAACGCCAGACACAGCTAAAGAGTTTCCACGAACGTCAATGTCGTGCAAGATCCCACAGCCCGTCTCAATCACGTGGCGAAGCTCCAATGTCACTGCATCCCGTACAAACAACTTACCACCTGCTGCTTCAGTGTGCACAACGTGGTGAGCAGCACGCTTGATTTGATAAACACCTTTCTCTGTATCCATGTAGCGAAGAACACTGCCACGATAGGCGTCTATGGTGAATATACCACCCATGACCTTTCCAGCACCGCTAGAGTGATCCAGTGGAGTACGATAAGTTAATCCAACAATAAAGGATGGGCGGCCGCCATTATCGCACACACTCGTAAATTCACTTGCACTCAGACCACGTCCATCATCATCGTTATTCATGGCAGGCGGTAAAGGTCCCTTAACCTCGTCACAATTAGCGTTTGTGCCATGGCGTTCCCTCTGCTTGTCAAAGAGCTGATTGCTTGTGATGCGCAGAAGCGTCTTCCCATGCCGTGCAAATAAGTGAGCCGAAGTAGCCGATATACTCAACACACCCAAATTTGTACACTCTAGACCCCGAATTCTTTCCTTGTGGTGGGCAGGCAGGCTTGTGTACACAGATCCCAACTCCGGGAAGAGAAAGGACGTGACCCGTCCATTGGGGTATGCGCACCAAACCAATTCTTGGTAGGGATCGCAGACAACATGTGTTGGATTGATATATGCGCCGAGACTAGGAATTGCCGCATACACCACATCGACTTCTTGCCACTCGAAACTCATCTTTTCGAGTTTTGCAATATCACTTTTTATCCTACTTCGTGCATATTGATCGAATTCTAAAGAATTTGCCTGAAGATGGAAAATATTCTCGCAGGATCAGCTAGAATATTAGTGATGGCAGTGACTGTATGTTCAATTGAAATAGTCGAGAACATAGACCACATTCAGTCCAAGGCGGACGGTCGCCAGCTCATTTGGACGCGCTCTGCGGCTCTAGCGGCGAGCGACCCAACGGACTATCCCATTTTCATTGGTGAGCCTCCTTCGCGCGGCTGACCTCTTGCAGGGGATGGTGTAGTGGGAGGGGGCGGAAAGGCCGACAAAGATGATCAATTTTGGTCGGGAGTCATTGTACACACATTCCTTAGTACTATCAATACAGCTATATAATTTATAACTTTGGCTTCTTGGATCGCAATGGTCAAATATAAGCGAGGTGCTGTGTGGGTAACACTTTAAGACTTCTCTTCGCGATTCTTGATGATCTCACGGAAACTGAATGGCTCGAAGGCGTATCCATCACCATCATAGAACTTACTCTGGAATTCGACCCAGTGAAGACGCAGAGCGTGCAAGAAGGCAGACAATCCTTCCATGAGAAGCAGAACTGCGACGGTCAACACAGCCCAGGCGCCGAAGCACATAACCAGGCCGATGGCTCCGATCGGACCGGACATGCCGAGACCAATCTTCATAACCATGTTCCACAATACTTCAGACAGCTGTGCATGGGCCAGAGACAAGGCCCATAGACGTAAATAAGATGCTGTGTTTGACAGACAACCGAGAGTAAACTCAATTGTGTGAATGCCCTGGTGGACCCAGATCTCACTCATTTCTTCCTCCTCCTCTTCTTCCTCGTGGTGATCGTTCTCGGACAAGAGGGCCTGTTCGTCGGAACCAGAGTCGCGACGTATTAGATCGGAACCACCGACGGAGCGTTTCTTCCGACGCTGGAATTGAATGTATAGGGGCTTGCCCAACAATAGGACAGGGATAGCAAGGATGGCGATGACGACAAGGGCGCTCTGGATAGTGGCCTGGCCAGCGTACAAGGCTTGGTCTGGTTCTACAGTGCCGAAGTTCAGGAACATGTTGATGAGGGTCTGCAACAAAGACGGGGCCTCCACGGTCACCCCATCAACAACAATAGGGAAGTCAGTGAACCATTTGTAGAAAATGATGAAGATGAGATATCCAAAGATAAACTCAAGGAAAATAACCTCCGGAAGGAACTGCAGGAGAAGATACATAGGCTTCTTAAAGTGCAGATGATTGAACACACTCAAGCAGACACCGAAGCTCATGTGAATCACACCTAAGATGACTGAGGATTTCATCTTGTAAGAATTCAAGAACGTAATCTTGTTCTGGGCCAATTGCCAGTAGGGGTCGACACCAATCAAGTAGGGGGTTCCCGAGAAGTCACGGTCTGGGTCAAACTGAATACTGGCGGAGGCTTCAGGAGTTGCAGCAAGAGCGGTTTCGAGATTCCAGGAGCTACCGAAGATGTTCAACGACTTGGAGAAAATGTCATTGTAGACGAAACCAGTGTACATGGAGAAGAGACCCATCATGGCGATGATATAGCGACCCTGGTACATTGTGTCCCAGATCTCACCTCCGTTATAGCCAGCCAACTCCTTTTCCTTTACAATGACAGTGGCTGCGGCCAAAAACATAAGGAAACCGTGACCCATGTCACCGAACATGACGGCAAACAAGAACGGGAAAGTGATCACGGTGTACAGACCAGGATTGACCTCTCCGTAAGTTGCGATACCATAGGCATCCACAATGGATTGGAATCCAGTCGTGAACCTGTTGGTTCGGTGGAAGGTAGGGGGCTTCTTGTGGGTGCTCACGCGATTCAAGATGGAAGGCACACCAGACTCAGAAGCTTCAGAAGCGCGGCGCAGAGCCAGCTGGACATCTTGCAGGTTTGCCACAGGGCACCAACCCTCGGCGACCAGAGCCTTTCGAGAGTAATCGAAGTTGAACATGTTCATCGTGTGGTAGATGGACTTGATCTTGACGGTCTTGATCAGCCAAATATCCAATTGCAGAGCAATATTGCTCAGAACTCGGTTCTTATGGTCGCGTGTTCGGGCAAGAACACTGTCCAAGTCACTCACACGCATAGCGACCTGAGAGCGCAGATCGGCACGCTCGGCGCGTTTCTCAGGGCAAGGGTACAAGGAGGCACTGAAACCCTCGCAGATTTTGCGCACCTTGCGCTCCAGGGCCTGGCCCTGAAAGAAGATAATGAAGACGTTCTTCTGCTGCATCTCACCTGTGGAAGGGTTCGGAAGCAGATCTTCGATTTCAGCCTGACGCAAGAAGACGTTACCACGGCACGCACGCCACAGGACACGCTCAAAGGCAACCATGCGCTCGCGCTCCAAAACACCGGTTACAAAGCCCAGACGACGGCTAGGGGCACCACCCAATGCCGTCTCCTCGTCGCCCGCATACTCAAAGTTATAAGCCTGAGCTTCCTCAAAAAACTCAGAGGTCTTGTTGAGAATATGGGTCAGCTCCGTCAACTCCAAGAAGTTCTTCTCAAGAGTCTCCTCGTTGTTATTGATTCCTTGCACTTCCTGCTCAAGCTCTTGGATCTTGACCTCCAGCTCATCCAGCTCACGGGCATGAGGATGGGAAGCTTCACTCTCAATAGCAGCCCCGGTGACAGAGAGATCAGCCTTCTCTACCTGATTTTTTAGGTACCGCAGCTTGCGGTTAACTTCCTCGCACCTGCGGACCTCGTTAACAAAGTTCCGTTCGAAGCTATTCACAGTCTCGTTCAAATCCCGAAACTGTACATATCCCAATTCACCCAGCTCATAAACTGTTTCATACGCAGCCTCACTCTGAATAAACATCTGAGTGAGGCACATTTCCTCACTGCGGAAGAGACTACTCATGGTTGGGAATTCGCATTAAGTCCGAAATCCTAACAACCTAGTTCCCTCCGATGAGTTTGATGCTTCTCATGTTTGTAAATTTTTTCGCATGTGTGGAGAAAAATTGTCATTTCTTTATGTACCAGTACCAGAGATCTTAGAGCAGAGTCCACTGCCATCAATTAGACGTTTTGAAGAATACCTGAAGTAATCCACAGCATTGCCATTCGCTCACCATCGAGAGTAGCCAAAATCCTGGGGATCTATGCGGACGGATGAACCGGTTACGCCAGAGAGCCCTAGAGGCCTGCAAGGTTCTCCAATGAGATTGGGTCGGCACTTTCAATATGGGGGGCTCTCCACTTGGCAAATGCTTCCTATTCAAAACAAAGACACAATGCCCGGTTCATTATCTGGTTTCCGAAGGGATACAAGCAAGCAAGCACTTCCCACGAACTTTTGAGCTACAGACTGTGCTAAGCTTCCTATACAACTCTATGCAGGGGTGAGCCAAACAAAACAGAGCACGAGCCGGCAGCTCCCCGGGCCAGTGCTCCCTGGTTGTGTGTTTGCGCTCATAGAAAAGCCAGTATCCAACTCGTCAGTCAACAGCAGGACTTAAACAACAACCACGTAATGGTTAAGGACTCGCCAAAGGAGACTAACTCCGAGGAGAAGGGTTATGGAGGCGACCCAATGGTCAATGAGATTATGTGGCAGGGTGAATAGCCGGGCCCAAATCCGTCCACAATTCTTTGTTTGCCCCTCCGGTGCCTCATCTATATATTCAGTACTTTCACTATCCTGGTTGACGTTGGACCGAGCACCACCCTCATTTCGTGTCACCACTTGCTGGTTGACTCACACAAAGACTGATCCCCTAAAACCCCTTAAATTACTATTTCATTCAATTTCGTTTGAAGCATCAATATGATACTCTCTGGGCCGACTCGACCCAACCTCGACTGTATCGAGCTGGTCACCGAAACAGAGTCGATCATCCCCGTCCCTGCGAGTACAGAGCAAGATGATCACCCATTCTTTACAGTCGTGGCAGGGCCAGCGCTCATACATCAGGCAATTTTGGCCAAGCCTGATGCGGGCGATTGCGCATCGACCGGAATCTAGAGGATCGACTTGGCCTCTGTCGAATTAGGTACCATGTCGTGGGCCCCATGTTCTCGAGATTCCATGGATAGGGCAAGAGACGTCACTATCCATAGTCCTCGTACGATGTCAGGTAGGAATTTACAACTCTGAGGAAATGGCAACTGTACTCGATGGGGTTTTAATGCTCCGGGAAGCATCAGCAATGAGGATTGGGTCATTCGCAGAGGTCTATGCATTCCCATTTGGCAGATAGAGCACCATGTGGGGATGACAGAGAGCATTCTCAGCCCAGCTGCATGCCGCGCTGGACTTCTGCCTTGGCCTGTGTGTCGTCATGTTGCCAATCCCCTTGCCATCCCCAAGGCGCCATGCGTGGCAAAGTCTTTCTCCTATTGCACCTCCCCCACTTGCGAACAGATTTGCGGAACGGGGTGCGTAAACAAAGCTCTCCCATTTGCACCCTCACAAACCATCACCTTTTGTGGATTTTGTGCTTTCCAGTGTCAGTGAGTGGCAGTAGCGAATGGATTGGTTTCCAAGGCCACTGTATCTTTCCCAATGAAGTGGCAGAGCCTATCTGCAGATTCTGCCATTGCGTTGCAACAAATGAACGGCTGTCTGTTTTAGAAGTCTTTGACGTGGAAGAGGACAGAATCCGCAGGGCCGCAGGAGTCCGTATCCCGCCCTTTCCGCGCCACCCTGTGGCGAGGCTTGCCAACACAGGGGAGGGGCAGAAAGTCATAATTGCCACGAAGCTTGTAACCATTGAGTATGATCCAAATACTAGTATCTCTTGCTGGGGACTCGGCCCCGTGCAAGTGTGTTATAGGTGCTGCATTACATTGGCGAGAGCATGCTATACCCCACAAATAAAACAATAGGTACATCCGTTGAGATGATGGCTCGCTCACTGTGGGTCAATCCAATTTCTTCCACCAGGTGATTAGTGTTACAGTACATATGTCCGACTTGCAGTAGCCATTCGCAATATGAAAGTCTTCCTCACCATCCAGCTGCATAAATCTGTTCTTTCATCTTGTAAATTGTCCGTACTCAATCTTGCCAAGGTGTTATTGCAAGTATCAGCTCCTGCGCCTTCACTTCTCTTGAGCGGCTCAAAAGACACCGAGGATTGGCACACATTGGGATTGCCTTGTGGTGAGCAGTCAAACCACGACAAGGGCAACTCAGGAACAGCACGAATCACGCCAGTCGGAACTCGTGCAGCTCTCCCCACCCCCTCCTTTGACAGATTGTCAGTGAAAATTTTCGCTGGTTCGTTCGCACATACCCCACCCTACTTTCCCGTGTCTCTTTGTCTTGAAAACTGAAAAAAAAAGACTGGGAAATAAAAGTTCCCGTTCCGCAGCCAGATATGTCTCACTATACTTCGCCGTGCCCTTGGTGAGGTAGCCGGCCAGACCAGTGCTAGTTGCTGACGGTCCCAGGCGAGACAGGCCAATGCCAATATTCCTGTTATCAGCAAGCCAGTGCTCAGTAACGATTGAGTCAGATCTGCAGAGTCGGGACTTGAGTAGTGAAAGTACCAAATTGAACCTTCCTTCCGTGGGGGCGCGAGACCAGTGCTCACTTCGCAAAAGTATATCAATGGGGAGGGTCCGCAACGTGCACCCCGATCTGGGGACGGCTGAAGATGAGCATACATCTGTAGGTATTGGGAAGAGTAGGCTGCTCGTTCATTCCACTCCTCATGACATACTCGCGTCACCCCTTTCCCTGGATGTTTGGCTTATTCGTGAACCACTCCACACCCTTTTGCGGCATACGAGGCCCTTGTTTGCACCCAAAGGCACTTAGCGGGATCTCCTCACAGGGGCTGCGGTCGGAGACGTAGAATCTTCGAACCCTCCAAGGCGCGTCTTCGCTGCAACTCATTGGAGTGTGGGCCTACATAATCAGCAAACAACGAAGCAGCAACAATCTCTCTGTGTGTCATACACGAGCATTGAGGGAGAGGCCGGAGATGAGGTGAGAGGAAATAGATAAGAGATCAACTTGGGGAATTTGTCTCCCACCTTCGACGTAGTCCCTGGGTGCCTGCCAGCAGCAGTTTACTATCCTGAGACGCATTAAAACACCACATTGTCCCATGCTTTAATGTTCCAAGCTTTTTGTTGGGAGCCGTCGAAAATACATTCACGAGTAGTGAGTTTAAAACAGAGGACAATGTGTCATGCCCTCACTGTCTATGCTGTCATGTAAGGTCTACGGTTACACCAGAATGTCAACAGAAAAGCTTTAACCTCAACCGTTCCAACTTCACCGCCCGCCGAGAAGTTCTCTGCACATGACAGATCACAAACTTCTTGCCGGTGACAAGCGCTTTCGGATATCAATTGAGGTGTATTGAAGGTGGAGAATTTTTTGGAGTGCTTCGCGAAAAGCCTGACACGGTGCAACTAAGCTTCCTTTTGAGGGAAGAGTCCTCCAGGAATCGATGAGTCGTTTGCTTAAGTAGCCCATAGTGAAACACCTGGATGGAAAGGTAACCAGTTTTCAACATGGTATACGCAGACCAGTAAAACTTCTAGCGCTCTCCTATCTAGGGTTCGCTGATGACAAACCCGGGGCCCACAGGTTGCTCAACAGCGACAGGCCAATTCAGTGCCGAAGGGTTTTGAAAACCTGCTCCTACCTGTGGATAACAGAATGCGAATTTAAATTTCCCCAGGCTGTCAGGAAACGTCAATTGTTCATTTGCTACCGCGCTGAGGTTCGTCTCACGGCAATTTGCCGATCCGGGCTTCCGCCCCGTACCATAACAACACTGGTCACGAACTATTTGCAGACTTTGAAATCCATTTGCAAGATTTGTAAATAGGTGAGCCGCCAAGAAAACTTGACTGCTAGGACAAGGGGGAGGGGGTAGTATCGGATGGGAGGGCCACTTTCATTGGGGGTGGTCCACACAGGTGGACTGCCTCTCCGATGGTACCGTTTTCATCCTTCCCCCTTCGCGGTTTTCTCCACCCTCGTATTAAATCCCCTCCTGCCCTTCTCCGCTCGGCGAATGAATGAAGGACCGAAGCAATAATGACTTTGGACAAGTATTAAACTGTTCATTCTTTAGGTATAGTACGGTTGAAGGAAGGAAACGGTGTATCGGGATTGCACCTATTTCACGCTGTAATTGTCAATGGATGTGGAAGCGTTCTCTGGGCGGAGACGTTTTTTGAAAGCGAGCTGGGGTGCAATTCACCCTTGTCGAAACTAGACCCTCCCCCACATCCTGGGATGAGCAGACAAAAGTTTGGACCCGCAGGTCCACGAGAACATTGGATACTGAATGTACTGTGGAGAATAACGCGAACGGAGGGGAAAAACCGGACACGGATAGCCTGGGCCAACTTTCCGCTCTTTGCGAACACCTTTTGTGTAAAGAACGCCTGTGCTCTGGGGTGTTACTTTTCCCGACCATGAAACATCGTCTCAGAAATTGTCGATATAACCTTAGATAAAAGTGCACCGCTTTCGACCATTGGTGAATAGTCGGCACAGGTACGAAAGACCCCTCTTGTTGAATATGTACATGAGGAATCGTTTGGTATCAGCCCAAATAATGGCAAAAAGCGACAAGGACTGGCAATAGATTGATCGAAATAAAGCCGACAGGCGATGTAGTTATGAACAGAGACGCCCGAGAAGCGACAGGCGGGGTCGTTGAGGAGGACAAGTCCTCCGAGGACAAGTCCTCTGACACCAAGAATCTTGCGAGCAGAGAACCTAGTAAGTCGGCAGACAGTGGCGGCAAGACCATTGACAGTGGCGGCGAAGAGAACTCTTCGACAGATAACAGTCCTGGATCTCCTAAATCACGAGATGTATCAACTGAATCATCAAGAAGTGCGATCAAGAAGCGTAAGAGAGATGCAGTAGACTCTGACAACAGCAGCAGTTATAAGGACTACACAACGGTCGCTTCGACAAGCGATTCGAATGGACAGGGTACAGAGGGCAACAAGACCACGGCCTCAAGTTTAACGAATATTCAAGAGACTGACAAGGCTACTGACCCTGTTGAAAGCGACGATGGACCGCAGCGTAAACCGCGGAAGAAACACCGTGTCAATTATCGCAAGTCGGCTGTTGCCTTGCTGAAGAGCTGGCTTTTTAATCACATGGAGCATCCTTACCCAACGGACGAGGAGAAACTTCAACTGGCTGAACAAACAAACCTTACTGTGTACCAAATTGGTGACTGGTTCATCAATGCTCGCCGGCGCATTCTGAAACCCATGCTGGCTCAAATGAAGTCCGCGGAGAGGAACCCGAAGGTTTCCTTTGAGGGTGGTGACGCAATGGGCCAACAGATGCGATATCTGGTGAACAGGCCTGACCTGCAACAGCCGCAGGATTACACCCCAGCCATACCCCAAGGAATTCCTGTTATTGGGCAAAACATGGTGGGAGTGAACCAGGTTCCACAGTATCCCCCACAAACCTACATTCAGCAACCCGTTCCTGGGTATATCCACCCACAATTCATGTTCGTGCAAGGTAGGCAAGTCCATGTGGCAGCGTTCCCTCCCAACAACAACATGGTGAGCCAACCACAAATAGTGCAACAGATGCCTGTACCCCAGCCAACTGTCATTGGAATGCATGTGCCACCGAACAACATGCCGCAAAACCATCAACCTGTCCATATCCAACAGGGTCAGAGCCCGGGGATCCAGCCAATGCAGCCTGTCCCTGTGCCCATTCCCAACGACCAGTACACACCGGACTACACAGCAATGCCACCACAGCAACCTTACGTGCAGATACCCATGCAAGGGTATCCAACAAATCCATCGCAACTTAGCGCAAACTTCCAACAAGCAAATGTGGAATCAAATGATCGATTCCGTTCATAGTGGCCATCCACTTGGTCTTCCATCTTTGCTCACCTGTCTCACAGTGGACAGTCCCAAGATTATTGGAATAGTGATCTGACTTGGGCAGAAGCCCGAAAATAGCATAACATGATAATCTACATACATCCGTACTCAGTACTATGAACAATGTGTCCCGTTTCTGCTACCAGTTGGAGAATCTGTTAGTGGGAATGTACTACATGTATTCACGGAAATGTTGGTTATAGTTTACTTGTCTTTCTTGACATATGTCGCGGGGAAGATACCTTCCTGCCCGTTCAACGCTCCGCGCCACCAGTTTGGACTTGAGTCATCCAGGATCGTAATCTTGTCGCCCTTCTTGAACTGCAATTCGCCCTCTTCCAAAGGATCAAAGTCATACTCTGCAGTGGCCGTACGCTGATTTGCGGCGGGGGCAGCAGCAGCTGCAGCCTCTGTCTGATTCGGCAAAGGTTCCAAGAGGAACAATTCAGAGTCCTTCGCAATGCTAACCGATTGGTGGTGAGCGACAATCTGGTTGATAGACCGATGCTTCTTCGTCCAGACATAGTACTGACCCTGTTCGCGATCCCTAATGATCTTAAAGTGCTGCACCGCATTCGCAGACCGTACACTAATGCTAAAGTCGCCTAGGAATGCCTCACTGTCCCGAACCAAGAATGAACCGGGCTTTCCTTTCCGCTGAAGCAGTGACTCACTTGCTACCCGTGAAATCTTACCATGGTACCAAGGGCAAGGGCGCAACTTCAAAAAATTGAAAGGAACAAGCCCCTCTTTGCCATTCAATTCAGCCTGCCACCAGTTTGGGTCATTCATGTCTGTGACTTTAAGGATTGCGCCTGCCTTGAAGGGCAGTTCGTCAATGGCATTGGCCTGGAAGTCGTGCAATGCTTCGGCCTCCATTCTGTACTGTGTTAGGTCTCCCTGGCTTGTGCCCTGTCAATACCGCTTTCTAATATCCACGCGGTTCTCTCTAGTGGAATAAGAGAACAAAAAAAGACCCGAACTATTGCTGACGCTAAAATAGAATACCACGTCGTGTATATACGCTGTGCTATCGGGCCTAGTGATGTATACTTTTACAAGCTTCAGTCATACTATAACATGAAGATTTTATGTTTTCGCGGCTTTGATCGAATAATATACCTAACTCGGCAGCGACTGCGCGAGCATCTTTTGGTCTCAATTAAAACACTCCTATCTCTTTCACAATGAGAACTCTGTGCCCTCGACACCTACACGTGACGTTGATCAGTCGCCCACTTGATCGAGTGTCGAGCACTTCACAGAGTTTCCAAGCAAAACCCCACTGTTGCACCCACACCACCAGCGACATGTATCGGTCGTTCGTGAAAATCAAGAAAAAGCAACGAGCAGCCTCTGCCATATATGACGCCGTTGGTGGACTGCAGTCTGGGTTGTGTTTTGACCTTTGCTGCACGGCAGATTTGGACACGCCTCGCCGGGAAAAAATTTCCAAGCGCAGGAGACAATGGCGAGGGGGTACCATGCTTGAGGCTCTGCCCTTGAGAGCGCATAAAGTGAACGGTGGTGTCCAGTTCATTGAGTATGGCCAGTCGTTGTTTTTCCCTGTGCCGGCGTAAGCCAACCCACAAAAATAACAAAAGGCACCCAGACTATTGGCCAGCACACCATAGCTGGACCTTCCCGGGGTTTCTCAACGGCCCACTCAGTAGGGCTGGGGGAACTGGATCCTTGCACCGGGGGATTTTTGCATTTCAGAGGACCGCTGTTGTGCTACGGGTGATCGACCGGGCCCAAACATGACAATATCTCGGGGCCGTACTTGTTTCCCAAACAGCCAATGGCTGCTGCAATTGATATCATTGTCAACTTTAGGTCTACAATAATGTCATCCATCCGCCCGCGTACATAAATAGTGCAGGAACAACCTATTTTTTATACTCCAAGACAGTTCATACTGATTTCTTCTTCTCTTGCCCTTGGCGGGAAAATTGGGCAAAAGCTCACCCGTTTTGGGCAAGTGTAAATATCAATCAATATTTGACGTGTTGTGTTCGTTGGTCAGCTGGCTGCTGGTACAATTGATCATTGATCGGTCAGCAAAGGGGAGTAAGTGGGGTTGTGATTGTCTCCAGAATCCACACAGCGAACGCAAACAATAAAGAAAATATTCATCACGGAAAAGTAGATTTGGTCTGCCTTATGTGACACAGCCTCTCCACCATTCGCTTGATTCTACCCTTCTCTTTCCTTTGAAAGAGCCGAACAACGCCCGATTGGGCTGCACACACAGCAGCGACGTGGGAAAGAGAGGAATTGAGCTATTCAGCAATTTGGCCAACTCGCGGCAAGATTAAGACCGCCCCAATCTCGACCGGCAGTTCGTTCACCGCCTTCATTGGTGCAGAATGTTAGCCATCTGTCCGCGCAAGCGCCCTGCGTTGTCGCTCGTGCGCCGCCCCAAGTCTGCTGTCCGGGCTGTTTGGCCGGCTCACAGTCGTCCTTTCTAGCCCGACATCTCTAGTGTTCAATTTAGTGATATATGCCTACAGATGTGTCGCTCCGGCCCTATTCATTTTTGGTCCCAAACTACGCAGCCTTGCTGAAGGGTTCAGAAGAGTGACCGTTTGGACCGTCACCCGCTGACTGCACATAAGCGGGTTGCGCGAGTTTTTACGTTGTTGCGTGTGAGTCGCTTTACGTGTGGTCGTGACGCGTGCGTACTATTTAAGCATTCTCAATCCTTGAATTCCTTCACTTCAGGTCATAAACAGGACTTAGTGGAAACAGTCCACCAACAACGACAATGAGATAAAGAACTATTTGAATTACTGGGCGGGACGTTGCGTCTCAAAATTGAACAGAATAAATGAGAGGATGCCCAGAAAATGGACAATAGTGCTCTCGCGAATGCTCTTTGGTGTGAGCGGCAAGACATATACACGGGAAGAGGTATCCACGCACTGTACAGCCGATTCCTGTTGGTTAGTTGTCGACGACGAAGTATTTGATGTCACGAGCTTCGTCGGCGAGCATCCTGCAGGCTCAAATGCCATTCTGAGGCATGCGGGAACCGATGCAACAGAGGACTATGGGTTCCACTCGTCGGGTGCTCGAAAGCATTGGGACAAGTTCTTAATAGGTCACCTTGAGGATTATTAAGAAAAGCACACTTTGATCAATTCCGAAAATCACCGCGCATACAGGTCTGTTGTATTGGACAGCTCTCATAGGCCAAGGTCGCCTATACTGCAGTCCAGTCGCAGATCCTTATTCGAACACTAGCGTAACCACCAATGCGATACGCAGGCGTATCCAGAGCATAGGTTCACAAATTCCCCATTCCAACATATTCGTTCATTGGCATAGTACATACATAGGCATACGAAAAGTGCAGGTTGAGATGCCTTCAACGAGAAGAAGACTACACGCGCGCAGGGGAGAATCGTGGAGGCCAAGTAGAAACATTTTGCACTTTGATATCAATAATTGTGACCTTGAAAGAGACTTGCTGCAAGGGAGGAGCGAAAGATGTCAGATGGAAACATTGTCAATGACATCGAGACTGAGAGAACCAGTCACTCCACATGCCCATCGCTTCCTGACACAGACCAGCTGCTCACGATCGATTGCTTTGGATACTGTTCTTTCGTCATCAATGTCTGCATTCCTACTAGAGTACAGGACAAGACATACCATAGCGTTCACAGGCAATCAGCGTACAACGTGGGCTCGAAGGTGCTATATAGGGGATCTCCGATTGCAGGGTGTGTGCTTCAAACATTAGGTACCAGGACTCGAAGGAAGATATATAATCCCTTCTAGATACCGGAATGTAACGTGGACTGACGTGGTGTATAGTCAGAACATCGTTAGTTTGCTAGCTGTATCACCCAACGTTTGAACTGAGTCCTCATTTTCTTCGTAGCCCCACTGTTTGGCTCTCTTGCCGTAGACCAAACCATGGTGATTAACATAAGTCATGGTTGACAGATTGACATAGGTTGTCGGAATTTTAAACTTTTGCAGGTTCCAAAAAGAATTTCCGGACCAAGGGTCCAGAATCATATGCTTACTTATAAACGATTAGGCGTCAGCCTCAGCCTTGCTCTTGTAAGCCTCAAGCTTGGCATCGAGCTCCTCCTGTGTAGGAGTGGGCTCCTTAGTCTTCTTAGCTTTCGGCTTCGCCTTGGCCTGAGACTTCTTCTTGGCCTTGGCTTTGGACTTGGCCTGTGCCTTTGTGGCAGGGGCATCAGTCTGCAGACGGGACTTGAGGTTGCTGGAAGAGCTCTCGATGACCACCTGGATCTTGAGCGGCTTTCCGTCAAGCTTCACTCCGTCGTACTTCTTGCGCGCGGCAGAGGCGCCCTTCTTAGAACCAATGACCACAACAGCGCTGCCACGTGTCTTTCCCTTGGCATCGTAGTTCAGAGCAGCTTTGCGGACCTTACCAAACTCACCAAATAGATCACGGAGATCCTTTTCAGAGACAGAGGCAGCGAGACCCTCAACCAAACATTTGGAATCACCGTCAGCGGCAGGGGCTGCAGCAGGAGCAGCCTTGGCCTTAGGCTTTGCCTTAGATTTTTTGGCCTTAGGTTTTGCTTTTTCCTTGATCTCAGCCTTGCGCTGTTCCTTGCGCTCCTTCACGAGCTCATCAAGGGGCTTATCAGCAGTTGCAGATGCCATGGTTCTCAAAACAGAAATCGAATTTTATAAAAATATCAGTAGGTCTCACCACCCTGGAGTTAGCAAAACTAAGTTACAGGCTAAAGTAATCAAATACCTCGATTCAAGTCCAGCTTTAACGGATGCTACACGTCAACATCAGCCAAAACCATTGTGTGCACCGAAAGGCCAGGTTGACTGCGTTCGTGAACGCACACGACAAGACAAACTACTTTCAGACTGCCACCACCTGGCGGCGTCACGGATGTGACCGCTGGAAAGGAACAACAGCCTGGCGCGCAGTGCGGGGGGCCGCCACATTGTGACTAGCCTATATGCTTTAGGTACTGAAAAGGAAATATACAAAGAAAAAAAGGAGCCCTCTACAAATGGAAAGGGAGGCCCCAGCGGGGGAGGGGCGGGAGAGGGGTGGCCGCGTCGCGCTGTGGCAGCCAAATTATTGATTTCCTTGGCGACAACCTTCTGAATGCTCGTGCTGGGGAGAAAAGGGGGAGGGGAAGGTGACTGTGCAGATCGGGGGTCTGGATGGTCCACAAACCCGTAGCAGGGGAAAGGAGCGAAAGGTGGAATCCCACTCTACGAGGAACCCAGTTAAGAGCGTCTGTGGATCTCTAGAAAATGGACGAACGCGTACTTGAGCGATGCAGAATGTTTCATACTGGTTTGATGTAATTAGGTATCCGATCGACATCGAATTTCATGACAGGCAACGTTGACAAGACAAGAACCTAGCCAGTAGTCTGACACTGCATAGTCATGTTCCGCAAGAAGGCGCCACGGTCAAGCATTATAGGCACATCAGATTCTGCCCTGAGCTCCAGTATGCGGAGCTTGCAGGGCGAGGAGCTAGCCAGCCTGGCGACCTGGCGTTTCGATCAGCCAATTGAATCAGATGAGGCCACCCTCTTTCCTCCACTTGAGCTGCACTTGAATGGAAACATCCTGATCTACGAGGGTGGTGAATGGCACACAGAACAGTCTCGGGCCGCAACAGGAGCAAGTGCTGGCGAGAAGAAGAAATTGGAGGGTGAAATCCGCATGTTGAAGTACGAGAACGAACTGTTGGGGGACATGGTTGCCGTCACCCGGTTGGACTTGGAGGCATCTGAACAGGAAAAGGAACAGATGAGCCAGGAATACTTTGGAGAACAGACTCAACCTAAGCGGACCAACAAGAAACACCCCAATGAACGGCCAATTGGCCGGCGGTGAGCAGTCTTAAAGTTTAAATTGAAAGATTTCTTGTATGCATTTGCGAGCATTGGTCCTGTGGGGAACAAACATGCTCCTGATTCTATGTGCCTATGTGTCTCTATAGGTGTTCTGTTACGATCTTTTATTATATGGATAAAAGGAATCATCCTACATGCTTTTTGCAATTGATGCCTTCTTCTGCAGTTCCTGGTAGTCATAGTCATCCATGGGAGGAGTGTCCCGGGGGGGACCCGGCAAGGTGGGCTCCGGATCCCATGCGTTCAGCATGTCGTACGAAATAACGGCGTTGAACAACTCCGGAGAAATTTTCCGCAGTTCTGCCATGGCCCTTATCTTCTCAACTTGAACCCGGTATCGCATCTGCCTTTCAATTTCGGTCTCCTTGTTGCGCAGGCGGTTCCATTTCTTGATCGCTGTAGCGCGGCGTGTTAATTCTTCCTCCGAAAACTTTCGCTCCTTCGGCGCACCCATGATCTTATGTACTTTTTCGTAACGCATTTGGTAGAGTTTTGCTTCATCAGCCACCCGTTGTTCCTCTAGCGCCTTCTGTTGTAACCGATCTAAACCGACACCCTGTTGTTGTTTTCCACCTTTCCTTACAGCTTTCTTTGTAAGAGATTTTGCGTACATTTCTTCAGCTGATGGTGACGCATACGACCGCGTTTGTGATATAGCTACAATCTGAACAGTGTGCCTACTAAGAAGAGCCTTGTTTACTATGTGGGCAGGTACAGTGACCTGCTTTACCAGAGCCCCAATCATTGTGAACAGGTTAGGGTTAGATGTCCGTTGTGTGCTGTGGTTCGGTCCTGAGTTAGATTCCATTCAATATAAAAAACTTCAATACCTTAAAAAAGCACATTAATCTTATTCACTTTAAGCTTTATTCATGACGAGCAGCGTAATAATTCGTTGTTGGTCCACAAGTCCCCACTGCGCACCTCCGGGAGAACGAGGCACCCCCACGGAGTCGGTCACGAGGGAGGGCAGGGGAGAAAGGGACCTGTCGTTCGCGGAACCCTCCCCCGGCCCCCCGGGGGGGGGGGGGGCCCTTTAAGGCGAGGGTGCAAGGGTCCTGCCAGAACGTGTGCCTTGGCCAAA
>PDIP01000035.1:198338-217835 GCA_002811645.1 Corallochytrium limacisporum
GAGGAAGGAGGGGGAGAGAGGGAGGAGAGGGAAACGGTGGTTAAAAGAGGCTAGCGGGGGAAGGGAACCCCGGGCACGCCCCCCCCCCCCCGGGGGGGGGGGGGCCCTCCAAGGCGAGTGTGCAAGGGTCCGGCCAGAACGTGTGCCTTGGCCAAACTCTGCGGTGTCATGGCTGAGTTGAATACGTGGCACATTGTATCGTAAATATAGGCAGAGTCTATGTGTTTCGCCACTGTGTATTACATGGGGGTTCAGGATTCAGGGGTTATGGAACAAACGATGGATGATGGATGTGTTGTCTTGAGGGATATGATAGAAACATGATGAAGGACAAATTTTAACCCAAATCCATCCACCTCATTTATCAGGCTTCTCCAGCACCATTTCGTCCAGACCGCGACCTGCGGGCACCATGGGGTACACATGCTCACTCTTCTCAACAATAGCGTCCATGACGACTGGGCCATCATGGCTGAGGAACTCCTCAACGGCTTTTTCAACGTCAGTGTCCTTGTCTAGGCGAATACCCTTGCAGTTCATTGCCTCAGCGAGCTCCTTGAAGTCTGGGTTCACCATCGGAGTGTGCGAGTACCGCTCTTCGTAGAACAGGTCCTGCCACTGCTTCACCATTCCCTGGAAAGAATTGTTCAGAACCAGAATCTTTGCACCAATGTTGTACTGGGCAGCCGTAGCCATTTCCATGGCGGTCATGGAGAAGGAAGCATCTCCGTCAATATCCACGACAATGTGGTCAGGTTTTCCGACTTTTGCGCCTACCGCCGACGGCACGCCGAATCCCATAGTTCCCAGACCACCGGAGCTAATCCATGTGCGGGGATGACGCCAGCGGTAGTATTGAGCAGCCCACATCTGGTGCTGTCCAACACCAGTGGTGATGATGGTCTTGTCAACCATGTGTGCAGTCTGACGTGCCAGCTCTTCGATGACACGCTGAGGCTGCACAGCACCCTTCTCCATGGCCGGCCCGTAGCTGAAGGGATGGCGAGTCTTCCACTCATTGATCTTATCCATCCACTGTTTGCGCTCCTGGTGCTTAAGCAAAGGACGCAGATGCTTAAGGTTGTCGTAGACGTCTCCCAGGACGTACTCGGTCGCAGTCACGACCTTGTTTACATTCTTGGGCATAATGTCAAAGTGGATGATACCGCCGCGACCTTCACGTTCAGCAGCAAGGGCAGCCGGTGCAAACTTCTGAATATTTCCCGTGACCCGATCGTCGAAACGTGCTCCCAGAGCAATAATCACATCGGCAGCCTGCATGGAATAATTGGCGTAGGCGCTTCCGTGCATACCCAACATATGAAGAGACAGGGGGTGCAGTTCGTCAAACGCACCTAAACCCTGCAGAGTGGTGGTGACGGGGATGTTCGCGGCGACGGCCAGTTCCCGCAGCAAATCCGTGGCTCCGCCGGAGATGATACCCTGCCCGGCGTAGATAACAGGCTGCTTGGCACTGTTGATCAAGTCCGCGATGCGCTGCCAGTCTTCCCGATCCAAGTTGTCTCCCATGCGGTTGGCTGTGCGCTTGGGCAAGAAATGGTTTGGAAGATGCGGCTGGATCTCCGGCAGTTCGTCCAGGGTGGAAGCCGTTACATCCTTTGGCAGATCAACAAGAACCGGTCCAGGGCGCCCCGACTGAGCAATATAAAAGGCTTCATTGATTCTCCGCGGCAGTTCCGAAATGTCCCGAACAATGCAGTTCCATTTGGTGCATGGACGAGTGATACCAACTACGTCGGCTTCCTGGAAAGCATCACTGCCCATAGCAGCCGTGGGTACCTGGCCAGTGAATACCACAATGGGAGTGCCATCCATGAGAGCGTCCTGAAGGGGTGTCACAGTATTAGTGGCACCAGGACCACTGGTCACAACGAGGACACCGGGCTTGCCGGTGGCCCGTGCGTAACCTTGAGCCATATGACCACCACCCTGCTCATGCCGGGGGAGGACAAAATTGAAGTGTTCGGACTCGTGAATAGCGTCGTAGACCGGAAGAATGGCACCACCGGGATAACCAAAGATCTGGTCCACATCATGGTGCATCATCATTTCGTTGAAGATCTCACCGCCGGTCATACCGACCATTTTTGACCCATCGATGGTCGGAGGAACCCAGATCTTGTTTTTGTACCGACTCTGAGGACGGTCATCAACCTCTTGCTCCTGCACAACGGCCTGTCCAAGGGGGGCGCGACGAGGGCCCGACATGGACGACTGATTCCGCTTCTGTAGGTGGTGCATCAGCGCAACAGCACCAGGGCCCGCAGTTCCACGGCTGCGGAATGCCTGCGACATGGTGGCCCGAAGGGCTCTTGTAAGGCTTGACATGATTGTGTATTTGTCAAATGAGAACTAATGTAGAATGAACCCTCTGGAAAAGGTAACTGAGTATGTGGAACATGATGACACGCAGGGTCCATGAAGTACCATCCAGTCGTCCTTGTCCCAGTTGCCATCTGAGCATGAGGAGCTCAAGAAGCAACAAACAAACATTTGAATCAGGAAAGACTATAAAAATATCTGTGCTTTCCACGCGAAACAAAAATCAACGCAGCAAGGCTTCAACACCCTTGTTTCCGTGCCTGCAATGCGCATTTTTCATTTTGGTTGCAAAGCAAGGATACAGGGTCCCCGGGGGTTCCCTTCCCCCTCTCCCGCCCATACATTTACGTAGAGCCACTCGGTGTGCAACCAAACCCCTCTTCCCTCCTTCCACCCTCCCAGTGCGTGCTCCGCCAACTCCCGCTGCTGCCAGCATCAGTACTCGAGCAACAACAGCAGCCACCGATGAAAAGGTAGGAGATTGAAAAAAAAATGGACGAGGGGGGTTTGGGGTTGGGTTGGGTTGGGCTTGAAGAAGTGCGTCCCAAATATTACGAAAAAAGAAAAAGAAACAGAAAGCCCTCTGCACCCCCCCCCTTCCCATCTCTCTCTCCCCGGTGTGTCACGTCCGACCGTTGCTTGAGCTTGGTCGATCGGTCTGACCGCCCTCTCTACCTCGGCGGTTGCGATTATTTCTTTTTTTGGGCCATTTCCATTGTGTATTTATGTGGTGAAAGTTGCGGCACATGCTTGCGTTCTTGAATTTGAGAGGGGGGGGGGCTCTGCTCGCGAAACTTGGACCTGGACAGCGGAGCCAGCAAGATATGAGAGAACAAAAAAGAACGAAAATCGACAAGGGGCGCGGGGGAGGGCCCAGAACTCCACAGAGGTGCTGCTGTCACTGAGAAACCAAAGGAACAAAATATATGGCAGGACGCCGCTTGAGGAGCGGAGAGGGAGGGCCGGCAGACAACTCTGGTTCCAACGAAACAAAAAAAATGTCGATTTCTGTTCTGTTCCGGGGCATAACTCGAAGAAGGAAGGCAGGGGAGGGGGACCCGGACCGGAACCAGCGGTGCATCAGCAACACGTCTTTGGCATTTCATTATTTATGACTGGTGTCGTGGACCGACATGCGTCAGAATTGTATGTAAAACATTTAGAACTATTCCAGCATCTGTAAATATTTCGAATGGATTTAATGGTCCTACGTATTTCTCTGTGCCGGGGACGGCAGGTCAGCAACTCGGCGAGCTGCTGACACGGCTCTGTTCACATGTGCTGCCCAAAGATTAGGAATGAAAAATCGAGAATGCCGCGATAAAAAAGTTTTCATTGTGCCATTCCAAGGGTCCGAGGATGAAACGGTTCGCCCCGACACGCGGAGAGGAAGGAGGGGGAGAGAGGGAGGAGAGGGAAACGGTGGTTAAAAGAGGCTGGCGGGGGAAGGGAACCCCGGGCACGCCCCCCCCCCCCGGGGGGGGTGAGGAACGGGGAAAGGAAAGGGGCTATATATCAGAATCTTCAGCAGAGAGATGTCAATCGCCCGCACTAAAAAGAAATATAGCCCGAAGTCCAGTTCTCTCTAATTTTCTCTTTTAGCTCTTGTGTGTGTTTTTTTTTGTAAGGTTTGTGAGTGGCAGGCAGAGGAGAGAAAAACTTTAGGGGGGGGGACAGGTGTGGTGGCCTTTCGCCTCCTTATCCCGGCTTTCCACGCGCTTCGCCAGTAAAAAAGTCGTCAGCAAAACACACACACAGCGGGGCAAAAATAAATACAAACAAAACGACCACGCCACACGACCAAATGCAAAGGAGTCCGGGGCGCGCGGAGAATGGACGGGAGGTGGTGGATCAAACGCTGAAGACGAGAACAGGGAGAGAGGTGTCGGAACAGAGCAAGTAGAAATCTTGGGCGGGATGGCCAGCCAGGCTGGTCCGGTTTGTTTCATTTTTCCCCTCTTTTCTTTCCGTATTAAATGAATGAGATACCTAGGAAGGAGGAGTGGGGTAGATAGTATACCAACAAAGGAAAATTTTGAAAATGAGGCTGGAAACCCCCGGGCCGAGTTGGGGGGGGGGAGAACACCACCCCCACCCCCGGGAACGGGGACGGCCCTATTCTTCGATCCGGCGGTTGCTGTGCTCTGCCCGCAGTTCTCGGGAGAGCCCTTCTCGCCCTCCCCTCCTCCCCCCCCCCCGGCGGGGGGCCTTTGGGCTGGAAAAAAGTTCTTGGATACAGTCCCAATTGCCGTGATGCAATTGCTATGCAATTCTTAGCCGTGTTGCGCGGCAAGAGTATCGTCACATCGCCGCAGGACCACACAGTTGATGGATTATCTCCTTAGCTGTTTAGAGGACGAGCCCGAAAAAAAAAAGAAAACCAAATTTTTCTGGTGGCGGCGATAACCCAGTCTATTTTCTACTGCCCTTGACGCGGAAAGAAGTGTGACGATCCGAAAGGTTAGGAAAAGGCAAAACTGAACCCCCTGGTCTTCCGCATGCGTGTGTGCCCGCCATAGAGCAAGTGCGGTAGTTTTTTTTAGTTTTTGTATTTTGTTTCTTTATCAATTTTATTCACGACCCTGACTTGAGAAACGGCGATTCTGTCTCTACGGCTCCAGCAACACCAAGTCTTGGTGTTGGCGATTAAACACAGGCAGTTGGTTATAGCGACCGCGACTATCTAGGGTCTCCTTGCGATCGCGAATCTTCCTTCTTCTTTCTTTTTCTTTAGTGGGCAGCAGGGGTTCACTCTTTCATTTTTCCTTTAATGTAAGCCTTCTTTATTTCCAAGATTGCCCGGGGGACCGTAGTTTTGGTATCGCAGCGGCCCAGCGTGAACCGGGGCTTTTGACTTCAGGCCTCCCCCCCCCCCACTCTCCCGGGCCGGGGGTGGTGGTCCATTTTTCCCGAATGGAGAAGTCTGGGATGGGTAATCGACTGGTCTGCGGTGCATTGAATGACCAATTCTGAGTGCTAAATTAATGACCATTTGGAAGAGAATTATTGCATATTCAAACCAGTTACCCCTGGCGATTAAATCGGATCTCCGAGGCCATACACAACCCAAGCGCCTCGAAAAAAAAGGAAAACCCGGCCACCACCAAGAGCGGGTCCGATGATCCTCGATCTGCGTCTGTGTGTTAGCGGTGCTGCGTAGTTTGAGTACTACAAGCAAAGGCCACAGAGACAGAAGGGAGAGACAGAAGGGAGAGACAGAAGAGAGAGACAGAGAGAGAGAGAGAGAGAGAGAAAAGGAAGAAAGGAGCGATCGGACACGCGGGCACACAGAAGCCAAGCCGCGACGTCAAAAAATCCGGCGGGGAAAGACTTCCTGGGCGAAGGAGAGGAGGGACCCCCCCCCTTTCCCCATCCCGCCCAACGTAGTTGTGGTGAAACCAGGAGATGGGGGACATTAACGTTTAGAATAGTAAGTACATCCATTACAGCATTTTGAGTCTTCCCTTCCCCCTTCCTCCCCGAAGGAGAGGAAGATGTCGGTGGTGTGTACAAGGAGAACTGGGAGAGAGATGCGGGAGCAGGCAGAATGTTTTTTTGACGCGTTGGAGTGGAATCGCTTTCGCTAAGGCCCCCCTTTGTACACGGCCTGCTTGAACAAAAAACACGTGGTGCACACAACCAGTGGTACTGCATTCTTAGTTGAAGGTGGTGTATACCAGTAACCTAACTGTACCACTCGTGTGGTGCATCTAGCGTGGACAAACTATCCTGACGCGCCAAGGAACGATGAAATAAAACCAGCGTTCGATAGCCATGGAATCCTTCCAGTATGTTTAGTGCTGGCCACCAGAATTTGCCTGACTAGGCGTTGGCATACCAGGGAGGAGCCTAAGTCCTCTCCATGGTAAACTCCGTGGATCACTACCGCTCATTATCTGAAGCATACGTAACAATCCCGAATAGTGTGGACAATTCAAATTCAAATGCAGCCTACACATGCTGATTCCAGGTGTGTGCTCTCTGTCCCCCAAAGGGGCACAACGCTCGGTCCACTGCGGGATTTGTTATTCTCCTATGGGGTGCTTCCCAGATGCGACGGATAGAAAGCCGAGGGTAGAGGTTACACACCTGCCATGCTCCTCGGCACTTTCTCTTGCAGCTCACAAAGAACTTCCTCTTTTGATGCGCGTGTTCATGTGTGTATGTGATCCACAGATGACGCGGTCGCGTGAATACTAGATGCTGAGTGGATAATTTGACACCGATAGATTGGCACCGCCTTACGCGCCCCTCCCTCTCCACTTTCTTTTTCGCTGGGTGTCATTCTTTCGAACGCATTGTCATAGTAAACACACTGGTGAGCAAACTGCTTACTCGGGTAAGAGAGCCTCAGGGTCATACGGGGCTGCTTGATGAGGAGCCCCGGACTGCGAAAGCCACATGGGAGGCCGAGAACTGAAAGCACCATACCAGCAGCGCGCACCGGAGAACGGCTGAAGGTGGGCTGCCGGGTAAAGTTAGAAACCATCCGAAAGGCGCCGTGAGTTGCCTATTCTGCTCCTCTCATAATGGCTTACCCTTTCCAACTGTTCATGGAATGCACCAGCTATTGGTAGCGTACGCGGGCCTGGCACATGTCTCTGTGGATGCTGATATGAAATGGATATCCTTTAATGTGATGTAATGATATTCTACCTGTAGGAATTCAGCAGTTGGCGGACATCAGCACGGATCTGGTCAGCATCCAGCGTTCGGAAGTACAGAATGTCACCTTCCTCCTCGATCTGTGCCTGCAGAGTCTTGATACGATCTTCCAGGTCGGCTTTGATTTCGCGCTTCAGGGAGTTCAAGGCAGCCCTCTGCGCGCGTTCACTAACTTCCATGTCCTTCTGTTCGTGCTCCAGCGCACGCGTGGCCATGTCCAGCTGGTCGCGATAGTAGGATGCCAGGCTCTGGGCCACATCTCGACGGTAGCGATCCGCCACGGCAGCTTCATCGAGGGCGTACTGCCGCATCTCACGAACGCGTTCGCGCTGCATTTTCAGGATATCCTCATAGAGTTGTCTGAAGAGCAACTCTTCACGACTTCGTCGTTCCATCATGCGACGGCGATGGCCAATAAGGAGATCGTCCCGGTGCTGCTTGAGTTTGATCTCCTGCCGCTTGCGCTCATAGGCGGCACGGCGGACCATCAGGTTGCTCCGTTCGCTTTCCCGCAAGTTCTTTACCCTCTGCTCTGTAGCAAGATCCTTTTCTGCCATCTTGAGGCGCTTCTCCTCTTGCTCCAGGGTCTGCTTGATGATGAGATCCTGTTGGCGGCCAGTCCGGATCTTGTCGCCAGTAGTGGAGGTGAGTTTGGCCTGCTTCTCCCGGAGAAGATCAAGCATTGCTTCTGGCACAGGCAAACCGGGAAACTCGCGCTCCAACAGTGTCTTTGGTTCCATTTCTCGCCGGAATTTCTTCGGTAGATTGGTGACGTCCTTGGGTGACTTGCGGCCGAGCAGTCTGATGGCCCTCTCTGTGTGGTTGCCGCTCGTCCCTGGTGGTTTGCGTGTGCGGTATTCGTGCATCGGCCTCGGTGCGGGGACCATATGAGCCCGGTTGCGAGCCCGTGCGTTGCGCCACGTGCCAGGCCTTCGCTTGATCGGTTCGACCTTTGGCTGTTTGGGGGGCGGGCCCTGCACACGGAGACTGCGGTGAAAAGCATCCATCAACATCTGGGTCACCTCCTCTTCGATGGATCGGTAGGTGTCTTCATCGTCCCTCGGCCGTGAGGTACCCCTTGTCTCTGGCTCAGGGCTCCGCGTGGGTGCCAATCGTTGAACGGTTTCAATGTACTCACGTCCCTTTTGTGTGTCCCCAAAGGGAATTCGACCGGAGGATTGCGACCTGTCCCCAGCAGCTGTGAAGGAATATTTGTCTGTTCCCTTCCGCGCTCCGGAAGAAGAGCCAAGTAGGAATTCATCATCGGCATAGTTGCGGGGGGCATCTGATTCAGCGCTGCCTACGATCTTTTCCTTCGGTACAAAGATTTCCCTTTCGCTTGAAGGGGCACTGTCCTCACTCGAATCCTCCGTAGTCTTCGGTGGCCTACCAAAGGCGCTATCAAAAATGAAGGCTTCTTCCTGCTCTGTTTGCGATTGTGAATAGCCAAAGGGGTCGGGTTGCTTTCCCTTGTCCTTTGACCCTGCCAGTTTTTTTTGAACTTTGGTCCGTGATCCTGATTGTGCAGTTTTCTTACCCTTACGCGCAGCATCGAACTGCGATTCCAGGGCTTCCAGTTCCTGTTGCAAAGACTTTGCACGCTGCTGGAATGCAACGTATTCGGGGTCCTCGCTGGCTACGGTTTGCTCCAGAGGCTGGTACGCAATTTGACCACCTTCCTCAAAGATGCCACGTTCATCTTCTTCCTCATCTGTGGATTCACCGCTTGGTGAAGGGTGCTCCTCTGGTACAAATGGTGCCTGAGTCGTCCCAAAGGTGACTGCCCGGGTTCCCTCTGCACTGAACATCTGCACTTCATCACCCGGACTTGCTTCGTCCAGATCCACATATTTCGACTGGTCACTCGCGCTACCAAACTCCAGACGTCGCTCCGCCCCCCTTGCCGATGTCTCGACTCCTTGCGCGAGATCCTGCCGTGAGCCAGCTGGACTCATCAGAGCTTTTGGCGACGCGCCAAACGCGCTCTGGAACCTTGGAGACTTGCTTGCAAGGGGTCGGGAGCGCACCGCTCCTTCCTCGATCTGTCCGTCGTTGTCGTCCTCTTCAGAAGGACTGTCATTTGGTCCCAATGTAGGGCTTTCTTCCCTGCGACCTTTGGAATCCTCTCGACTTGGTGACATGCCTCTTCGCTGTAGTATCTTTGCCTCTTGGGGCGACAGCGGGGGATCTAGGCCTCCGCTCCGCTCCGCCGTCTCCAGCAATTCATCCGCCATTGCATCCGCTGCCGCACGTAAGTCCTCTTCGTTCATCCGCTCAATTGAAGCCACAGTGTGCATTTTTGGCTCAGTAGTGAATGTGCTGGAACTAGCTTGGCTGGTTTCAAAGGAAAATGGTTTGACGTCCGAGGTCTTCTGAGTCTTCAACGGGCTTCTCGATACCATTTCCACGCTGTCATCGCTCTCATGGCTGTCATCGTCTCCTTTTTTCTCGATCCGCTGGTATGGCAGTGTGAATGCAGACGACGGTGACTTAGATGATGTCGCTGACTTACCTTTGGGATCCCCGACGTATTCCGAGTGCAGAGCCTCTGACTGCATTCTCACCGGAGCGCCTTCCGGCGGCCCAATCATTTTCCAGAGCAAATGCACCAAGTCGACGAGATCACAAATCGCATTTTCGTTTCCCTCAGTCAGACTTTGCGGTTGGATGTGACCCAAAGGCATCTGAAGCAAATCCCGCTCAAGTACTCTCAGAAGCGCCCGTGCATTCATAAGCTGAAGCTCCGGCCGTGAGGTTGGATAAGAGACCCCGGGTAGCGGCTGACCAATTAATGCTTCCAAAATTTCAATAAACAGATCCACTGTGACCTCACTAGTCCTAAGAATCCGTCTTGATTCAAACCCGAACAAACTGCCACAGACTTCGTTTGCCTTCATCAGGGCGTCAACCTGACGAAGACTCCTTTGTTCTGTCATCTTTGAACGGTATTTGTTTGTCTCACCGACCACATGCCGTCTTCGGTACGTGACAATTGCAAAGCTGTCTTGAGCAGTGCCGCATCCCAGGAGAATATCTGCAACCAGGATCCTCACTGGGCCTATCTAGATAGCTGCCACTCTATGCCTATAAGCTCCACAAATCTCTCGCAGCATTCACGCCGGCGGGTCCGAACGGGAATGCCCACTTTTTGATTTGGCTTGACAGCTACTGTCCTCCGTCTCCAGCCCACCCTCTCCTTTTTCCCAATTTCCTGAAGCGCGCCAAAAGGGGACCCGACTCGCTTTGTAGTACTGAATGTAGGTCGTGTATTCTGCACAAAAAATGTTAGGGTTCAGAACCCACCTGCGTGAGGGCACGGGGCTCTGGGTGCCGAGGAGATTGAGACCCACTCTCCCCCGGCCCGGTGAGACACACACAGAGTGAGCGAGCCGGCCCCTGAAAAAAGGGGAGGATCGATCAATAATACTGAATTACAATAAGTCCGGATATTTTAAATGCTTTCTCCTTTTTTTTTTCACATCGTATCGAATGTTTGCTGAGCAATTTCAGCGCTCGGGTCTGTGGAGGGGCCCGAAACAACTCTCAACCCTGGCCCCTTCGAATTTCCCCTGACGTTGAATTGAGAACGCCACACCCCTGGGTCGACGTCGGCTTCCCGGAGCCAGTTCGAGAATCGGGTGGCTATATACCTATTGGTTACGTACCTAATACACTTTCTGGTGATCTCTAAGAGGTATCCGGAGAGGGTATGCGAGTTTGGAAGAACAAAGGGAGTGTCGGCCTGGATTGGGGATGAATTTCTGCGGGCCATTTACTGCGGTTTCACCGCCGACAGAAGCGTGCGAAGGACACTTCGTTTTGTACGGGGTGATGGGTTTGTGACCCGTTGAAATGCGCAGAGCACTCGCAAACACATGTCGTACAAGTCCCTAAGTATGTTTTCTTTAATTGTCACACCGTTGATTCTGAAGCTACTAAAGCATTATTAGGCCCAGAGAAGGTACACATTTCAAGAAAAGTGATTACTACGAAGCTCACAAAGGACTTAGTATTGGCGTGTGCTGCTTTAGAACTCATAGCAAATGGAATAGAAAATACAATCTGGGATCAATGAAATTCGGTGTATTTGTAGCTGCAGCCCTGGTGGCATTGGCATCACGGGCTGGGGCAAGTCGTGATGGAGAGTTCATTCTCGGAGTCCAAGACTATACCTTGCACCGGTACTGTTTGGGATGGAAGGCGGACTCTATCGACCTCCGCAAAGGCGAATGCACAGATGAACAGACGATGACTTTCGTAAGGCAACCAGACCCTAGTACTGAGCAAACTGGGCAATTTTTTAGAATTATGGCAACAGAACAGAAAACGTGCCTGGGATATGACGTTCGGCGTGATTTGGGTCTCAACCAAGACAGTATTGCAGTCATTGCCCTCCAGGAGTGTGACTATAACGATGACCGACAATTGTTCAGTGAGCAGTTGATCAGCGTCGATCCCGCTGACAAGCGTTCCGGCTATCTCATTCGTAACCCGCCTTTGGTAAACGCTCGCTGTGTGGACATTAATGGCAACAGTGAACCTGCGTTCCGCACAGCTTTGCCCTTGCTGCTCTTTGAGTGCACTCAAGATGCCAACCAGGTGTTTACTCACATTGAACCGAACTGCTTCTCCTCTTGCAGCAAAACTTATGATCCTATATGTGGCAGTGATGGCAAATCGTACTATAATACTTGTGAGTTCTTCAATGCGCGCTGCTTTGATGCTGTGACTGGCGAGGTTACGATTGCAAGCAGTGGCCTCTGTCCTCAAGACTGCAACGTTGGGTGCGATGAGAGTGTGAACATGACCTGTGCCATGAACAGTGAGACAGGTAAACTCGAGGAGTTCTTGAACCCTTGTTTACTAGACGCCCGTCGATGTGAGTTGGAAGGGCCGGATGGGGACGGCACTGTGTCAATGGAAGTGACAACTTGCCCACACGTTCCTCCAACGCGGATACAATCCTAAGTCAAGTCACACAGCATATTAAACCATCTTACAAAAATTTTAACAGCATGAACCCATGTCTTTGGTATGGTGAAATTTTGTATATTCATTTGTGCTGTACTGATGTCACAATTTGTTCAAAAGCACGGTTTCGGCACGGCCGTTTGCGTGGAAGGAGGGTGTGAATTAGCAGTTAACACTACTAAACAGAGGGGAATTTGCGTTTTCCTTCCTCATCAACGATGCAACCCACATCGCTTTCGAGAACTTCTTCCACCTCTTTTGTGTTCTCAATTCATTCAGCTCTTCTTTAACGGTCCCAGGCCGAAAATGCCACGGTTGCCGTCCCGGCTTGCTGAGGCCTGGTTGGCTGCCGCCGGCTGTGTCGCATTTACAGCAGGTACTTTGCCAGCAGCTGCCTGTCCAGCCCGCCAATTCGACGATTGACCCTGCTGACCCTTTTCGTCAGCCTTCCCTTGTCCCTGGCCTGAGCCCTGTTGACCCTGCTGCAGCATGCTGGCAGCACTCTGTGCCTGCATCTGTTCGGCCTTGAGGACAGTCCAGTCAAAGATATAGTCGTAGCTGAACTTTTCCCTGCGGAACAAATTGCGTAGCAAATGCCGCAGATACAAGTAGTCCGGCTTGTCATCGAAACGAAGACAACGGCAGTAGTTGAGGTATGTCACGAATTCAGGTGGGTGTCCTTTACAGAGCTCTTCAGTCTCTGTAGAAATCTTCTTCTCACTGATCTTCTCGTACTTCTGCTTCTTTGTCGCCGCTTTCAGACCTTGCCAAGGTAGGCTACCCCGCAAGAAATACATCAAAACATAACCTAAACTCTCCAGATCATCGCGGCGGCCCTGTTCGATACCCAAATGGGTGTTAATCGATGCATAGCGAGCGGTACCCGTTAGGTTCTTATTCTCACGGTAAGGAATGTGCTGGTGGGTTTTGGGCTCACGATAACGCTTCGCAAGGCCAAAGTCGATTATGTAGACCTGGTTCCCCTTTTTCCCAAGGCCCATAAGGAAGTTGTCCGGCTTGATGTCACGATGAATGAAATTCTTTGAGTGCACGTACTCGATCCGTGAAATCATTTGGTCTGCGAGCAACAAGACCGTCTTCAGCGTAAATTTCCTTCCGCAGAAACAGAAGAGGTCTTCCAAACTCGGACCCAGAAGATCTAAGACCATGACGTTGTAGTCAACTTCTACGCCGAACCAGCGGACATGAGGAATTCCTGCGCCACCGGCCAAAATTCTGTAAAGCTTTGCCTCATACTGCAGTTGAGGATGCTTGGTGCGAACGGGTTCGAGCTTGATGGCAACTTCTTCTCCGTTGCTCACATTTGTTCCCAGATAAATATCACCGAACGAACCGCTACCGATCTTGCGACCGAGCCGGTATCTGCTACCTACGCGCAGTTCCATGTTTATGAGAAATCGAGATTCGGGTCTGCAGCCAATACTCCCGTTAAGAAAGGCCCTTCATAGTTCCCTCTACTAGACGCGTTCTTTGAAAGAGCTACTTGTCAAGCAATAATTATTTGCGCGAAAATATTTAGCTACTACCCAAATTCTGATGGATCAAGCTACACACCGTAAACACTATGTAGGTATACATTGTTTTTTAATGATCACTTCAAATAGTATCATTCCTGACCGCGGCTGCACTCACAAAAAAAGGAAAACAACAACCCGCTGCTTATCTGGAACTAAAACTTGACATCTTTAGTTTCCAACTGAGAATTGCCAGGGCCGACAGAAAATCAAAATGATTGCCAACATTATCACCATTTCTTGTGCTGCCCGTGTGCACGAAATCTAAAAGAAGTGATAAGGAGCGCTCGCAATGAAGCGCACTGACATCTTCATGGCCCTCCTTGCACAGAGAATTTCAGCCCCCCCCCCTTCCCTCCCTTTCACTCACATGCGCTCTTCCTTCTTCCTCCAGTTCACAACCAACCAACCCCCAACTATCAACCGCACACCAAACCGCCGCTTCGTAAGGCTGCGGAAGGGGACCAAAAGCCTCTCTGGCTATCTCTATCTCTTTGTCTGTGCGCGTTTGGGCGCCACAAGGATTTGGTGTCATCGGCCAGCACCGGGCCGAGGTAGCACCACTCACACACACACACATACACGGCGATGTCCTTCCCGGTCGCAGTGCTCATCATTTTCTCATTCATTTTCTGCATCACCTCACAAGGTAGTTAGTTGGCTGTGTGCTGGCACGGCCGAGCGCATCAAAAAAAAGCCCGAGTCGGGGAAATGGGGGGGGGGCCTTCCGCAGGGATCTGTTGCGCTCCTATGTTCCCATTGTTCTTTGTGGCTTGGACCGCTTTTCGCCGGAACCCGGTGGGGCACTCATTACGCTGCATCCTAGGTTTGTGCTTGGGATCTCAACTGAAATTGAAAAATTTGGGCGAGAGAACAGCAGGTGCGGCCATCTGTGTTGCCGGTTGCCTTCCTGTTGCTTTTTGGGTTTGAGAGTGAACTGGCATGGCGGTACCGCGACTGCCAACACTTCTTCCCCCACTTTCGGTGGAAAATTGGGAAAGGCAAAACAGAGAAAACACACGAAAAGGGCTTCCAGTGAACGGAGGAACTACCAGTATCTGCGGTCTCAGGAGATATTTCAACCGTCGAGGGACTTACTCTGAACACAAAACGAACGGGAAAATGAGCCCGCAAATAGCAGCAGGGAACCAAAAGAAAGGCATATAGGACTCCCCCTCATTTTTTTTTTTCTTCTGTGTATATTCTTTCCGACGCCACCATGAGCACCATTACTGTCGGAACGCGGCAATGGAAAAAACGAAAACAGCCGCTTCGGACCATCCAGTCGGTTCCGCAAGCCTGTCCTTGGGGAGACTTCAGCCAGACGGCACCTGGTTTGCACATGCTTTTCGGGCATCTCAGCAGCCACACCAGTCCACAGGGCGTAGTATGGGACACTCAGCCAATCACAAAGCAAGGGCATGTTGAACCTAACAGATACGCGACCACAGTGCAAATTGAACGGCGACTGCATCGGTGTCCTATATTACTCCGCGGTAAGCACAGCACTGTCGTTGAACGAGTGATGGTTGTGTGTCCCATACAGATATCTCCAGAATACCAATTGAAGCTGTCACAAAGCGATCAGGAGGAGGCAGCGTTGTTCGGGTCCGGGCTTTAAAACTGGCACAAGCATTTGTTTTATCCCAGCTAGGATCACGGAGCCAAAGATCGTTACAGAGGACTGAAGGACTTAGGGAAGTCAGTTTTTTCGGAGGGCGCGCAGAAGTAACCGAGGGGGCCTTGGAGAGGTGGGATGCGTAGGGACCGTATCGCCTTTCGAGGCTAATAATTGGCTATGAGAGACAGAGAACGGAGACACTCCCCCTGACGGGTGATCTTGTTAACGCAGACTCTTATCGGCTCCCTAAGGCCATTGAGTCAGAAGCGCGGACTCGAATGTGGTCCACAACATAGTTGAACTTCATAAAGCAGGATGCCTTCTGTCGTGGTCGCACAACTTGTCGAAGAGGGCAACCGGCATCCCGAGAAGGTGCCGAATCTTTTCCCACAGCTGCAAAAGGCTGTTCTCCACGGGCATTTAAGTCAATTCAGTTTTCAAGATCCTCAGACAGAATTAAATGAGCAAAGCCTACGGGGAAGAGTGTGGAAAATATTCCTTCGCGTATGGGACGTCAACGCGGAGGAATACTTGCATTTTGTGCAGCTAGGATCCTCGCCTGTGTGGTCAAATATCAACAATGATGCAAAGAGGACGTTTAAAAACAACGAACAGTTTATGCAGCAGGTCGGAATAGAACGCCTCGAGCGGTTTCTTAATGCGTTTGCCCATTTTGCGGCTACTCCGGCATGGAACCACACTCACATTAGCTACTCACAGGGAATGAACACTCTGGCGGGTGTTCTTCTCAGCGTTATGCCAGAACTTGACGCGTTCTACGCCATGGTGAACTTGGTACTGAAAGACACGCCGCGTTATCATATGAAAGCGGGTGACCCCGCACTGCCTGGAGCACACGACGGTGTGAAATTGGTGTCCGAGATTGTCCTCCGGGAAGACAAGGAGTTGGCAGACTATCTTAGTTTCAAGGGAGCTGACGCCAGCGTGTGGGCGTTTCCAGTCTTGCTGAGCTTCTTTGCTTCTGTTGAGCCGTTGACAGAGGTCATTCACTTGTGGGATTTCTTGATCGCCTACGGCATGCATTTTGTTCCCGTCTGCGTGGTGGCCCATGTCATTGATCACAGATCATTGCTTCTGAAGGAGGACAAACCGTACAAACTTCTACGCACCATGCCACGCCTAAACGCAACACGGGTCATTCGAGGTGCTGTAGATATCGCCGGACGACTACCTCCTGAGCTCTACTCTCGACTGCATTCCCATCCCCGGCTCGATAGTTGAAAGACTGAATATATGACTAGACTATATTATACAAAAGGGTATGTTGAATATCTTCCTTAGTCCTCCTCCCCCTTGTACTCAGGAATGTCCTGGGTAGCCAGTTTAACGGGCACCAACGAAATTGTACCCCACACACCCTTCGTAACATAAGGGTCGTTCTGCATTGCTTCTTCGAACTCCTTGGTATCACTAAAGTCATAGATGAGGAAGGAGCCCTCAGGCTTTCCTTCTTCGTTCAAGGTGGCTCCTCCCGTGACGAAATTTCCGCTGGCCTTATATTTAGAGACGTGTTTCAGATGATCAGGGCGAACCTCTACCCGCTTTTCCAGTACATTGTCATGATCTCTTGCCAGAATGAGGTATTGTCCACGAGCACATGCAGACCTTGAGAAGGCGCGCACAAACCGCACGGAGCTATTCGCAGTTCTGGTGGAGATTCTGGACAACGGCATCATTAGTAATGAAACGGGGTTGTAATCTTGTTGTCAAGTGTGGACTTTCGGGACGTTCACTGTGGCCGAATCGGTATGTGGGACCTGCACAATCACTCTCGCAAATAGCCACTACGGTACTTTCTGATGAATTCTTTTACTCACACGAAACCACAAACCCCAACAATAAATCAATAAATTATATTGATCATATTGTGAACTCGGGCCTCGGTTGCCAAGGGAGGGCCTGATACATTTACTACTGCACGCAATCCAGGCCCACGTCCCCTTTCCAGCTTTTCACAGGCTACGCATAGTGCGCAGCCAGTTTTGGGCTCCCACCCGTGCGCAAAGGTCCCGTCCCCGGGTGAAAACATGATCTGGCCCTTCCCGCAGTTTCCCGTGACGTTTGCTTGTCGTAACCGTGATTGTGTTCTTACAGGTATTCGTCGAAGGGAAAGCATCGACACTGATCCTTGAAATTGAATATCAATGTGGTCACCTGGGAGAAAAGTGCACAAGCATGCGAAGAAAGGTGGACGATTGGCACGAATTCAAATCAGAATGGCGCCGCCTTTGGCGGATGAACGGAATGCAGAGCTCGGTGTCCCTCTTTTGAAAACATTGCAGGATATGGACGCATAAAAACAGAGTCTGAAGAAGCAGCAACAGCAGCAGGAAAAGGAAATCGATAAGCGGGATACAGTAACAAGGACAATTCATGACGTGATAGACGAAACCGACTACACCACGAATGGTCGACCTCAAGAGGAGCACATCCAATAACCTCGCACCACGACAGAGACGTCGGACTTAATCAAGGCAGTTTTTGATCAAGACGAGAATTACTTTAATAATAGCGTTATCATGCAGTCTCCAATAGTCAGCGGTGGAGCAAAACCCGTTCCGTCCATTGGCATTCCACCCGAGGTACACGCAACCAGTACGATCATAAAGGCTCTCCGGTCTGCTACAATGGATCCCAATGAAATCAAGGCCAAGATGGCGGAGGGGAAAGAGACTCCTCCAGGATGTAGAATGACGGATGCACGCTGACAAAGTAGAACGACAACCTTCTCGGGGATCCATCAATCACTTTTTGATCTAAATGTGCTCAGTCACGGTCACTGGTGGCACTTGTTCGCATCGGTCTGCGAGGCTTTGCACCGCAAAATTTCCTTGCCGTGTCCGTTGGATGCAAGGATGTTAAGTAGCGCGAAAGGGAACAGTTGGGCGAGCCTTGCGCGATATGGCCACAAAGGCCTGCGCATTGGGCACTGATAGCGGTCGAAATCTTTACCACATGGCTACGATGAGGACTCTTTGAGGAGAAATCGGAATCCGTAGTCCGTAGCACTCGGATCATAGACCGTCCTCAAGCAATACTACTAGAAAGCGATCAATGCAATTGGTAGTCTTTTGAGTTTGTAGCGATTTAGGATGCTATTTTAGTAATGGACTATCAGGCACGCAATGAGAACACACAACACAGAAATATGGGTGTAGATTTAGAAGGGATCTCTAATGTCGGAAGAGTCATTGCTTGGCGTTAATCCGAAATCAGGATGAGAACACTCAAACAGCAGAGCAGCTGACACAGGTCGCTGTCAGGGCTGTTCCGAAATCAAAGGGAAGAAGGAACAAGACCCTTGAATGGGCTATGATGGCAGCTTCGACACCATGCCCGCAAAAGTATAAAAACTATGCAACCAAGGTGTTGGAAACCAGCCCTCCCGCTTGCAATACTTTGAGGATGCTCTCGCTGGTCAATAGGCAACGCGGAGCATCACTCACCATTGGATCCTCTGTGACGAACAGCAATCGGTCGCAGGCCCGGAGTGATGATGCTGTTGATGAACCAAAGCAGAGACGCGACTATGAGTGGGGCACGAGGCCACATAGTCGCAAGTTAGATCAGTCATCGCTAACCATAACTCCACGCCTGTCACCCACCTCTGGGTGGACTACAGGGAGTCACTGGCACACGGCAACATTCATCTATTTCCTGTAGCACCCTCACTACCACGGCACAGAGTGCCAACAGGCCCAGCGATCCCCCGCGTTGGCGGTCCTCTTCTTCACGAGAAAGGCCCCTGCCAGTCCCTTCCCGCCGAGCCGGACCCGTCGGTTGGTCTCATCGGCGACCACCGTAGAGGCACACCCTCGGTGCCCGTCCCCTGAGTTACGTGGAGAGAGGAGGAAATAGGCATAAATACCCGCGCCCATTCTACGCGGCCTCGTGAGTTAAACGTTGCGGTGTTCCCGGTTTACGCCATGGGTCCGACACGTATATCATATCTCCACACTCACACACCCCACTCACACACACAGAGACCCAACAGAAGTGGGAGGCCCTGGGGCCAATAGACTAATTCCCCACAACCCACCACCACTTCACCGGCAATGCTTAAAACGGTGTGGTTACACACAGTGTTTGAATTTCTTTGGTCTCAAATCTGCCGAGCCCGTCGAAAAAAAAAAAAGCTCCTTCGTCACCAAACTCGGCTTGCCCATCAACAAGCGAAGAAAAACATACGGCAAAGAACAAGGCAGAGAGACCCTCCCTCCCTCTCTCCCCTCCCTGGGGTTTTCTCGTTGGCAGGCAAGAAAAAAAAACCCGGGTTATCCACACCGTTTACTCCGCGCACACAAATCAATACAAATGGAAGAGAGGGGGAAGGGGGAAGCC